>JAJIBD010021821.1:0-262118 GCA_021461705.1 Cryptotis parvus
GCGATTTACCTCCAAACTACCACAAATATTCTACCCACCCCTCTGAGAGAGCCCCACAAAGCAATGAGAATATAGTGCCCGCATGGCAGAGCCTGGCAAGCTGTCCGATGCGTGTTCGATATGCCAAACCCAGTAACAAAAATGTTTATTTTCCTGACCCCGAAAGAGCCCTTAATACGGCAGCAGTAAGAAAGGCAAACAAGCAGTGCCTGATAAAATTTCACGGCTGTCCTAGGCTGCCAAAACGAAGAAGGACTAAAATGACTGTCTGTACTTTCAATGCACGTACACTGGCAACGGAAGCATATATTGAGGATCTGATGCTGCAAGCAAGAAAGATCAAGTGCGACATCATTGGTCTGACTGAGACGAGGAGGCGTCAGTCGCATCATGCTGTATTTGACACCGGAGAAGAATTGTTCCTTGGAACATGTGATGAAAGAGGCGTCGGTGGCATTGGTGTCCTTGTCAACACGAACATGGCTGTCAACATTGATTCATTTGAATGCCTAACAAACCGAATAGGCGATTACACTTGAGGAGATGTGGCCCACTGCCAGCAATTTCTATCTTCATTGTCTATGCACCAACATCCACATACAAAGAAGATGAAATTGAGAAATTCTACATGGAATTGGAGGAGTTCTATAAAAAGATCACACCTTCTACAAGATCATAGTCGGGTGATTTTAATGCCAAGATAGGACCGAGAAGATCGGCTGAAGAACTCCACATCGGGACCCATGGCCTAGAATGGAACGAACAGGGTGAGAGACTATCTGAGTTCATCATGTCCACCAAGACTATTCATGGGAACTCACAGTTTCAGAAGGCTGAAGCGAAACGTTGGACATGGGAATCTCCCTGGTGGACAGTTCCACAATGAAATCCGACCACATCATCTTCAATCGACGGTTTTTGTCTGACCGATGTTGCTGTCGTCCCCAAATTCCAGACAGGATCGGACCACCGTCTCCTTCGTGCAAAATTCTACTTCCCGCAACGGGGAGAAAAGGCTGCAAAGTTTAAGAAGAGAACTCCCAGAACGACCACCAACTGGGAACTCTTTAGCACCATTGCGGCAACATGGGAAGATACCATCATTGATGACATCGATGAAGAATACAACCGACTGGTTCAGCACCTCCATGATTGTGTGAAGAATGCCGAGAGAGAGAAAAACACAAAAGGGCGCTTGTCTTCAGAAACTCTCGAGCTCATTCGCCAACGTGGCAAGGCGCGAGCCTCAGGAGACCAAATGCTAACGTCCAAGCTTGCTAAACAGTGCAGAGAAGCGATAAAAGCAGACCTCAAAGACAGAAGAGCAGAAATACTGGAAGATGCAGCAGAAGCCGGGAAAAGTATCCGCACTGCCCGCCTATCCTTCGCCAACTATAAGACCAAGATGACTGCCCTCCGGACGCCCTGATGGATCTATCACATCTTCCAGAAAGGCAATGGAGAAGATTATCCAGGACTTCTACTCAAATCTTTTGATAGCCACATCCACCTGCCCACATACCAAATTCCACAGGATGGATACGTCATTCCCAACGCTCTCCCTTCTGAAATAAGACATGCCATCTCATCGGTAAAGAAGGGAACAGCACCAGGCCCAGACAAAGTCAGACCCGAACATCTGAAGAATCTGCCATCGGTGCTCATCAATACACTAGCTCGGCTCTTCACACGCTACCTGTCCGAATGCAAGGTGCCCTCCCAATGGAAAACCAGCAGGACAGTTCTACTGTTCAAGAAGGGAGACATTCATGACATCGGCAACTATCGCCCCATCTGCCTGTTGTCTGTCATCTACAAGCTGTTTACACGAGTCATCCTGAACAGGATTAGCAGAACACTAGATGAAGGTCAACCATGCGAGCAAGCAGGTTTCCGGAAAGGATTCAGCACAATCGACCATATCCACACAGTAACCAAGCTCATTGAGGTTTGTAGGGAGTACAAGATGCCGCTCTGTCTCACGTTCATTGATTTACAGAAAGCGCTTTGATTCTGTGGAAACTGAAGCAGTCATCGAAGCCCTAGTCCAAACAGGGTGTTCAAACCCAATACATCAAGATCCTTCGTGAGCTGTATTATGGATTCACCACCAGGATCTCACCATTCTACAAAGAAGTGATCATTGATGTCAAAAGAGGGGTTCGACAGGGTGATACCATCTCACCAAAACTCTTCAGTGCCACCCTCGAGAACATCATGAGACAATTAGAATGGGAAGGAATGGGAGTGAAGATAGATGGTAGGCAACTACACCACCTCCGCTTCGCTGATGACATCGTTCTAATAACACCAAACATTAGCCAAGCGGCACAAATGCTGGCTGACTTTGACCGAGAATGTGGAAAGGTAGGTCTACAGCTGAATCTGAAGAAAACTATGTTCATGAGAAATGAACTAGTTCCAGAGGCCCCATTCACTCTCAATGGAACAAACATCTCTGAATGCAGCAGTTATGTGTACCTAGGTCGAGAAGTCAACATGATGAATGACCTAAAACCTGAGCTGCGCAGGGAGGAAGAGAGCGGCATGGAATGCCTTCAAAGGCATCGAAGAAATAGCTAAAAGGACAAAGAACCTCCGGCTCCGGGCACATCTCTTCGACTCCACCGTTCTCCCTGCATTAACATACGCCTCAGAGACCTGGGCCCTACGAAAAGCAGGATGAGAATGCTATTCGGGTCTCCCAGAGAGGCATCGAAAAGAGCTATGCTTGGAATATCACGTCTCACTCAAGTGAGAGAAGGAATCCGGAGTTCTGACCTCCGTCGCTATTCCAGAATCAGGGACGCTGTCTCGTTTGCCAAGGCATCGAAAATCAGATGGGCTGGACATGTAATGCGATTTGGAGACAACCGCTGGACTAGAGCCGTTACCGACTGGATCCCATGGGATGTCAAAAGATCACGTGGCCGCCCACCTACAAGATGGTCAGACTTCCTTGTTAAGACCCTGAAGGAACAGTTTGAGGCTCTTCATATTCCTGAATCAACCAGATGCCATTGGGCTACATTGGCACGTGATAGGGTCCAATGGAAATGTTACTGGTGCCCGCTCGAGCAAATCGATGAGTAACGGGATTCAAGTGATTCAAGTGATTCAAGTGATCACAATATACAGCACAGTTGAAGTCATCATTTTATTTTATTTTATTAAACATTTTATTATACCACCATGAGATTACAACGTTGTTCATGTTTAGAGGTTTTGGTCACATAGTGTTCCAGCCCCCCGCCCTCCACCAGTGCCCATTTCCCACTACCAATGTCCCCAATTCCCTCCCCCTCCCCATAGCCTGCCTAAATGGCGGGTTCTTTATCTCTTTTCTCTCCCCTCTCTCTTTTCCTTCTCTTACACATTGTGGGTTGCACTACATACACTTAGAAACCATCATGTGCATTTTTTTTGCCTGTATTTAATGTTCAGTTCTAGGTTGGTATTAGCCCTTTTGACCTTTATTCACACATGTTCCCTTCTCTGTCTTACCTAACCTCTGACTCCCACACGTTTGTGGTAATTTCCACTTTTGGTAAGACCACCTAATATATTTATGTCATGCAAATAAATGCAATCATTCTATATCTCTCTCCTTCCGACTAATTTCACTCAATTGTACTTTTTGATACACCAATCCTGGTACCCGGGTCAATATCCTCCACCATTGTTCAAAGGTCTCTTTTACCTGGATAACATCCCTTGTCTCTTCCCAAACCATGACCTGGGGAGGAAACACCAACCCCAATCTTGTGGAAATTTCTCTATTCTTCTCGTCAATAAAGGCAAGAAGAGCTGGGTTGAGTGCCTGTATATAATTTTTGGATTAATGATCTTTTGGCAGTACCATCATGGATTTAACTTCTAGAACAAGTGAAAGAGTCTCATTTATAACCAATAATTATAAAAGTTATTGGTTATAAATGCCACTCTAACATTTATTGATTTAAAGATAGCCTTTGATTCTGTTGAGATTGAAGTTATCTAAGCCCTAGTTAAAACAGGGCGTTCAAACTCAGTACATCAGTCTCCTCCATGAGCTGTATTATGGATTCACTCCCAGGATCTCACCATCCTACAATGAAGATCATCAACATAAAGAGGGGTTTGACCATTTCACCGAAACTCTATAGTGTCACTTTCGAGAACGTCATGCAATAACTGGAATGGAAAGGAATGGGAATGAAGATAGACGGTCGGCAACTACACCACCTCTGCTTCGCTGATAACATGGTTCTAATCACTTGTATCACTTGTATCACTTGTCTTCCCATTGCTCATCGATTTGCTCCAGAGGGCACCAGTAACATCTCCATACTAATGTATGTCACATGCTAGTGTAGCCCCAAGGGCATCTGCGCACTCCAGGAACACAAAGAGCCTCAAACCATTCCAAAAACCAGTAACAACTATAGACCCTCATTCCTATGACCTGAAGGAATGGTTTGAGGCTCTTTGTGTTCCTGGAGTGAGCAGATGCCCTTGGGCTCTACTAGCATGATATTATGGTGCTTCAATAAAATTTAAAAAATCAACTTTCAAATATTTTAAATTAAAAATAAAGTATGTGAATCTATAACCCTGAGACATGCTTATCATTGGAAATCAGTGATATATTAATAATGAAGTTCATGAATAAGAAGATGAATTAAAATTTCTTTAAACATTTATAAAGCTAGAAACCCCAACCCATCCAGATATGTGTGCATACAGATATCAGTGCCCACAAACCAGAGGGGACTTGGGGAAAATAAAAATATAAAAGTATTTTAAGGGGCCGGAGGCGATAGCACAGCAGGTAGGGCGTTTGCCTTGCCACGCGGCTGACCCGGGTTCGATCCCCGGCATCCCATATGGTCCCCTCTGCACAACCAGGAGTAATTCCTGAGTGCAGAGCCAGGAGTAACCCCTGAGCATTGCTGGGTGTGACCCAAAAAGCAAAAAAAAAATATTTTAAAAAGAAAGACAATATATGATAAATTCTTGCTAATCTTTAATGAATTAATGCAAGTACTCTTCAGACTCTGCCAAATAGTTTAAGTAAAAAGAATTTTTTTGCATATGGCCAACGAAAGTGAGATAGATAAGGACAGATGAAAAATATTCCATCTAATGTCCCATATATAAAAAAATGATCAAAGTATATTAGCAATCAAAACTTACAAATTCTCTGCTGAGATGCTCAGGGTCACTGTCTTTTTGTCAGAGCTGTCCTAAGAGCATATACAGCCCCAGAATCTCCCAGGATATTTTAGAGATGATCATTTCTCCTCCCTCCACAGCCCACTAACCAGATTTTGCATTTGTGGCAAGGATCCAGATGATGTATAGGCACATTGATATGTAGTCTATAAGAAGCATGGGTATGTTTAAACTCTTTTTCAGGTCAAATTTTATAAAGGGGCTAATTTCCTATGGATATAGGTATTTTTTAAAGTATTATATCCTAAAAGATCAAGTGTTCACAGGGGGAAATTAATTACAAATGAAGAACCACTGCTCCTGAATTTGAAGAGTAAAGGCACCCTAGCAAAATTGTAATTAAGACTTAAAGGTATTTTTAGCTTTAGAATATCAGAAAACCTCTCAAAGTTTTGCTTTCTACCAAAGACAAAGGAGTAATAAATGCTCTTTATCCAAGAATAGAAGTATGTAAAGTTGAGTAAGACACCCCTATGAAGCTAAGCTGGCTTATAAAGCAACACAATATGAATTTTCTTGTTGGGGTGAGCACACCTATCTGTGCTAGGATTTACTCCAAGTTTAGTGCTCAGGTATGTCTCCTGGTAGTGCTTGGGGATCATATGTGCTAGATTTGAACCAAGACTGCCACATTCATGTTAACCCATGTGCTATTTGTCCAGCCGCAATATGAACTTTTATAATTATTGGTTATAAAGGAGACTTTTTAACTTGTTCTGGAAGTTTAAATCCCTGATGCCAAAAGATCATTAAATCCAAAAATTATATACAGGCACTCAACCCAGCTCTTGTCTTTATTGACGAGAAGAATAGAGAAATTTCCAAAGATTGGGGTTGGTGTTTCCTCCCCATGTCATGGTTTGGAAGAGGCAAGTGATATTATCCAGGTAGGATCCTCAGACATGCCAAAAGAGGTAGAAGAGACCTTTGAACAATGGTGGAGGGATATTGACTCAAGGGTGCCAGGATTGGTGTATCATAAAGGACAAGCATATAATGATGACTTTAACCGTGATGTATATGGTGATACCACAGCAAAATGCAATATAGTGATCCATAAACCTAGATTGCTTTCATTAGAGGTCTTAGTCGTCCAAAAGGAAGCAGTGCATGACTCTTGTTGGAAAAAATAGACTCACTTGACTTCAAACGTCTTGGGAAAAGAGACTCATTAATAAAGACCAACTTTCTGTCCAAGGGAGCTTTCCAGAGGGGAATTCTGTGCTTACATACTGTAGAGACAAGAGGTAAAATATTTAATGAACACAGATAGAGCTGTAAATACATTCCCACTTCCTCTGTCTCAATTGCTGTGCCTCTGTGATGAAAGGGAAAATTGGTTTCTTGTTAATTTTGGTTATCCTTCTTATTGTATTTTTCAGAGAAAGACTTTCAGTTCCCATCATATGTCTTCAAAAGGAGCACTTCAGACTTTCACTTGGAAGCCTCCTTCTCAGAATTGCGGTCCAGGTGAGTTCAACAACCAATAGTCAGAGGAAAGGAAGGAAAACCATGAAGGTTATTGACCTGTGGTCACCACGATGAATTCTAATTGGCCTTGAAGCAGGAGATCGGAAGATAGCTATGTTGGTCACTTGATTGGCAGACAGATGTGTTTATTTCATAGGTACAGAACCTTGCAGTATGATTATGCATGTTGGTGAAATGTTATCTTCTCTGTCATGAAGAATTACGCATTCATCAAATGCCAATGCTAGGAAGGAACTGTGTTGATATTGTGGCATTCCAAGAGGGGTTCGCACTGGGGTGATTTTGATAACCACGGTGCATAAGCCATGTCCAGTGAAATTTCTGGGTGTTATCATTGACACGGGTCATAGTGGCCACAACTACCATACCTTCCCTAAGAAACACACCTAGAATATTTGTAGCACTAGACAAGTAAGCCACAACTTTAAAATATGTGATATTTACAGTCTCTTTTTTTCTTATTATTAAATCACTGGGAGATGTACTGTTACAAAGTTGTTCATGATTGGATTTCATTCATACAGTGTTCCAACACTCATCCCTCTTCCAGTGCTGGTTCCCCACACCAACGTGCCCTGTTTCCCTCCCACTCCCCATAAACTCTTTTGTTTTAACCTCTTGTGATATTTCATTTTTTATTCCAGAAATTAGAGGTTCTTCCTGTCTACATGCTTTAAAGTTATAACCCATCAAAATGAGAGAGCTCTGATTATTCTCCCCACTCCCACCTAGACTGATGGGTAAGAAAGATTTTTATTCACTCAAACAAAACTATTCACTTCGAATAAAAATAGTATGCATGCTCATCACTTAAATAAAAGCTTAGAACCACACCTAGCTCGACTTAGGATTTACTCCTGGATCTGCAGGCAGGTGTAACTGCTAGCAGAGATTGGGGACCATATGAAATGGTCAAACTGAGGTCTCTGCATGCATGACAAGCACTTTGCCTAGTATACTACTCAGATACCAGGCTCAAAACATTTTAGTATAAACTAATTAAAAAATACTTTGTAGTGCTTGTATTACATGTATACAAGCCTTGATATATTTTTCTTCAGTACAAATTTAAAATATAAATGTACTGATTCTGATTTGACATTGGAGGAAATTTCAAATGCAAAATGTTACACTTTACATGTTATTACGTGTTTCTTGTACTATTTGAAAAATATGCTTGCCTTTGAAAGTTTGTTTACGTGTATGCAGGCGTTGTGAGTGTGTAATTTACGTGTGTGTGTGTGTGTGTATGTAGTGTGCAGTTTACATGCAAGAGCAGAGAGCTCATCGCACAGGTAGATGAAATCATACATTTCAAGCTTGACTTCCACTATACAGAGGCTTGAAGGAACCCGTGAAAGGACTATTGATGAATCTGTATCAACTCAAGGATCACATTTGCAACAAGATTGATACTGAACAGGAGGCATGTTGAAGGAATGAAGAAGTCCCTGACCCTGCGGCATCTGAGCAGTGGAAGGGAGACACTTCACACCTCCCGTATTTCACCTTCTCCCTTTCTTCCCTCCACCTCATTCACCTTACAAGGTCAGCTTTGTCTTTTATTATGCCAATCTCTCAGCAATAACGTCCTTCAGGGCCTCTGTACTGGTCAGTCTCTTTAATAGGCACACGCTCATCAGAGAACCAATCAACACCTTCCCTGTACTGTTAAGATCTCTGCCTTAATGTCCCATTGTTTGCAGCATCACCTGAAGCCACTGAAAAAATTTGGTTTGCATTTTCTCTTTTACACTCAGGTTTAGCCTTCATAAAAATAACCTCACATAAAATATGCTTTGCCTAGTGGATCTTCATCATCTTATAATTCTATATGTTTGGCCTTAAACATGCTCAGCACTCAGTTTAGTTCATGAAATATGCAAAAAAAAATCTCATAAAATTGTAGGATGCATAATAGCATAAAGTGATAGCAAACAAAATTTCCATATCAGACATGACCATATAGGAGAGCCATAGAAGTATAAGAAATATGGAGAATATTTGAGTAAGTTTATTTTGGGAGACACACCTGGCAGTGTTCAGGGCATTTACCTGACATGCTGAGATGACTCTGCGAGCTTGGGGAACTATAGAGAGTTCCAGGCACTGAACTCAGGTGACCACATGCAAAGCAAGCTTCCTACCCATTGAACCAAATCTCTGCCCTGAGATAATAATACTTGGATTCAATGAGTGCAATTATAAGTGGTAGCCACAAGTAGATGAGCAATAAGTAGGTGTGAAATGCTGATTTATTTGAACATTTATCTTGCATTTCCCTCTTCCTTAGAAATCGCCTTGATAAGATGAAGCCTGAAAATATCTCACACATTTCAGAATTTATTCTTTTGGGATTCTCAGAAGAGCCAGAGTTTCATTCCCTTGTGTTTGTACTTTTCCTCTCCGTGTACCTGATCACTGTCTTGGGGAACCTGCTCATCATCCTGGCTGTCATCTCAGACTCCCACCTCCACACCCCCATGTATTTTTTCCTCTCCAACCTGTCCTTTGTGGACATCTGCTTCACCTCCACCACCATTCCAAAATTGCTGGTGGATATCCACATGCAAAGGAAAACCATAACTTACAATGCCTGCCTCACTCAGATGTATTTTGTCATAGTCTTTGCAGTGTTAGATATATTTCTTCTGACCGTGATGGCCTATGATCGCTTTGTGGCCATCTGCCACCCTCTACACTACACTGGCATCATGAATCCACAGCTCTGTGGGCTCTTAGTTCTAGGGTCCTGGATCACAAGCATCCTGAACAGTTTATTACAGAGCCTGCTGGTGTTGCGCATGTCCTTCTGCACAGACATGGAACTGCCCAACTTTTTCTGTGAACTCAAGCAGATGGTGCAGCTGTCATGTTCTGACACGTTCATTAACAATGTGGTGATGTATATGGCAGCTGTTCTTTTGGGTGGCGGTTCCTTGGGTGGGATCCTTTATTCTTACTCTAAGATTGTTTCCTCCATATGTAGAATTGCATCAACTCAGGGGAAGTACAAAGCATTTTCCACCTGTGCATCTCATCTCTCTATCGTTTCCATATTTTATTGCACAGTTCTGGGTGTCTACCTGAGCTCTGCTGGCACCTACAGCTCACAGTCAAGTTCGATAACCTCAGCACTGTATAATGTGGTCACGCCCATGCTGAACCCGTTCATCTATAGTCTTAGGAATAATGACATGAAGAGAGCTCTAAAGGCATTGTTTGTGGGGGAACCACCAAAGGGCAGTTGAATTAGTAAAGAAGGATACATAATTGCTAGGTAAAAGTACTAAAAATATTGTTTATATATATAGAATTTGAAGTTGAATATGTTCTATCTGTTGCCTGCAATTTTTCCCCCCTAAACTCCTAAATTTGTCTTACTCTATTAGTCAAACTGATCTCTCTGAAATCTTTCCATTATTTCTCCCCATCCCCCAAATTACCAACTTTATTTATGATTATTAAATCTTCTAGAAAAATTCCTTTCCCTGGTGAGAATAAACAATATTTTAGAGTATTATTTATCAAATGTAACATACCAAATAATATTTGTCTTCGTGAACAATAATTACAAATTGTTTAACTCTAAGAAAATTGTTTAACTCTAACTAAAAGAAAGTATGCATATGATTGAGTCTAATTTATACTATTTAAATAAAGAAAATTTGAGACCACTTTTATCTTTATTGCTATATTTTCTGTGTTGTATCTCCATTAGTGATTCTTCAGAATAAAGCGGATATTTACATACAAATTTAATTATATAGGATTCCTGTGCTTTGTACTCCTAATTGTGATTTGTTCTATTTCAACTCATTGTTTACCATGATGTTTATCTTAATCCCAAAATGTTTATGAAGTTAATGTATTGAACATGAATCTTTACTGCAGAAGGAAAATATTATGTATAGATTTAACAAATAAGAAAATTAATGACCTGAAACCTGCTGAATTAAAACTTTTTTTTCATTATATTTTATTATACAACCATGAGATATACAACTGCAAGTTGTTCATGCTTGAGTCTCGGTCATACAGTGTTCAGCACCCATCACTCCACCCGTGCTCATCATCTACCACCAATGTCCCTACTTCCTTTCCCCTTCCCCCAGCCTGCCTCCACAGCAGATTCTCTATCTCCCTCCCCCCCCCTCTCTCTCTCTCCCCCCTCTCTCTCTCCCTCTCATTTCCCTTTTCTTACACATTGTGGATTGTAATACATACATTTAGAAGTTTTCATGTGTATCTTTTAGCCCATATTCAATGCTCAGTTCTTGGATGGTATCATCATTTTTAATGATTATCAGTACACTGTTCCCTTCTCTGTTTTACCCAGCCCTTGACTCCCACACAAAGTTTGTGGCATAGCAGGTATTGAGATATTGTGTGGGTATAAAGTGCTCACACACCCTGATCAGGCTGTGTCCAGCTGTGGAGTCCAGACCAGAGGATGACTGTGGTTATGTTGCCAAGGTTTTCTGACTTCTGGGAGCCAGGCGGAAGACAGGCCAAGGAGAAAACCCCTGCCCCCCATCCAAAGATGCTCCATCAGTGTAGCACAGGGCAGGCAGGCAGACTTCGGGGTGGGGTGGGGGTGGGGGTGGGGGGCCCTGCACCTGAATACCTGGTGTCAGGCTGAGAGCCCCAGCATGACTTCCGGGTGGAGCCCCCAGGCCTTTGTGGAGGGAGCCAAGGTGGGGAAGGTGGCCCCAGCTCAGACTCCCCCAAAACCTGGTTGGCATAGTTGCCGAGTCCCGCATGCCTGGGCTTGAATTCGGCTTCTCTCTTGGGTCGGGCTGTGTCCATCTCTGGAGTCCAGACCCCTAGGATCACTGTGGTTGTGTTGTGCGAGGCTTTCTGACCTGTGGGAGCCTGGTGGGGGACAGGCCAGGGATGAAGTAAAACTTTAAGTCACAAATGCAATATATTTCCTATTTTTTCCCTGAGAATGAGCATATCACTTTATTTTTTTAATTTATTTTATTGAATTACTATGACATACAGTTAGAAGGCTTTTCATGACTGGGGTTCAGTCATACACCGGTCCAGCACCCATCACTACACCAGTGCATGTTTCCTACCACCAATGTGCCCATTTACCTTCCTAAGACCCCCACACCCTAAGCCCCAGCCTGTCTCTATGGCAGATACTTTTTTTTTAAGAAATCAAATATTTTTTATTTCTTTCATCAAACTCTTAAATTTTCTGTATATAATTCTTTCATCTTTTTTTTTTTTTTTTTTATTACAATTACAAATATATACAATTAAAAAGTTTATATTTGGGTTTTGGTCATACAGTGTTCCAGCACCCATCCCTCCACCAGTGCCCATCTCCCACCACCAACGTCCCCGGTTCCCTCCCTCCCTCCCCCAGCCCTCCTCCATGGCAGATTCTTTATTTCTTTCCCTTTCTCTCTCTTTCTCTTTTCCTTCCCTTCCAGACTATGGATTACAGAACATACATTAAAGGGTTGTCATGTGTATCTTTTTGCCTCTATTTAATGCTCAGTTCTAGGTTGGTATTAGTACCCTCGGCAATTGTTAGCACACTGTTCCATTTTCTGTCTTACCTAGCCTCTGACTCCCACACGTTTGTGATAATTTCCACCTTTGACAAGACCTCCTGATACATGTTTCACTTGACCTTGGATACTGGTATCATAATATGTACATATATATTTATGCCATGCAAATAAATGCAGTCATTCTGTATCTGTCTCTCTCCTTCTGGCTAATTTCACTCAACATAATCTTCTCCATGTCCATCCACTTATAGGCAAATTTTATAACTTCATTTTTCCTAACAGCTGCATAGTATTCCATTGTGTAGATGTATCAAAGCTTTTTTATCCAGTCATCGATTCTCGGGCACTCTGGTTATTTCCAGATTATGGCTATTGTGAATAATGCTGCTATGAACATAAAAGTAGGGATAGTGTTTCCACTGCATATTTTTGGCTTCCCAGAGTAGATTCCCAGGAGTGGTATGGCTGGGTCAAATGGGAGTTCGATTTCTAGTCTTTGGAGGAATGTCCATACTGTTTTCCAGAAATGCTGTACCAGCTGGCATTCCCACCAACAATGGATGAGTGTCCCCTTTTCCCCACATCCACGCCAGCATTTGTTGTTCTTGCTCTTTTTGAATATGTGGATGGCAGATACTTTCACTCTTTCTCCCTCTCTGTCTCTCATTGAACATTATGGGAGATAATGAGAGGTTAGAGATACCGAGAGGTTAACACGTTTGTTCCTTTCCCTGTTCTGCACACAGTTCTTATACAGTGGTATTTACACTGCATTTGCCATAGTGTTCCCTTCCCTATCCCAACTGCCTTTTCCCCCAAGAGGTTGAAGTAGGTTTCCAAGTGTGAACCAATTCTCCTGATCTTTCTTTCTACTGTCCTTGAATATTAGTTTCATATTATTTTTTATGCTCCAAAAATGAGTACGATCATTCTGTGTCTGTCCCTCTCCTTCTGACTCATTTCACTCAGCATGACACTCTTCATGTCTATCCATTTATAAGCAAATTTCATGACTTCATCTTTCCTAACAGCTGTGTAGTATTTCATTGTGTAGATGGACCATAATTTCTTTAACCAGTCATCTGTTCTCAAGCACTCAGGTTGTTTCTAGAATCTGGCTATTGTGAATAGTGCTGTAATAAACATAGAAGTGCAGAAGGTGCTTCTGCTGTGTGTTTTTGAAGTCCTAGAGTATATTCCCAGAAGTGTTTTTTTTTTCTTTTTTGGGTCATACCCAGTAATGCTCAGGGGTTACTCCTGGCTCTTCACTCAGGAATTACTCCTGGTGGTGCTTGGGGCACCACTTGGGATGCCGGGGATCTAACCAGGGTTGGCTGCATGCAAGACAAACACCCCACCTGCTGTGCTATTGCTATGACTCCTATTCCCAGAAGTGGTATTGCTGGCTCATATGGAAGCTCAATTTCTAGCTTTTTGAGCAATTCCAAGAGTGTTCTCTAAAAAGGGTTGGAGCAGTCGGCATTCCCATCATCCATGCCAGCACTAGTCGCTTTTGTTCTTTTTGGTGTGTTATGCAAGATATTTCTTATTAATGTAGGTAATCTATGCTATGGGATAGGATAGGAAAGGTTGATACATATGGATAAAGCTTTATTGGCATTTACCTCTTCATTTTTAATTTCAAAGTGATAGAAATCAATAAGACAGAATGTTTTTACCTGTCATTATGTACTTACATACGATTGATTAATCCATAAGTTTATGCACTTAAAATAAGTAATATAGATGAATGGATAAAAAACCAAAAATACCAACAGGACACTTAGTAAATCTTCTGGGACACATAGAGAATAAAAGTAAAGGGACATAAAACGTATTGCATACAAATGGAACCAGTAATTGAACAGAAAGAGGTAGACACTTGATATTGTAATGTGAATATTGATATCACATTTTTTTTAAAGAAATGAGATCTGGACACAGGGGAGACTGTTATTGGACTTCATCAATACTTTAAGTTGAGTATACTTCTAATACACAGTTCCAATTTTTCTATAGTTGCTGAAATTATACTATCACCGTCTGTCAATGCCACAAAGAGTATTGTCTAGAACAGGTCAGATAGGTCTGATAGGTCAGAGAGATAAATTGAGAAATTTGAGATGAATGAATACATATAGGTATTTTTTATAGATTTTTTAAAAAAATTTTTATTATACCACAGTGAAACATACAATTACAAAGGTGTTCATAATTGGTTCTTGGTAATACGGTATACCAGCACCCATCCCTCCACCAGTGCCCCATTTCCACCACCAATGTACCCCCCTCCTGCCCACCCCCAGGCTGCCTTAATAGCAGGTACCCCAGTTTCCTCTCTTTCTCTCTCTGTCTCTCCCTCTGTCTCTGCATCTCTCTCCCTCTTCTTTTACACATTGTGGCTAGCCCTGCAGGTATTTAGAGTTTATCACTTAAGTCTCTTTGTGTATATTCAATGGTAAGTTTTAATCTGCCATTACCATTTCCCACATTTAGTAAGACACTGGTATCTATTTATGTCCTATTAATGAATGCAGTCATTCTATATCTGTCCTTTTCCTTCTGACTAATTTCACTCAGCATGATAGTCTCCATGTCCATCCATTTGCAGGTAAATTTCATAATTTCATCTTTTCTGACAGCCGCATAGTATTCCATAGTATAGATGAACCACAGTTTCTTTAGCCAGTCCTCTGTTCTCGGGCATTTAGGTTGTTTCCAGATTCTAGCTATAGTGAATAGCGCAGAGATGAATAAAGAAGTACAGATAGTGTTTCTGCTATGTGTTTTTCGGTCTCTCGGGTATATTCCCAGGAGTGCTATTGCTGGATCAAATGGGAGCTCAATATCTAGTTTTCGGAGGAATGCCCATATTGTTTTCCAAAAGGGCTGGACCAGTCGGCACTCCCACCAACAGTGGATCAGAGTCCCTTTTTCCCCACATCCACACCAGCACCGGTTGTTCTTGCTGTTTTGGATGTGTGCCAGTCTCTGTGGTGTGAGATTGTACCTCATTGTTGTTTTGATTTGCATCTCCCTGATGATTAAAGATGAAGAACACTTTTTCATATGCCTTTTGGCCATTCGAATTTCTTCTTTTTTGGAAGCTTCTGTTCATTTCTTCTCCCCATTTTTTGATGGTGTTGGCTGTTTTATAGATTTTACATAAACCTAGAAATCAACTTTTGAGATAAGTAGGTAATACACAAACATGGAAATAAAAATTAATTATAAATTAATTAACGATAAATAAATTAAGGAAAATGACATCCCAAAGGGAACAAAAATGGAGTTAATATACCAAAACATATGGACTATTGAAAAGAAATTTTAATAGATAAGTTTATGATGACTTTCACATACGAAGGCAGAAAAATCTCAAATAAACAAGCCAGCTAAAAAATATCAAGTAATTATTCATGAGACAAAACCAAGCCCAATTTAGAATAAGTACATCTAAGACGAATACAGTTGTAAGAGTAACTGAAATAAAAAATTCAATTAAATGTTAAAGTATTTTTCAAATTAACTTCTTATTTAGAGACTGTTATTTGTAATGGTGGGTGTCAATAATGGATTTTCAGGCATACAGTGTTTTAATACCAATGTTCTAATACCAAGCTCACTAGCAGTATCTTGACAAGATTTTTAGAGAAGAAGAAAACTTACAAATGAAGTTTAATTCAGTCAAAATTTACTTTGAGAATTTTATTTAAAACTTTATTTAATTAAGAGGAAAATAATGTGAACATTTTATGTTTGTATTCAAAACACAGAATACAAAATAAACAATAGAATAAGTGATACAAGAAGGAAAGGGTCATATAAGATATTTGGTTCTAAGCAGCTAGTCTTAGGGCCCAGCATTCCCCAATAAGGGCCCAACATTTTCCTGCCACAAGGCCCTAAGAGCAGGACCCAGAATTGGGCCCCTGCCCATATGGTTACACCCAAAACATCTGTGCTTATCCAAGCTAAGGTGAGGCAGAATATGCCTGGTCTTCTGACCTCTGACCCTGCAAATGCTAATCTGTTGCAATGGCCCAGGAGATTGCAAATGCCATGTGATTTGTGCTTGTACCCCCTTCACCCAAAAATTGTATAAAAGGCTTAAACTGTGTTCAGTAAATGAGAACTGCTATCCAGAACTCCCCGCTGTATCAGTGTTTTCTTTCTTCCCTTTCTCAGCAGCGGCAAGGCAAAGTTTCTCCCAAGTCTATCCCTCTCCTTTTTCGCAGGGATGAAGTCCGATAAGATCTAGGTCTCCCTCATTCATGCCGGAGGCTGATGGCCAGGGCCCCCGACATAAGATACTATCCATAATTATGTACCAATATTGGATAACTTACAATAAATAAACTTCATGAAGAGAAAACCTCCAAGCACAAAATTGCAGAGTAACTAAACACATGACATCAAATGAACCACAGCAAAATATAACCCAAAGCCCCAGATGACTAATTCTGGGACTTAGAATACATACCTTCCAAGGACATTATCACTAGTACAAACCCCTAGTGCTCCAAGTGCACCAAGTATGATATGTGTACAGTTCTACTGGAAGTTTGAGCCTGGAGCCTTGATGTTCATGATCTCTTGTGCCAAAGCTGTTTCAGGCAACACCACTGCCAAATGTGTTGAACCCCAGTAAAGGTGCAACCCCCAAATAGCACTGCAACCAGTGTTATGTTTATGCCTGAGTTACACAGCCAGAAAATAGTATATAAAAATCCAAAAACAACTAAAAATACAAACATGTTGCATTGTGTGAACAGCTCAGGAAAGAAGAGCACTGTGACATGCACAAAACGTTGAATATGAAGAAGTGTAGAGATTCACATTAGGTATAAAGCCACAGGAGACCAACAGAGCTCAGGTCAGTCTTTACCATGCAAAGGCCTTTGTGAACAAAACTTTATATTCAATCACTTGATCTTAGAGTGACTTGAAATATAGCAATAAAGTTTGCAGCCCTTTTAAAAGTAAGAATATAAGTTTTTCTTGTATTTTAGACAGATTTCAAAATAATACTGATGTTTCAATTTGTACCAGACAAATTTTAAAGTTTGTCTCACTCAAAATCTTTTAAGATACTCAATGAGGAAACATGCACATTTGTGAATAGACAGAAGTGAAGCAGATTCATAGAGCTAGACAGATATTGAGCTATCTTCACCCATTATTTCATGATCAGGATGAAAATTTTTGGATAAAAATTAGTCAAGAAACAGCTATACTGTAATGTGAGGAAAAAATTCATTTCCAAGGCAGGCTTAAAATCCATGGTGGTAAAAAAAAATGTGGAGATGTAGAAAAAAAGAAAACATGGGAAAACAGTTGAATTAGATCAAGTGGTTGAAAAATGGAAATTCCAGGAAACAGATAAAAAAGAGCAGCTGTTTTTCTACAGTGTGATCAGTGATTATTTTTTGACTTAGTACTACCCTCTGCCACTATGAATTTCTCCTCAGTACTAGGACAAGTATCCACTGATTTCCTTCACAAAATAATGTTCTCAACTGGATCCCACGGGATGTGTAAAGATCACATGGCCGCCCACCTACAAGATGGTCAGACTTCCTTGTCAAGACCCTGAAGGAACGGTTTGAGGCTCTTCATATTCCTGAATCAACCAGATGCCATTGGGCTATATTGGCACGTGATAGGGTCCAATGGAAATGTTACTGGCACCCGCTTGAGCAAATCGATGAATAACGGGATTCAAGTGATCAAGTGATCTTTGTTTATCAGAGTGTATATGAAGGAGTTCAACCTGGGGCTGAACACTGTGTGCATCACTGAGGCCATGGAACTTGACTGCGAACTGTGGGAAACAGAAGAGTTGAAGTACACTTTCATGCTTGAACAATAAAATAAAGAGCGAGGTAAAAGATTAGACTCATAGGTGGAAAAGGCTCAATGGGACTGACGTTGCTGGAGACAATCTTAGAGTAAAAGCAAACAATCCCAGCCAAGGTGCTAATACCCACAAAGACAGCAGCAGAATATATCCCCATCATTAAGTAAGGTGTCAGAGCACGCCAGTAGTACCAACTTTTTGAGCTCACAGAAAAAGGTGGGGATTTCCAAGCATGTGCAGGACAGACAAATTGCCAATAAAGATTGCAAAGGGGAATGCAAGCCATCAACATAGAGCTAGCTGTTCACAGAACTTGGGACTCATGATAATTGTGTGATGCAGGGTGTCGGCAAACCTGGGTTGCCCAACAAATCCGGGAGCAGGACAGGTATCTTGGTGGGACCTCCACTTGCTGGAGAAAGCTGGGTTCCCTGACAAAATCAGGGAGCAGAGTCAGGGATCCTCTTCTGCCCCAGAGAAACACTCGCAAATTCAGCAAAGTTTCTAAAGGCTTTACTCACACTTGTTCTGGTATACAATTCAATAATAAGAAACCCAAGACTTTAAGTTCCTAGCTAGGCCCCAGCCATGTGTAGGTTTAGAATCCTAGGCCAAGATGGCCACTACTATATCACGAAGGTCCAACAGGGAAGAGAACAAAGAGGAAAGCAGAGGCAGAGAGCAAAGAGGAAGAGAGAGAAGAAAGAAGGCTACTACTTTTATCTTTTCAGCCCTGACTGGCCCACATCAATGAATATCAGTCAAGGTCAATCCCCTCAGGTTTGCTTCTCCCAGGACCTCACCTAGTCCCATTGAAATGTTAATATTGCCCCAGTCAAGGTCTGTCCTTGCAGTTTACCTGCAGAGAGTGGGGGAAGGGCATATATCTGTACCATGGATATTCTACAACCAGGTATATAGTTCTCCAAGCCTTCACAAGATCCTTGTCTTTACCTCACAGCTATTTTGGATATTAGTCTTTAGACATTAGAGAGCCACGCTTGCTTGCGTGGAGGCAAACAGCATTTCTCTCTGATCTAATTATAACTATATTATACTTAGATATCCAACGTAGCCAGGTAAAAGTACTGGTAAGATCTGTCTAGTCCCACAATGATTGTGGTAACATGAGAGAAAATATTTATACCAGCTAGCACAGAACACATGATAAGATATACTGCCACATAGAGTCACAGATCCAAACTGTTTTCCTGTCTCTATCTCAAAGTACCTCCGGCTCCGGGCACATCTCTTTGACTCCACCGTTCTCCCTGAATTAACATACGCCTCAGAGATGAAAGCAGGATGAGAATGCTATTTGGGTCTCCCAGAGAGGAATCGAAAGAGCTATGCTTGGAATATCACGCCTCACTCAAGTGAGAGAAGGAATCTGGAGTTCTAACCTCCGTCGTTATTCTAGAATCAGGGATGCTGTCTCATTTGACAAAGCATCGAAAATCAGATGGGCTGGACATGTAATGCGATTTGGAGACGACTGCTGGACTACAGCCATTACTGACTGGATCCCACAGGATGTCAAAAGATCACGTGGCTGCCCACCTACAAAATGGCCAGACTTCCTTGTCAAGACCCTGAAGGAACGGTTTGAGGCTCTTCATATTCCTGAAACAACCAGATGCCATTGGGCTACATTGGCACGTGATAGGGTCCAATGGAAATGTTACTGGCGCCGCTGGAGCAAATCGATGATTAATGGGATTCAAGTGATCAAGTAATCTCAAAGTGGACTGCAATAGCAGGGGATGGCAGATGGCCACAATAATGATCTTAGGCCATCACACTTAAGAGAAAAATGTTCAAACTAATGAAGATCGTAACAAAATACATGGGTGATGCAGCCTTCATAGGTGATTACTTTGCTCTGTGCCTGGATGTTTACTAGCATCTTTAGGACATTGGTGTGATGTAAGATGTCACAGCCAGATCACCCTCATATCCAAGTGTGGAGATGTAAGAAATGTCTACAAAGGACAGGCTGGAGAGGAAGAAGTACATAGGGGTGTGGAGTTGAGAATCCGTGCTAACAGGTAGGTTGATGAACAGATTTATAAACACAGAAATCACCTACATGGAGAAAAAACCCCACAAATATAGAGGTTGCAGTTTTGGTTTCTCTGAAACTCCAAGAAGAACAAACTGAAATTTTTGAGAGAAATTTTTTGTCTAGGTGGAATTGGAAGTGACTTCTGAAAAATGAAAGGAATTAGAAAACAAGCATCATACCACATATCTGAATACCAAGTTTATATTCTGAATTCAAGAAACAAAAGTTCAGTGGAGAAGTATTAAAGAATAAAATGGGACTTGGACAGGTCTACTGTATAGAGGGATTGTTGATTCTGGAATGGCACAGGCTCCCTTATGTTGAGAGTGGGCCAAAAGAGGTAGTACAGCAGATAAGGAACTTTCTTCGCAAGAAGCCAACCGGGTTTTATCCCTGAACCCTGTGTGGTCCTCCAAGCACTGCCAGGAGTGATTACTGAGCACTGGGTCCTGAGCATTGCTGGGTGTGTCAGAAAAAATTAAAAAAAAGTGTTGAGAGGCAATAATTTCACACAGACAGAATTTTGAAATGAGCAGTTGAAATATTAATGTACTCTGAAAAATATTGTTAGTTAATAAGTAGAATATTGAAAGGGATTCATTACTAGTTTTAATATAAGTCTCTGCTTTGTTGGCCTGAATCTCTATTATGAGTTGGTGATCTTTGTCCTTGGTGTGAGATATGAGCTCACACCAAGGACACATTATCACATTTTATAATCTCTGAAATGAGAATTAAGTCCTAATCTCTTCTTTCTCTTGGGACCCATGTACCCTACAATTTTGGCTATGATTTTTTTTTCTTTTGGGTCACATCTAGCAATGATTAAGGGTTACCCTTGGCTCTGCACTCAGGAATTAACTCCTGGGGGCTGGAGCAATAGCACAGTGGTAGGGTGTTTGCCTTGCATGCTGCCAACCTGGTTCGATCTCCAGCATTCCATATGGTCCCCGAGCACCGCCAGGAGTAATTCCTGAGTACAGAGTCAGGAGTAACCCCAGAACATTGCTAGGTGTGACCCAAAAAAGAGAAAAAAAAGAAAAAAGGAATTAACTCCTGACAGTTCTTCGGGGACCAACTGGGATGCTGGGGATTGAACCCAGGTTGGCTGCAGGCAAGGCAAACATTCTACCCACTGTACTATCACTCCTGCCCTAGTGATGAATTTTTAATGGTCTTCATAATATGAACTGAGTGCTGGTCATGTTTTATGTGATGTATAGGCAGTGATTTTTGGGTGCTGGAAAACAGATTCCAGAATTCAATGCTGGTGAAAGAGCAAACACAAAGTAAATCAATGCTGTGTCAGTTTTAGATGAAACTTTTGGTATAAGGAGTGGAAAACTGGAATAAGATGAGGCATAAGAGTTATATAATCTCCAGAGTAGTTAGGCAGGACCATAAACAATTAGTAAATTAAACTAAGCTTAATGCAAGAGGTGGGGTGGGGGTGTGATGGCTCACTTTTTTCATTTGTGATGGCTCAAAAATTTGCTTCATTAGAGGTAACAGCAAGGCTCGCACCACTGAAGATTGTTTGAGATTTCAAGTTTTAAAAAATGGGGCCAGAGGCGTGGATGTGGGGAAAAGGGGACTCTCATATATTGTTGATGGGAATGTCGACTTGTACAACCTTTCTGGAAAACAATATGGACATTCCTCCAAAGACTAGAAATTGAGCTCCCTTTTGACCCAGCCATACCACTCTTGGGAATATACCCTGGGAAGCCAAAAACACACAGCGGAAACACAATCTGCACTTTTATTTTCATAGCAGCACTATTCACAATAGCCAGAACCTGGGAACAACCAGTATGCCCAAGAACTGATGACTGGATAAAGAAACTGTGGTATATCTACACAATGGAATACTATGCAGCTGTTAGGAAAAATGAAGTTATGAAATTTGCCTATAAATGGATGGACATGGAAAGGATCATGTTGAGTGAAATTAGTCAGAAGGAAAGAGAGAGATATAGAATGACTGCATTTATTTGCATGACATATATATATGTATATATATATGTATATATATATGTATATATATATATATTATGACACCAAAATTCAATGTCAGGTTAAACGTGGATCAGGTCTTACCAAAAAGTGAAATTACCAAACGTGTGGGAGTCAGAGGTTAGGTAAGACAGAGAAGGGAACATGCAAATAAAAATGATTGGATGGCAGACAGACTAAAAAGTGAAATAGAAAAATTAAAGTGAATAAAGCTCAATCTGAAGAAATAGAAAGTACAGGTAACAGAATGAACAAAATCAACTTTTATAGTACAATCACAACTTCTTTTTTAATATTTCACCCAGCAATTGTATGCACTTCAGCAATACTAATGCAACTGTCCTTTGATAGTTCCCCTCAGAAACAAAGCCTTCAGAGCTTTCTTCATGTCGTTATTCCGAAGACTGTAGATGAAGGGGTTCAGCATGGGTGTGACCACATTATACAACGCTGAGGTTATTGAACTTGTCTGTGTGTTGTGGGTGGCAGCAGAACTCAGATAAACACCTAGAATTGTACAATAAAATAAGAAGACAACTGAGAGATGAGACGCACAGGTGGAAAATGCTTTATACTTCCCCTGAACTGATGCAATTGCACTAATGGAAGAAGCTATTTTAGCATAAGAATAAAGGATCCCACCCAAGGAACCGCCACCCACAAGAACAGCTGCCGCATACATCACCACATTATTAATGAAAGTGTCAGAACATGACAGTTGCACCATCTGCTTGAGTTCACAAAAGAAATTAGGGATTTCTGTGTTTGTGCAGAAGGATAATCGCAACACCAGTAAGCTGTGTAATAAGCAATACATGACACTTGTAATCCAGGATCCTAGAACCAGCAGTCCACAGAGCCGAGTGTTCATGATGACTGCATAGTGCAGGGGGATGGCAGATGGCCACAAAGCGGTCATAGGCCATGACGGTCAAGAGAAAGACATCCAAGACTCCAAAGACTATAACAAAATACATCTGAGTGAGGCAGGCTTTGTAAGTTATCACATTGATTGGTATCTGGATGTTCACCAGCAACTTTGGGATGGTGGTGGAGGTGAAGCAGATGTCCACAAAGGACAGGTTAGAGAGGAAGAAGTACATGGGCGTGTGGAGGTGGGAGTCTGAGAGGACAACCAGGATGATAAGCAGGTTCCCCAAGATGGTGATTAGGTACACAGAGAGGAAAAGCACAAACACGAAAGACTGCATTTCTGATTCTTCTGAAAATCCCAAAAGAATAAATTCTGAAATGTGTGAAATATTGGCAGGTTTCATGGAGTTGATGTCTGAAAGGAATAAAATACAGGACAAATTTTACATAAACCTGAATTTGTTGCTAATGGAAATACAATGGATACTGTGTTTGCTCTCAGAAATCTAATCACTATTTTTCAATACCTCTAATTTTTTAAAAATATTGTTTTGTTTCGGGGCTCACCTTGTGGTGCTCAGGAGTCTCTCCTGGCAGTCTTGGGGGACCATATGGGACACAAGGGATCAAACCTGGGTTTTCCACTTGCAAAGCAAACACCTTCCCTGCTGTATTATCACCCTGCCTGGCCTCTAATTCTTTTGCTCTCTCTTTCATCTCTGATAGGAAATTTCATTACAGTCATGCTAGATGGTCACATGTTCTATACTTTGATAAGATATTCTTTGGATTTCACAGTATGAACTGGGTTCTGAATATCCTTTAGGAAAATCACAAGTAATGACTATAATGTGATACAAAAACAATACTCAGGATTTTCAGATAAAGAATGAACACAAATAAAATAATAAAACTTAGTCATATTTTAGGTAGCGCCACAAGAAAGCAAGTAAAAAGGAGAAGATGAGATGCTTTTTCAAAGGCTCTATGTAATACTGTAATAAAAGAGGAGACATTTCAACAGCAATCTAAGTAGGTAAATGAAGGAGGTGATGAGTTTTCTGTGGGGGAACATGTGCCATTAAAAGGAAATATTAGTATATAAGTCCCTAAGAACATTACATTTGAGAATGTACAAAGTAGAGGCAGTCTGTCCAAGTGAGTAAGAAAGCAGGAGAGATGAGAGATAGTCCAGGATGTGAATGAGGGAACTGTCCTCTGCTCTGACACACCAGGGAACCAGGATTATATCCAATTTTTCTATATTAATCTGGTTCCAAATGTTGCCCTTGAACTGAAACTGATTCCCTGAAGTCACCTTCGGGGAATCAGTTTCACTTTTATATCCTTGAATCAGAATCACATTATATCCCTAATTTGTGGTAGTCATTTTATATCCGGATACCCCTGCCTGAGGGCTGTTTATACTCTTCAGTCACACACACACATGCACACACACACACACATGCACACACACCCAATGCACAGGCACAGATCTGTGACACACATACATGTATGCACGCATGTACACTCAACAACATGCACTGTTTCGGCTAGGGAAAATTTTTCTCATTCCTTACCACGCTAATGACTTACAGAATGAACAAAATCATGTGCCTAGATCAATGGCCATTATGCCGTGAAAAATCTTTGACTCTTCATTTTTCTTTTTCTACCTTCACTTTATTTCTTTATTTATCTATTTTTTACTTATCTATTTATCTATCTATTTAATAGTTTATTATATCACCATGAGATATACAATTACAAAAGTACTTATAAGATGTTCATATTTGGGTTATGGTCATACAATGTTCCAGCACCCATTCCCTCCACGAGTGCCCATCTCCCACCACCAATGTCCCAGATTCCCTCCCCCCCTCCCTAGCCTGCCTCTATGGCAGGTTCTTAAATTCTTTCTCTTTCTCTCTCTCTCTCTTTTCCTTCCCTTCCACATTGTGGATTACAATACATATATTTAGAGGTTATCATGTGTATCTTTTTGCCTGTATTTAATGCTCAGTTCTAGGTTGATATTAACACTTTCGACAATTATTAGCACATTGTTCCATTCTCTGTCTTACCTAACCTCTGACTCCCACACGTTTGTGATAATTTCCACCTTTTACAAAACCTCCTGATCCATGTTTCACCTGACCTTGGATATTGGTATCATAATATGTATATATACGCATATATGTATATATATATGTATATATGTATATATATACATATATATGTACCTATATATTTATGTCATGCAAATAAATGCAGTCATTCTATATCTGTCTCTTTACTTCTGGCTAATTTCATTCCATCCATTTATAGTCAAATTTCATCACTTCATTTTCCCTAATAGCTGCATAGTATTCCATTGTGTAGATGTGCCAAGTTTCTTTATCCAGTCATCAGTTCGCAGGCACAGTGCCAACCTCACTTTTGTATTGATTTTCTATAATACTATATTATGGAATAGATCTACATTTATATCTCTAAATGTATCATGGTCAGCCCTTTCACAGCCAAATTTCCACTTCTCCCGATACTGAAAAAGACACCCTTGGGCTAAAGAACTAGTACAGTGGGGAGAGTTGTATACGGCTAAATGGGATTTGAGCTACAACATTACACTGAGTTCCAGAGTATGGCCTGGAGGTTTCCCTAAACATAGAGTCGGCAGAAAGCCCTGAGTATAAATGGGTGTAGCCCCAAAACAAAAATGTTCATAGAATAGGCTCCCAGTGTTTACCAGTCAATTATGGGTAGGGCTAGTTGGGCTGTGGCACTCACCAGAATGGATAGAAAATCGCAGAGGGATGCTCGCAGGTGGAAATTTGAATTGCATATTTATATCTTGGACGGGTGACGGTGGAGACTGCAGGTCTCCGTGAACAGGTCAGCAGGAAGGTATAAAGCATAAGTCACCCTAAAGATGAGGACTTTAACAATTTAATAAGACACAAGCAAAAATGTCCTTTATGCCAGAAACACAGACTGAGACTAGGATATGGGAAGATATATTATCTCATTAGGTATGTTTGTGTCTTGTTCCTCCAATCTCTAAACACAAAATTCCCCAATGAAAAGCGGGTCTGCCCAGAAACTGTTGCTAATGATCTACATTCCCAAGATAGTAGCAGTCAAATGAATTAGTATTTTCCCCCTTTCCATGAAAAGTCTCTCTCCAGGTCAGGTCAATAAAACAGTTAATAACTGTCTCCATCTAAGTTAACATTTCTCATGTCTATGACTTAGGAATCTATGTAACACCCCTTGAATTGTCAAAGCAATGACTTGGAGATAGAATACCTGCTGTAACCAGAAGAAGAAACTGAGTTCCTTTATCATGAAACTTGGATTCTTGAAGTTTTGACAAAACCATTCACAATGCCAAATATACCACAAGTTAAAGATTATGATCATTTAATATTCTATAAAGGAGCAAGAAATATGAAATGAAGCAAAGAAATCCTCTTCAATAAGTGGTACTGGAGAAACTGGGCACCTACATGTAAAAGAAATAAACTCAAGCCTATATCTAATACCACAAAAAGTCAGTTAAAATGCATTAAACAACTCAACATGACCTGAATCTGTAAGGTACATGGAAAATATAGGCAGATCCTTCCATGACATTGAAGCCAAAGGAATCTTCAAATATAAAACATCACTGACCAAAAAAGTTGAAGAAACGTTAAACAAAAATATTTTTAAATGGGACTAAATTGAATAAGACACTTCTTTACCTCAAAAGAAATGGTGACCAAGCTACAAAGACAGCCTATAGAATGGAGAAATTATTTACCCATTACTCAGTTGATAAGGGATTAATATCAAAGATATGTAAGGCACTGGTAGAACTTGACAAGAAAAAATATTTTACTCTATCCAAAAAAGGGAGAAGAAATGAACAGAAACTTCTCAAAGAAGAAAAAGAAAGAAAGAAAGAAAGAAAGGAAGGAAGGAAGGAAGAAAGAAAGAAAGAAAGAAAGAAAGAAAGAAAGAAAGGAAGGAAGGAAGGAAGAAAGAAAGTGAAGTGCCTGTCATAGAAACAGGTGAAAGGGAAGTAGGTAATAGGTCTACATTCTATAGACCTGGTTTAATCTTACCAGGATGATCTTATTTAATTGGTGTTGGGAAAGGTACACTGGTGAAGGGACAGGTGTCGGAAATTGTATGACTGAAACCCAATCATGAACAACTTTGTAACTTTGTGTCTTGTGGTTATTCAATTAAAAAATAAAATAAATGAACTAAAAATTAAAAAACCAAAATAAATAAATAAAAATAAATAAAATAAAGAAAAAGATTGTGGTATAGTTCCTAATGTACAATGATAATTATAGAACATATTTGAAGCATGCTACATTCTATAGACCTGGCTTAATCTTACCAGGATGATCTTATTTAATTTTTATATACTTCCATTCCATGTGCTAGCACACGTATCACTCCATTCTTCTTCGCAGCAATGAGACATCGAGATATTTCATATCTTTCCAATGTGACATTTGAAAAACAAAAGATAATTTCATTTCTCAAATACTGGAGGAGAAGTTCCCCACCTGACATGAATTCTAGCTGGGGTAAATATTTGACCAAGTCTGGTAGGATTCTCTTAAGCACCTGAATCTCACAGGGAAATGCCCCCCCATTTTTAAAAAAAATACCACACAAACAAATCATGAGAAGTAAAGAAAGCCTCTTTTTTAGACAGAAGTTCAATATACCTAGAAATTAAGAGGACCCTTGCAATAAATGTAAAAAAATATGGTCAGCAGGTAATGGAGAGAACAGAGATTACACAGCCTAAACATAGCCACTGCTTTGTTCCACAGGTTCTGACCTGAGAATCACTCTTGGAAAAGAAAGATGTGATCCTTAGTTAGATTCAAGCTATGTATTTTTTGAGTGTTCTGCACCAAAGATATTTGTGAGAATGTTTAAAAGAACAGAGTATTAATGTGTTCCAGGGGCTATAGTCAAAAGTTTAAAAGTTTGTGACAGAAAGCGATGCAGTTCTGAAATATAGTTTATAGGAAATGGAATAAATAAAACTGAAAATATGTTCCCATCCTCATCCTGTGCCCTGTGTCTTTGAATATGGTATTTTGTAGGACTGAAAGATTGATGCTGTGATTATTCACTAAACACATGGTCCTGTGAATGTTGAAGGAAACAAAAATGTACTTGTCAGACATTTGAAAAGTACGGTCCTTCTTGAGGGATATAGGCATCCGCAATGCAAACTTGGAAAAAAAGAAATAGATTATCCCTGTTTTTTGTTTTTTTCTTCTTTTAGATCATACCCACTGTGCTCAGGGGTTACTCCTGACTCTGCACTCAGAAATTGCTCCTGGCAGTGCTGGGGGACCATATGGAATGCAGGGATTGAAGGGTCAGCCTTGTGCAAGGCAAGCACCCTCCAGGCTGTACTATCACTCTGCTCTGGAAGTAGATGGTTCTAATCACCTATAATTTAGCATGCATAAATCTAAGAGCACATACTCTTTTTATTTAAGCGGTGATGTGGAGCAAAGGTGATTTCATATGTTTGTAAAAGTGACAGAATTTAAGAGGTTCTAACTTAGGTGATTTTATGGCATTAGAGAGATATATTACCAGGCCTACCAGTCCAGGTTTAAAATCTGGGTTCTTCTCCTAATGGAATTGGGCACATCCCCTTTCTGCCTGGAGGCACAGCTCCTAGCCGCTCTGACACACTCCAGAATACAAGTGGCCTGGCTCCACAACCGATCTTCAGCAAGCCACTAAACCACCTAGTTGTTCCAGTTCCATAACTCCTGGACACATGCAAATTTCACAGTGCTGTCAGACAAAGAGGACCACAGAAAACCTGATGGAAAAGTTGTGTAGAAGTCCTCCATCTTCAATGAGTAAAAATAATAAAACAGTTGTTTCAAGCAGCATCAATCAATCCAGCAATCATCAATCACTGGAGTAGCACCATTTTGAGATATAACAAGAATCACAATTGGGGTTTTGTTGATCTATTTTTGATCATTCCATTTGCCTTTGTAGCAAGCAATATTAAGTAAATTTGCAGGTACCTGCTAAGGGACCCTGGTGGTGGGTGGTGGATGGGAAACCAGAGATGTCTATGGAAGGAAGGTCACAATGATAGTGGGAGTGGTGTGGGAACACTGATTGCCTGAAACAACTGTATTGTGAACAACTTGGTGAATTAAATTGCTGCAATAAAAAATAACATAAAACTAAAAACAACTTTTTGAAAAGGTATAGTATTTTAGCATCACAATAAAAATCATGTTACCTGCCTTATTGTTGTTTATGCTTTTTATGCCATTCCATATTTAGATTACTTTCATTTATATCCACTGAAAAATTCCCTTTCTCCCGCCAATGTAAATAATAATATTACCCCAGTATCTTCTTTGCATTTCTTCTTGATTGGTAGGATTCCTTAAAGAACTGTGATATCAGATGGTCTATGAATATAGTGGACACACAAGCTCCTATTCTGACAACAGTTTTCAAAAAAATTCACTTAATAAGCTATTACACAATATATATGATATATTAAAATATAGGAATAGTTGCTTAATAGTTACATGATATCATCCCAAATTCTGAGAAGTGATTGTTATTCCTACTGCTGAATTTCAATGATACATAGCTTGTTTCTCTTGGTTAAATTCATAACTGTTTTATTCTTTAGTTTGTTTTCATCCTTCCTATGTTTTGCTCCTCTGACAAGATTATTATATGTCTGAGAGAAAAAAATCTACCCTTTCATAGATTGATGTAAGATCCAAAGCAATGGTAGCTGTTTCCCACTACATGATTATAATACATATTTCTACATTTGGAATGATTGGGGGATAAACAAGACAGATAAATTGAAGTAGTTTACATTGATTTATGTGCTTTATATAAAATATAGTAAAAATCCATGTACAAATAGTGTGAGCATGTCACAGTCAGGAAAGAAGAGCATGATGGTAAGAATGACATCATGAATGACTATATAAAACACTATGTAGAGATTCTCAGTGAGTACAAGGCTACAAGGAGACAGCAGCACTTAAAACAGTCTTCACCCACTGCCAGGAGTAATTCCTGAGTGCAGAGCCAGGAGTAACCCCTGAGCATCGCCGGATGTGACCCAAAAAAGCAAAAATAAATAAATAAATAAACTATAAAATAGCATTATCAAGTCAAATTAACATAATAAAATCTAACTCAACTACGTGAAGAGATGAGCAATTTAGTTGATGTATTGCCATATTTCTTCTTTACTATCTTTTGCCTTTCCTTGTAAAATAAAATTTCTTCATTAACTGCTTTAAAAAAGAAAACAGTCCTCACCATGCAGTGGCAAATAAGAATAACACATTATATTCAATCACTTACTCTTAACTTGATCACTTGACTTTTTCACTTGTCTTCCCATAGATCATCAATATACTAGAGCGGGCACCAGTAACATCTCAATAGTCCTGTCACATGCGAAATAGCCTAAGGGCATCTGCCCACTCCAGGAACATAAAGAGCCTCAAACTATCCCATCAAGTCATGGGAAGAAGGTCCATAATTGTTACTGGTATTTGGCATGTCAAATAAGACATGGGTTGCTTGCCAGGCTCTGCCATGTGGGTAGGATACTCTTGTAGTAACCTCAAAATTCGAGCATTTATTGATGAACTGTGTGGCTGCAAACGCCACGCAAGCCAGGCAGTGATCAGCTCTTCTGCTAGGTGGAGCTCTGAGGAGAGGGGAGTCGGATGTGGAAAATGGAAAATGGCGGCCCTCATGGTGTGGGGGTTTCTCTGGCTTCTTGTCAGGCTTGGCTGGGGTGGCAGGCCAGGGCTAGAGCCCGCCATCCCTCTCGGGTGCCTTGTGATCAGCTGGGCACAGGGAGAGCAAGTAGCAGCTCTGCCCCACATGTGTGAGTCTCTGGATCAGCATACCTGGGTTGGGCATGGAAAAGACTGCTGCAGGGTGGGTGACCTACCCTTAACTTGATATACCTCAATAATGCTCACAGAGAATTGTTGAGTAACAATGTAATTTGCTTTTATACTTGAGACAGCATTCATATCACGCAAACATTTCCTTTTAGTCCAGACTTCTATCTTTTAAAAAAAACTCTTCAGTTCCTTTTCGGTACTTGGATAGGGTGCTAAGATATGCACATTTACATAATAAAAATGGGAGACTGATTAGACAAATATTCCATTATCTTCACAAGCATCATTTAACCTTAAAGAAATGAGAGCAATGATTCCAAAACAACACTTTTGTGTTAGTAGAAAATTCCATTTTCAAATAAGACTTAATAGCCATGGTTAGAAATAAACAAGGAAATGGAAAATCAGTTGGACAGAAGAAAGAGAAAATAAGAATTAGAACAAGTGATTGAGAAATGAAAATCCCAGGGAAAAATAAAAAAGAGAAGTTCTATTTCTACAGTCTAATCAAACAGTGATCATTTATACTCTAGCATTGTACTCAGTCACTATAAACAGTTCCTTTGTCCTAGGACAAATGTCCTATGGTTCCCTTTACAAAGAATGCTTTCAGAGCCCCCTTTATGTCTTTATTTCTCAGACTGTAGATGAAGGGGTTCAGCATGGGGGTGACCACTGTGTACATCACCGAGGCGATAGAACTTGACTGTGAGCTGGGGATATAGCTGAGTTGAAGTACACGCCTAGACTCGCACAATAAAATAAGGAGACAACAAAGAGATGTGACGCACAGGTGGAGAAGGCTTTATACTTCCCCTGAGTCGATGAGATTCTACATATGGGGGGACACTATCTTAGAGTAAGAGTAAAGGATCCCAGTAAGGGAGCCAACACCCACCACAACAGCAGCAGAATACATCCCTACGCCATTAAATAAAGTGTCAGAGCAGGCTAGTTGTACCACTTGTTTGAGTTCACAGAAGAAGTTGGGAATTTCCAAGTTTGTACAGAAGGACATTTGCATAGTCAACAAAGAATGTATTAACGAATGTAGGATGCTTGTGATCCAGGACCCCACAGCCAAAAGCCCACAGAGCCGGGGGTTCATGATGACCGTGTAGTGCAGGGGGTGGCAGATGGCCACAAAGCGGTCATAGGCCATCACAGTCAGGAGAATAATGTCTAATGTTACAAAGACTATGAAAAAATATATCTGGGTGAGGCAGCCTTCATATGTAATGACTTTGCTCTGTGTTTGGATGTTCATCAGCATCTTGGGGACGGTGGTGGAGGTGTAACAGATGTCCACAAAGGACAGGTTGGAGAGGAAGAAGTACATGGGGGTGTGGAGGTGGGGGGGTCTGATACGACAGCCAGGATGATGAAAAGGTTCCCAAACACAGTGATCAGGTACATGGAAAGAAAAATCACAAATATGAGGGGCTGCAATTCTTGTTCCTCTGAAAATCCCAGGAGAAGGAATTCGAAGTTTGTGAATAATTTTCTTGTTCCATGTGGAATCAGAAGTGACTTCCAGCAATGAAAAAAGCAAACAACATGAAATATTACACATATCTGAATGCCAAAATTTATATTTGTACTTAAGATTGTTCTATGAAAATGATCATGTTTTCTAGAAAGTAAATGGAGGCAGGCAGACATAACTACTAGAAGAGCCTTTTGTTGGTGGGGTGCAATTGGCACTTTGGAATTGAGATTGATGAAACACACAAACACACACACACAAAGTATTAAGTAAAACCCCTGATTTACAATGGTACTCTGAATCTATAAGTCAACGGATAAGTAAAACATACTAAAGTAACGTATTAAAACTTTTCATAGGTATCTGCTTTCTTTCTACTCATCCCCCTGAAGTTTTGATATAGTTGTTCTGTCTTAATCATATCTCTATGGAGTCAATGAAACCTCCAGACTTAAGAGGAAATTCATAGTTTTCAGAAATATAAACATAGTGTTGACCAGTTTTCATACTATATACAGAAAATTATTAGAAAGTGCTGAAAAGCAAAGTTCCTTTTGATTTATTAAAGACCAGAAAGTAAAGCATAAATTGCATCACATTTCAAATTCAAAATTGGATGAGAAATGGAGAGTTGGAATAAGGACCTAAGGAGGAAAGTGTTCTGTAGCTTTCAGGTGCTTAGACAAGACCAGAAAACAGGTGACATTTACCCTGAGATCTTGGGCTGGAGAAGCTTTGGACTTGCTATTTCACCTCATGAAACACGTTTACCCAGTGGAGCAAATTTACCCATCACTACCTCCCTCTCTTATTTAACATCTACTTAATTAAAATAATTTGCTGATTTTTGGTTTGGGGACACACAAGAGTATTCTCAGTGCTTTCTCCACTTGTGGTGGGTCTCTGGGAATCTATGGGGTGCTGAGGACTAAACCCAGGTTGGCCATGTGCAAGAAAACTGCCTTACCACTAGACTATCTCTCCAGTCCCAAACTTCATAATCTTAATCACTTTCATCGATTTTATTAAACTTTAATGCTATTGGGATGACCAAAATTATAATAAATAGAATAATGTGAAAGATCACCAAAAAAGTTAGACAATCACACAAAAATATTATGATGTATTTATTATTTTAATTCATAACATTCAGCAATCAAACAATCGAACCCAGTAACTTCTTGACTCTGAGCTATGCTGGGCTGGTTCTCAGATGACCACAGGTCAAGGTTTTTCTTTCCCTCTCTGAAAGAAAGTCCTTTCTGCACATCCATTTGAATATTGAACTCACCTTGTGGGGAACTAAGAGAGGAAGGTCTCCTTACAGAAGTTTTGATTCCTCATTGAATGGTGGAGAATGACACCTGAAGGGTTTTTGACTGAAAAGAAGGCAGGAAAGAATGCTGTGTCTAACTTCTAGACAATCACGAATGAAAACAAGCTAGACACAGACGCATCCAGTCCAGCTGAAGTATGCACACACTGAGACATGGGAGAGGAGAGATATTTACAGCTCCCTCTACTAGCTCATTAGGCACCTATACCTCTAGTCTCTCCAGTCTCTAAGCACAGGATTCCCATGTGGGAAACTGGCTTGGATTTAGAGAGACTTAATCCTAATGATTCTCTTTTCCCAAGACAGGAGAAGCCAACTGAGTTCCATTTTTTTTAAATTCTCACTCCATGAACAGCCTTATATCAGATCTTCCAATCTGTTAAAAACTTATGCCCTTCTTAGTTGAAGTTTTCTCCATGTCTAGAATGGAAAAATCTGTCTAGATTGGTCCTTTTGATGTATAAAATAATCACTGATATTAGGTGATATATCATTGTCATTTTTATCTGCATTTCCCCTGATAATAATTTTTTAAACATTTTTTCACATGGCTACTGGTCATGCATGTATTTTCTCTGAAGACATGTATGTTTAGCTCCTCTCCCGATTTTTGATGGGTTTGTATATTATTAGGATGTTGAATCTTGTGAGTGTTCACCTTGTTTGTTAGGTGTTAGATCTTCCTTAAACATCCTGAAAAGTGAAAATCACTTTTTGGTGGTAATATCAACTTGTTCAGCCTTTATGAATAGAGTAGAGACTGCAAAAATTGAGAATTTCTCTTTGACCCAACCAGTTCACTTTGCATCTACAGCAACACCACAGAGGTGATAATTTGATTCAAACTGTGATCCAAAATTTATTAGGAATATAATGTGTGAAAATCAATGAAAAGCTGCTAATTATAAAATAGACCAAAAAAAAAGATAAGATGGTGATAGAAATACTATATATTTTTTTTGAAAATAAGCAATATTGTGCTGGTAAAACAAAAGAAAGTTTTTTCATACCTAATATCCTAGGGAAAGTATTGAAGAGCTGTTGGAAATTTTAAACTGGTAGAAAAGGGATACTCGAGTTTTGCTAGCATAACTCAAAGTGTTAAGAGATTGTTAAACAACTAAACAGTAGCCATGCCTATTATAGAAAATAATTTCATGACATTATTTTTACTTGTGTTTTTTTCTATGACACAACTGACAATCTCAAAAAGATCCTTCACGTCACAGGGTCTGTTTTGTGCATATTTAGATGACGCTAGATTGCCTCACTAGAAAGGTTCACTCCAAGTGACATTCAGAAATGTCACTGAACATTACTCACGCATTCTGGTTGAACAAATCACTGATGTTTAATATACACCATGAACTTAACTATCCTAACAAACTTTTTAACAGTAGTGTATTAGCAATGATGAATATAAAATATAGACAGTTTAGTCATATAGAAATATTATGAAGCCTTTGAAATCAACACTTGTTTATTCATCAATAATTCAATTAACATATTGCTATCTTCTGTGTCCTTATTCATTTGAATTGATTCTCAGGTGACTGTAGTTCAAAGTCCTTGGCTTCTGAGAAAATAATGGGCAGGGAGCTTGCCTTGCATGCAATAAACTCAGGTTATATTCTAAGCACCTCATATGGTTCCCTGAACCCTGCCAGGAATTATTCCTGAGATCAGTGTGAGGAGTAATCTCTCAGTACTTCTGGGTGTGGCCCAAAACAAACAAAACAAAAAAAATCTTGGCTTCAAAATCTCCTCTCTCTCTCTCTCTGACTCTTCCTCGCTCTCGCTCTCACTCTGTGTGTGTGTGTGTGTGTGTGTGTGGTGTTAACTCATTTGTTTTGCTCACCCAGTGGGAGTACTTAGTAGAAGTGTCAATAAACAATGTGAAGTTCTCTTTCAATTTTTGTTGGAGGAGATGGAAAGTCTTTTCCAAATAGGACATTTCAAGTAATGAAGATTAGTCAGAATTAGGAATGAAAATAACAAAACAAAAATTAGATTTTTTCAAATACATGAGATTAATATCCAAGGCCAAGCAAAACATGGCCCAGGAGGGCTTGTCACTGTAAGCATACAAGTATCACTTGTAGACTTATAATGTACCCCAAGTGTGTATAGGTCAGAGGTTAGGTAAGATAGAGAAGGGACCATTGTGCTGATAGTTTTTGGAAATGGCAATGCCAGGCTAGAACTAAGTATTAAGCATAGGCAAAGGGATATATAAATGAAAACCCCATTTCCATCTTTCTATTTTAAATATATCTAAGTAGTTTTTGACTTTGTGGTTATCAGGCAAATAAATAAATAAGACAGAAAAATATGAATCAATTTCAAGATGATCATTTTCATTTCATGCAAGTCTATACTTTCATTATGTTGTACAGTTATATATATAGTTATCTATATATATATATAACTATATGTATAGCTAGCCACAATATGTAAGAGAAGAAGGAGGAGGAGGAGAAAAAGAAGGGAGGAGGGAAGGAGAAGATGAAGAGGAGAAGGAGAAGGAAGAAGAAGAGGAAGAGGAGGAGGAGGAAGAGGGAAGAGGAGGAAGAAGAAGAAAAAGAAGGGAGTAGGAGGAGGAGAAGGAGGAGGAGGAAGAGAAAGAGGAGGAGGAGGAAGAAGAAAAAAAGAGAGGAGGAGGAGGAGGAGGAGGAGGAGAGCCTGCCATAATGAAGACTGGGAGAGGGCGGAGGGACTCTTGGGACATTAGTGGTGGTAAATGTGCACTGGCGGAGGGATGGGTTCTAGAACATTGTATGACTGAAACTCAATCATGAACAGCTCTGTAACTGTATATATCATGGTGGTACAATAAAATTTTAAATTCCCTTTTTCTTCAGTATATAATTTTCCCCAAGACATTAGAACTTAAATGAATTCAGTTTAGTTTCTTTTTTTTTGTTTTTGTTTTTAAAATTTTTAATCTTTTTTGGGTTTTGAGTCACATCCAGTAGGACTCAGGGCTTGACCCTGAGTCTGTAATTAGGTGTCACACCTTGCAGTATTCTGGGGACCATATTGCCAGCCAGACATTAAACCTGGGTCAGGCAAGGCAGATGCCTTACCACTGTACTGTCTCTCTGGCCGCAAGAAATAATTTTGGATGATACACTTGATCACTTGATCACTTGAATCCCATTATTCATCGATTTGCTCGAGCAGGCGCCAGTAACATTTCCATTGGACCCTATCATGTGCAATGGCATCTGGTTGATTCAGGAATATGAAGAGCCTCAAACTGTTCTTTCAGGGTCTTGACACATTGGATGATACATACTGAAGTATTTGGTAAATGATATGTCCCATTTCTTTTGTTTTTCTATTTTTTTGTTTTTGAGTATTTTATTATACCACCATGAGATATACAAATAAAAAGATATACAATTAAAAGTTCATGTTTGGGTTTTGGTCATACAGTGTTCCAGCACCCGTCCCTCCACCAGTGCCCATCTCCCACCACCAACATCCCCGGTTCCCTCCCCTTCCCCAGCCCACCTCCATGGTAGGTTCTTTATTTCTTTCCCTTTCTCTCTCTTTCTCTTTTCCTTCCCTTCCAGACTATGGATTACAGAACATACACAAGGAAGAAATTTGAATGGCAAAAAAACATATGAAAAAATGCTCATCATCACTGGTCATCAGAGAGATGCAAATCAAAACAAAAATGAGATACCACTTTACACCACAGAGACTGGCACATATTCAAAAGAGCAAGAACAACAAGTGCTGGCGTGGATGTGGGGAAAAGGGGACACTCATCCATTGTTGGTGGGAATGCCGGCTGGTACAGCGTTTCTGGAAAACAATATGGACTTTCCTCCAAAGACTAGAAATTGAACTCCCATTTGACCCAGCCATACCACCCCTGGGAACCTACTCTGGGAAACCAAAAATAAGCAGCGGAAACACCATCCCTACTTTTATGTTCATAGCAGCATTATTCACAATAGCCAGAATCTGGAAGCAACCAGAGTGCCCGAAAATCGATGACTGGATAAAGAAGCTTTGGTACATCTACACAATGGAATACTATGCAGCTGTTAGGAAAAATGAAGTTATAAAATTTGCCTATAAATGGATGGACATGGAGAAGATTATGTTGAGCGAAATTAGCCAGAAGGAGAGAGACAGATACAGAATGACTGCATTTATTTGCATGGCATAAATATATATGTACATATTATGATACCAATATACAAGGTCAAGTGAAACATGTATCAGGAGGTCTTGTCAAAGGTGGAAATTATCACAAACGTGTGGGAGTCAGAGGTTAGGTAAGACAGAAAATGGAACAGTGTGCTAATAATTGTCGAGGGTACTAATGCCAACCTAGAACTGAGCATTAAATAGAGGCAAAAGGATACACATGACAACCTTTTAATGAATTCAGTTTAGTGTCTTAAAATTATTTCTCCACAAACAGTCTCTGGTGCTTAATCATGAGAGAACTAACAGTAATCACTAAGTTTTTCTCTGCATCAATACTAGGTATGTCTAGTTTAGGTCCCTGCTATCTGTGCTGAGTACTGACTTGGTGGAGATGCCCAGGTCAGCCTCAGGCATAGCAATCATACAACCCCTGTAATATCTCTCTGGTCCCTTCAAGCTTATTTTTGTGTATTTTGGAAGATACACAGATACTACTGCAGCTTACTCCGGGCACAGTGCTCAGGAATCACTCCTGCTAGGCTTTGGGGTCAAGTGGTGTTCTGGGCATTGAACCCAAGTCAGTGCCCTGCAAGGTAAGAATGCTATCTGCTGTCCTTAACTCTGGCCCCTGGATCTTTTCTTTTTGCCTCTCTGCTGTCTTTTATCTCGCGCTGTTTATAGTGATCTACGTTGATCATAATCTTTCTATTTTAAATATATCTAAGTAGTTTTTGCTTATCTTAAATTTTGAATTTTAGATGGTTTCTAGAGTCCTAGAGTTCTTGAAAGGGAGATGGCGGTGGGGTTGGATCTAACCCAGTGCTTCACACATGCAAGCACTTTACCTCTGACCCACATCCTTCACCCCTTAAGTAATTCATCCCCCCAAATGTTAGGTGTAATAATTGTTAGGTGAAAGAATTAGTTGTTAGGTATAAGAATTAGTTGAAACTACCCAAATAATATTACTATATTGATATTACAGTAGTACTTTTCCTTCCTAAAGCATGAAGGTGAAATACAACCTCTGCATAAGTTAAATAATATTGGCTATCATCTTACATGCAAATACATAATGTAAAGCTAAATCACATAATGGCCTGGCAAAGATAAAAATTAAAGTTACCAAACCAAATGCCAGACTAGAACTCACCATTCACTAGACACAAAGAGACTTACATGATAAACCTAAATGTCTGTAGGGCAAGTCACAATGTGTAAAAGAAAGAGAGAGAGAAACAGAGATAGAGACAGAGATAGAGACAGAGATAGAGACAGAGAGAGGGAGAAAGAGAGAAAAATAAAAGGTGCCTGCTATAGAGGCAGGCTGGGGGTGGGTGGGATGGAATGAGGGGACATTGGTGGTAGGAATGGGGCACTGGTGGAGGGATGGGTGCTGGAGCACTGTATGACTGAGAACCAATTATGGACACTTTTGTAATTGTATATCTCATGGTGGTATAATAAAAAATTTTCAAAAAAATATATATATCTAAGTAGTTTTTGACTTTGTGGTTATCAGACAAATAAATAAGACAGAAAAATAGGAATCAATTTCAAGATGATCACTTTAATTTCATGCAAGTCTATACTTTCATTATGTTGTTTAGTTAAAATATATTTTTGTTATAAAATAATATATTTTATAACATTTTATGTTACCTTTATGGTTAAAGGGTCATGTATGCTTAAGAAATAGTACTAATACATTACATCAATTCATGTTGATAAACATTTCTACTAAAGCAGAAGTAAAATGAAAAAGTTTAATACATCACAGGGTGTTTCAAGATACATGAGCACTATGAAAATACTAAGTAATGGATGAATATTAGAAGGAAGCATAACTAAAAGCATAATAATATTAGAAGCATAAATATCAGCATTTTAGCTATTGATATTTTATTATTCTACTTTGCAACATAATAACAGAGGTAAACATGTAAAATATTGTAAAATTATTATATTATCATAGACTGCTCTTTATTTGAACATGTGGGTGTTTTTACTGGTGTGTTCTACATTTTGATATTTGTGTTAGAAAACTACTATTTATCACTATCACTATCTTCCTGTTAAACATCTATTTGCTAGAGAGGGCACCAGTAATATCTCCATATGTCCTGTCTCATGCTAGTAGAACCCAAAGGCATCTGCTTGCTCCAGGAACATAAAGAGCCTCAAACCATTATATTAGGTCACGGGAATGACCTAACATAAATGTTACTGGTATTTGGCATATCAAATACTACACGAGCAGCTTGCCAGGCTTGCCATGCGGGTGGCATACTGTTGTAGTCACCTCTAAATAAAGCATTAATTGATGAACCGCGCGGCCACTAGCGGCCGCACGAGCTGGGCTGTGATAGTCTGGTCTGCTGGGTGGAGTTGCGATGGGAGGGAAGTCCGGATATGGAAAATGGCAGGCCCCATGGAGTAGAGGAGGGTGGTCTGGCTTGTTGTGAGGCTCTGCTGGGGTGGCAGTCCAGTGCTAGACCTAGCCATGCCTCCCGGTGCCTCATGAGCAGCAGGGCACAGGGAGAGACTTCCCTCTTGTCACAACTCCACCCAGCAGACCAGACTATCACAGCCCGGTTCATCGACAACCACCCTGCAGCAGTTTTTTTTTTCAATCCGGCCCAGGTATGCTGACCAGAGACTCTCAGACATGGGGGCAGAGCTGCTACTTGCTCTCCCTGTGCCCTGCTGCTCATGAGGCACCCGGGAGGCATGGTGGGGTCTAGCCCTGGCCTGCCACCCCAGCAGAACCTCACAACAAGCCAGACCACTCTCCCCTACTCCATGGGGCCCGCCATTTTCCACATCCGGACTTCCCTCTCGTCACAACTCCACCCAGCAGACCAGACTATCACAGCCCAGATCATCGACAGCCACCCTGCAGCAGTTTTTTTTTCCAATCTGGCCCAGGTATGCTAGAAAACTACATCTTTTAATTTTAACTTTAAGGTGTCTTTTCACTCTTTTTTTTTAAATAAATTTTGTTAAATTTACAATGCCCTGTTTCCTTAGCTGTTGTTCTGAAAATAACAGATTTCTCCTTCTCTTTGTAATTAATGTTGCTAGATATGGCATTTGTGGTTGTTTTATTTTATACACTTCAAATCTATTCTTTTATCTTCTAGACTTAAAATGCACTTCTGAGAAGTCCACTGATGATCTTACGGATATGTCTTCATCAGAATGATGTTCTTCTAACAAATATTATAATTTCTCCTCCTTTTTTATAATTTCAACCTTTTTACAACTGATAAATGACTTGTTGTTTTATTGCATGAATTAGTGTGACCAAGCCTCTCCTCCCTGGTAAGTTTTCTTAACCATTGTTTGTTTTATATAAAAAAAAGTTTTGCTTCCACCCTTGATTTGCAAACAATTTATTGATTTACTAACGGTTTCCCAAATTACACAAGTTTCAGAAATACAGATATACTGCTTGATGTATATGTAGTCCTCACGACTCCATAAGCAAAGTTTTTTGTACTTATCATACACCTATGTTCTCCCACCATGTTTTCTTTTCCTTAGAAATAATTATTTATAATTAGACTTTGTGGATTATTTTTCATTCAATTAACTCATTTTATAAATATACCTACAATATCTTTGTCTCTTAAACTTAAAACCGTTTGTATGTCTGTGACACTTTGTCATGAGTGTAAATGCAAATAGTACTGAAGTATAAATGACTGATAATGAATATTTTTGGGCCAGGCAATTCACATACTCTATAAAAATAGCTATTACTTACAATCTAGGATAAACTGCTGATTAATCATCTTCATTCTACTCCTTAATTTTAATAATGTTATTTAAAACTATAATCAGAAGTAAAATTAAAAAGTTTAATATATCACAGGGTGTTTCAAGATACATGAGCACTGTGAAAATACTACTTAGTGGATAAATATTAGAAGCATAATGTAAAGATTCTGGGATAATTCACACCCATTAGAAGACCAAGAGAGACAAAAAACTTGTCAGTATAATTGAGGTAAAGAAAACTGAGGTTAAATAAAGGATAGTCCATGCAGTAGACCAAAAGATCAAATGCAACTTCAAAGTTGAATCACAGTATAGCTCTAAAACTTGCAGCTCAACAATTATGTATATCCTCATTCCTAGGACTAGTGCCCTTCTGCAGTTCTCTTCACAAACAAACCTTTCAGAGCGCTCTTCATTTGGTTGTTTCTCAGACTGTAAATGAAGGGGTTGAGCATGGGTGTGATCACAGTGTACATCACAGAGGTAACTGAATTTGACCAGGAGCTGTGTGTAGTAGGTATATTAGAGCCAAGGTATACTCCTAAGACTGAAGAGAAAAATAAGGAAACCACAGACAGGTGAGACGCACAGGTAGAAAATGCTTTGTACTTCCCTGAGCTGATGAAATTCTACGTATGGAAGAAACAATCTTAGAATAAGAAAAAAGGATCCCAACCAGGGACCCTAAACCCATAAGAACAGCTGCCAGATATAACAACACATTATTGAGTAAGGTGTCAGAACAGGTAAGTAGAATAATCTGCTTGAGTTCACAGAAAAAGTTGTTGATTTTCAAGTCTGTGCAGAAGGACAGTGGCAATACCAATAAACTGTGTAACAAGGCATTGCAATTGCTTAATAACCAAGACCCCAGAACTAGCAGTGTGCAGAGGCGAGGGTTCATGATGACTGTATAGTGCAGGGGGTGACAGATGGCCACATAACGATCATATGCCATCACTGTCAGGAGACAGATATCCAGACCAGAAAAGAGTGCACAGAAATACATCTGTGCAAAGCAGGCTTCATACACTATGGCTCTACTCTGCATCTGGATGTTGAAAAGCAATGTGGGGACGGTGGTGGAGGTGAAGCACATGTCCACAAAGGACAGGTTGGAGAGGAAGAAGTACATGGGGGTGTGAAGATGGGGGGTCAGTGATGACAGCCAGGATGATGAGCAGATTCCCCAAGACGGTGATTAGGTACAAGGAGAGAAAAAACACAAATATGAGAGACTGTAATTCTGGTTCCTCTGAAAATCCCAGCAGAATAATCTTCAAAATATGTGATTCATTTCCTGGTTTAACATTAAGGAAGTATTGTCTAAGAAAGAGGAGAACAATGGGATAAGTTTTCACATTAACCAGCTTTACTCGCATATTTAAATACTGCACTTTATAGTTGCACCCATTGACATTGTGGATAACATTATATATATATTTTTATTTATATAAATCATATATATAAATATATTATATATAAATATAATATATATAAATATATATTATTTATAAATAATAATAAATATATATAATGTTATCCGCGATGTCAATGAGTGCAATATATATATATATTCCTTTTATCATTTTCTCACATACCCTTTGATTTTTGTTTCAGCTTTGTCCCTATGTGATCTTGCATCTTAAGTTTTATGAGAGACACTTCTTTCATTTCATAATATTAACTGAGCACTGATCATTACTCAGGCAATATTTGGACATTTACAATAGATGTACACATACAGAGCTCACCAACTAGTTGCTGTTTGATCACAACAAGCACAAATAAAATTTTTTTGCATCTTAGCAATGGAATCTTTTCCTTTTAATTTTGAGATTACGCTTATACGCCTTTCTTACACACTAGTCCTGACTCTGACTTCACCCAATTGCAACAACCTTTCATATCACACTCTAACATTTGACCACACCATAACAATTGTGTGTTTCAAGTTGTGTAATTTTCTTTATGATGATTATTAGGTTTTTCTATCTTATATCCATTTATTTCACTTTTCTCTGCTATTACAATTCATGATTCAAAGCATTGGAAATTTCTATTTCTCTATTCAGCTTTCCATTTTTTCATAACAGAATATGGATATATATGGACTTGTGTAAAGAAAGCACAGGCATCAGAAACAACAGAAAAAGAGGGTGAGAACTGACCATGGAACACAGTTCAAACTAAGTTGTCAAAGTAACTATCACAAGCCAAATTACAAGAAGCCCTTCAGCTAATTAATATATAATGATAAATCACTGATATCTGTCGGGGACTCTGCCGGGGTCACCAACAGTGCTGGGTGCGAAGTTCCCTTCTACCTCCGAAGTCGGGCGGGAATGGATGAAGACTCAGGAATCCGATGCAGTTTTAAAAGGCTTTACTTATCACAGGTTCAGGCATACAAATCCACAATAGGGAAAACCCTGTGCTTAGGATTCCTGGCTAGAACCCCAGCCATGTGTAGGACAAAATGGCAGCCACCACGTGTAAAGGCCCTGTAAAGAGGACACAAAGACAAGACTCCCAAGAAGGGTGCAAGCTCACAAAGAGAGAGCCCAAAAGAGAGAGGAAGAAGGCTAGTTTTATACCCCTGCAACTCAGATCTCCCTCCCACTGTTATGGAAAGCAGGGAGGGTCAAATGCCCTCAGGTAATTTCTCCCAGCACCTCACCTAGGCCCTTTTATATGCTAATTTCTTGAGCCAAGATCTGCCTGGAAAAGCCTTTCTAAGGTAGAGAAGGGGGTTTCCGAGATGGCTTGTCTCTGTACCAAAGTCTAATACTAGTACCAGTCAAATATTTCTCCAAGCCTTCACAAGTCTCGTCTACTTCACGGTAGTTTTGTATTTTAGTTGCCTTTGAGTATATCAGGGAGCCATGCTTGCTTGCTAGGAGGCAAACAGCATTTCTCTCTGGCCTAATTACTTAGGGATCCTACTTGGCCAGGCAAATATGCTGGTAAGATCTAGCTAGTCCCACGATGATTGTGGTAGCATGGGAGAATATATATACCAGCTAGTACAGAATACATGGTCAGATAAACTGCCACATTTAGACTACCCCCTTATCTACGAAGTGATTTGCAGGCGGCAATTCAGAGCAGATGCAGCAGCTCTTAGAGGAGTCCTGCAACAGATATCAACCATCAATGACCCAGACATTGAATACTATTGCAATCCTAGATATTTTTGCATCATAGGTGATCCTTATTCTCATTTATAGACTCACTATATAAATTAGGTATCTAAGTGTATGGAGCTATAACTTAAGTTACAATTATATTTTAATTGATATGAGAAGTTGGTGTTCCAAACAAACCTGGAAGGAAGATGGGATATATCTGGGAAAAATGTGTGCAGTATTTTTTTTTTACTCATTTGACAGATAATGAGATAATTAGAACTCAGAGTAATAGTAAGAAACAAATTTGCACATTGATCACAAACTTACGGTGCATGGAGGGAAACTTGTAATTTAAATAAAATGAGAAAGCCAACAGCTAAAATTTCAATAATATTTAAATAAAAATATAAGTTGCTATAAAATATTCCGTATTTTTTGGTAATATGATGAGGATTGTGGTGTGGAATCATATACCCAAGGAGTATAATTGTTGTTCTAAGACAGTTACATTGATGTTATTACAATAAATTTATGTACCACAAAAGTCAAATGAGAAATTTTAATCAGTAGAAATCATCTGAAATAGTCACTGTAGGAAAATTATGGCATGTGTGCATATAAAAATAAGTCAATGAATAAAGATAGCAAAAATAAGAATTTCGTTGAAATTCTGCATTTGTAAATTTTCTTTTTACGTTTTCTCTCCTGAGCAGGATTTACTCAGGGAGATGCTTCTTTGACCCTTACCTCCTGGGGACTACCAGGGTCACACTGCTAGGACTTGGAGAAAACACCGTGCCAGGAATCAAACTGAGAGTTAGAAATTTGCTCCATCTCCTCAAGCTTTCTCCACTGTCCAACACTGGTGAAACATTTTAAACGATTAAATAAAAAAAAATCTCTTTGAGATATATGAATTGGGGAGTAATAAAAAAAAGTACTTTCGCTATGATGGAGTTGGGGTTTTACATATATGAGTAGAATCAAACAAAGTGTGCAGGTTGGGGAATACCTGAAGATAACTACAGTATATTACAGTAAATCGGTTTTATTTAAGTTAAGATCTTTAGTTTACCACTTTTTACTTTCCGGATTAGATGATCACAGTGATGTGGCCAGTTCAAAATATGGGGAGATGTTTAGATTATCTCTGACCACCACCAGCTATCTCTGCTATAACAGACAGAAAAGTTTCTGGAAGCTGATTGGTGCATACCAGTTGACAAAATCTCTGCTAGGACCCAAGTGTGACTTGAGATTCAACACAATTTCCTAGCATTGATATAATAGCTGTAACATCATTAAGAATAAAGATGGACAGGTTGTGTATAATACTTGTATCACTTGTCACTTGTCTTCCCGTTCATCATCGATTTGCTCGAGCAGACACCAGTAACATCTCCATATGTCCTGTCTCATGCTAGTAGAGCCAAAGGGCATCTGCTCGCTTCAGGAACATAAAGAGCCTCAAACTACTCCATCAGGTCATGGGAATGAGGTCTATAATTGTTACTGGTTTTTGGCATATCAAATATCACACGGGTAGCTTGCCAGGCTTTGCCGTGTGGGTGGGATACTCTTGTAGTCACCTCTAATCTCCAGCATTTATTGATGAACCACTCGGCCACGCGAGCCAGGCTGTGTATAATACTGTAATAATGAAATGTTTTTAAGATACTAAAACTAATACATTCATTCAATAATCAGATTATCTAACCTGCAATATCCCGCCTCTGGGCTAAGTCAGTAGATTGGTTCTAAAGTGACCACCCGTCAGTGCCCTTGACTTCTACTGTCCATGACTGCACCACGTCAAGGTTTGAAGCAAGATCCTAAACTGACCTGGATGTGATCTCAGAGATGGAGGTTTCCATAGAAAGGCTTGAATTCCTATTGAATGGTGGAGAATGAAGACTGAAGATCCTTCTCCTGGTATAAAACAGGGGAAATTTTGGAATGAAAAAGAAACAAGGAACAGAATTATCCTCTCCAACCCAGCGTGCGCAGTTGAGACAGGAGCCGCAGAGATGTTTACATCTCTCCCACCTGCTCATTAGGCCCTTTTGCATCATGCTCCTCCAATCTCTAAGCACGTGATTCCCTTGTGGAAAAAGGCAATGGACAAAAGACTTTCCACAATTACTTTCGTGTCCCAAGACATAACTACTCAAATGAATCAAGTTTAGTAGTTGTTGTTCATTGGTTTTCCCTTATGTCCACACCAATTAGACCTCATCTCTTTCTGAGGTGAACTTTTCTCCACTTCCAGTACAGTGGAACCTGCTTTTGCTCTTCTAACCTGGTTGAATGCTTTATGAATTAACCCCACAAAACGGTGTTCATCTCCACAGGAAGGGAGAGAACTGTCTTTAAGCCTCCCAGTCCACTCACTGGCTTCTTTTGGCAAAGTGCCTTCTAAGTTGCAAACACATATTATGTTTATAAAAATGATTTAAATAGATTACTGGTTCTCATTTTCAAAAAAGTCAATATAATTTGGCCTAAGATGCTTTAGCAGCATTAAAATAGATCATTTGCTATTGATATTAAGGCTGTCCATTCCAATTTTGGTCTATATTTTAATTCTTCATGTTAATATAATATTTTTTTCATTTCTTTCCTCATGAAATATGTCAAGTTTGTTACATTAAAATGTGGAATCATAAATGTCTTCTGTTTCTATATTTGTGAGTCTACATATTTGAAGCAAAATGTTTTAAAAAAATTTCAAAAGTGGAACTGCTTCAGGTACCATAGCAACCTCATTCAAGTATATAATTCTGAAATTTTCTGTTTATGAAATTTCTAATTTTATAATTAGGATCCTGTTGTCTTCATGGAAACTCATAGGACAGATTCCTGTTTCTTTGAATGTTTGGAAAATGTTGATGAGTATCAGTATAAACTCTTTAAAGTTTCACCAGTATACTTGATTAGGGTTGGACTTTTGTTCTTGGAAACATTTTTAAACATTGTTTTCATATTTTGACTGGGGATTAATCTTCAGGTTTTCTTCCTCCTCCTTATCAGAATTGGCATGTTACCAACAATTCATTTCTATCAGCTTCCCTGGATTTGTGGTATAAATTTGCTTATAGTTTTATTTTATCATCATTTTTATTTATAAATAACTTGAAATTTCTCAAAATTCCCATATATGAATGATGAATCCCTTCATCATCCCACACATATCGATATCATTTATTTCTGGTCTTAGAAAAAGAATAGAAACTTTGCAAAAGATAAAAATTTCTATTTGACCCAACCACCCCACTTAGTATCTACAAGACCGCTCAAATAGTAATTTGGTCTAAACTTTGATCCAAATTTCATTGAGAATATAAAATGCAAAAATCAATGAAATGCTGTTAATTATAAAAACAGACAAAATAAAATGGTGATAGAAATACTTTAAGTTTATTGAACATGAGCAATGTTATTCTGAGAAAACAAAAAATCTTTTTCACACCTAATATTCCAGGGAAAATATTGAAGACATGTTGGGAATTGTATGCTGGTAGAAAGGGTATATTCTTGAGTTTTGCCAGCATAACTCAAAGTTTTAAGATTTTGGTAAACAACAAACAGTATCCATGACTGGTACAGAAAATAATTTCATAATATTGTTTTTAATGTGTGATTTTTCTTTCACACTACTGACAATCTTTCTTTGCTAGCATACAAGACTGCAAACAACTATTTTTTGAGTTTTATTTTTGCAGCATGCTACTTGTCTGTGTTAGCTTATGATTCCTGGGAGGTTAATAGTGGGGCATTTAAGGCATTTTATGCATATTATTATGCCATCTAAAAATAAAGTTTTAAAACTTTGCCTTTCTTAAATCCGGCTCAGGTATGCCGGTCCAGAGACTCGCAGACATGGGGCAGAGCTGCTACTGGCTCTCCCTGTGACCAGCCGCTCACGAGGCGCCCGGGAGGGATGGTGGGTTCTAGCCCTGGCCCACCATCCCAGCAGAGCCTCGTAACAAGCCAGATGACCCCCCACTCCATGAGGGCCTCCATTTTCCACATCTGGACTTCTCTCTCATCAGACCTCCACCCAGCAGACCTGCCTATCAGCACCCGGCTCACGCGGCCGCTTAGGGCCGCATGGTTCATCAATAAATGCTGGACTTAGAGATGCCTACAAGACTATGCTGCCTGCACGGCAGAGCCTGGCAAGCTACCCCTGTTGTATTTGATATATATGCCAAATACCAGTAACAATTATAGACCTCATTCCGGAATGGATTGAGGCTCTTTATGTTCCTGGAGCAAGCAGATGCCTTGGGCTCTACTAGCATGAGACAGGACATATGGAGATGTTACTGGGGCCCGCTCGAGCAAATCGATGATGAACGGGAAGACAGTGACAGTGAAACTTTCCCACTTTAGATCCTTTGATTTCCTTTCATCATGGATTGCTGTTACAAGGACATCCAAGATAATTTTTTTTTTCTTTGCATTTTTTGGGTCACACCCGGCGACGCTCAGGGGTTACTCCTGGCTTTGCACTCAGGAATTGCTCCTGGCAGTGCTCGGGGGACCATATGGGATGCCGGGGATCGAACCCGGGCCGGCACAGGCCGGCCGCGTGCAAGGCAAACGCCCTACCCACTGGGCTATCGCTCCAGCCCCCATCCAAGATAATTTTAATTGTAGTTAAAGGCTAATATCCTTGACTTGTTCCTGAAATCAGATGAAATTCTTTTTTTTTTTTGTCCTTAAGGATATTCTTGGCCATAAATTTGTTGCAAATGATTCTTACTATTTTGAAGATTGGTCCATATATTCCTACTATTTTGGAGGGGCTTGTCTTAATGCATGTGTTCTGAATCTGCAAAAACTCCTTTAACTATATCTGATGGTAAAATCATGATGTTTTATCTTTTAAGTTTAAATTAAATTAGTATGATGTATCATACTAATTTTGTTGCATATATTAGGCTACATTTTTTGTTTTTTGCTTTTTTGGGCCACACCCGACAATGCTCAGGGGTTACTTCTGGCTCTGCACTCAGGAATTACTTCTGGCGATGCTCAGGGGACCATATGGGATGCCGGGGATCAAATCCAGCTGCATGCAAGGCAAATGCCCTACCCTCTGGACTATCACTCTGGCCCCTGGACTACATTTTCATTCTGGGAATAAATATCACTTTATCATGCTTGTATAATCCTTTTGATACATTTTAATTTGGAAAAATAAATTTTTCCAATTTATTTTTAATTTTTTTATTTTAAATTTTATTATACCACCATAAGATATACAATTGCACAATGTTCATGATCATATTTCAGTCATTACAGCATTCCAGCACCCATCCCTCCATCCTACACATGTACCAGTATCCCCAGATTCCCTCACCCCCTCTCCCCAGCCTTCTTCTATGGCAGGCACTTTTCTTCTTTTTTATTTGCATAATAACTGATAATAACTGTGATAAACATCTTTTCACCTACTACTATGCTACTGGTCATGCATTCATTTTTTTGAAGACATGTCTGTCTAGCTCCCCTTCAATATTTTTGATGGAGTTGTATATCTTTAGGATGTGGAGTTTAATGAGTATACTAAAATTCACCTTGTTGTTAAGGTGTTAGGTATTCCTTAAGACCCTGTAAAATGGAAATTCACTTTTTTGGTGGGGATGTCAACTTGTTCAGTGTCTATGAAAAGAGTAGATACGTTGCAAAAATAATATTTCTATTTGATCCAACCTTTTTCAGGATAAAGTATATATAGTATATTTATAAAAATAGCTACTTCTTACAATATAGGATAAACTGCTGGTTAGTTTTTATTTTTCATTTAATTATGCTGCCATGAGATAATAATTACAAAACTGTTCATGATCAGGTTTAAGTCACATAGTGTTCCAGCACCCATGCATCACCAGTGCACACTTTCTACAATCTGCTGGTTATTAATCATCATTATACTTGTAAATATTAATAATGTTACTTAAATTCATTTTGTGAATGATAAACATAGTTGAGTCCTTAATCCTATTAGATTCCTTATTCATGTTGATCCTGAGTGTAGATAACAGTGGTAAGACATATCTTCTAAGAGTGAAGAAGTTAAAGGGCCATATATGCTTAAGAAATAGTACTAATACATTACATCAATTAATATGTATAAACATTTATATTTAAGCAGAAATAAAATTAAAAATGTAATATATCATAGGTTGTCTCATATACAAGCATTGTGGATATGCTATATAATGGCTATATGATAGAAGCACAATGCAAAGATTCCTGATTGTATCACAGTCATGAGAAGTCAGAAAAGCAAAGAAAAACAGAGAGAAGTAAAGGTGTCAGTATAATTAATTGAGGTAAAGAAAACGGAGGTTAAATAAGGGATAGTCATGCAGTAGAAAGAAAAAGCAAATTCAACTTCAAAGTTGAACCACAGTTATAGCTCTAAAATTCGCACCTCAACAATTATGTGCACATCCTCACACTAGGACAAGTGTCCTTCTGTAGTTCTCTTCACAAACAAACCTTTCAGAGCGCTCTTCATTTGGTTGTTTCTCAGACTGTAAATGAAGGGGTTGAGCATGGGTGTGATCACAGTGTACATCATTGAGGTAACTGACTTTGACCAGGAGCTGTGGGTAGATGATATATTAGAGCCAAAGTATACTCCTAAGAGTGCAGAAAAAAATAAGGAAACCACAGAGAGGTGAGACACACAGGTAGAAAATGCTTTGTACTTCCCCTGAGCTGATGAAATTCTACGTATGGAGGAAACAATCTTAGAATAAGAAAAAAGGATCCCAACAAGGGACCCAATACCTACAAGAACAGATACAAGATATAAGAACACATTATTGAGTAAGGTGTCAGAGCAGGCAAGTAGGATAATCTGCTTGAGTTCACAGAAAAAGTTGTTGATTTTCAGGTCTGTGCAGAAGGTCAGAGGCAATGTCAATATGCAGTGTAACAAGGCATTGCAATTGCTGAACAACCAGGACCCCAGAACTAGCAGTCCGCAGAGGCGGGGTTCATGATGACTGTATAGTGCAGGGGGTGACAGATGGCCACATAGCGATCATATGCCATCACTGTCAGGAGACAGATGTCCAGACCAGAAAACACTACACAGAAATACATCTGTGCAAAGCAGGCTTCATACGTTATGGCTCTACTCTGCATCTGGAAGTTCAGAAGCAATGTGGGAACAGTGGTGGAGGTGAAGCATATGTCCACAAAGGACAGGTTGGAGAGGAAGAAGTACATGGGGGTGTGGAGTTTGGAGTCTGAGACGACAGCCAGGATGATGAGCAGATTCCCCAACACGGTGATCAGGTACAAGGAGAGAAAAAACACAAATATGAAAGACTGTAATTCTGGTTCCTCTGAAAATCCCAGCAGAATAATCTTTAGAATGTGTGACTCATTTCCTGGTTTAATGTTAAGGATGTATTGTCTGAGAAAGAGGAGAACAATGGGATGAGTTTTCACATTAATCAGCTTTACTCACATATTTAAAGACGGCACTATATAACTGCACTCATGACATTGTGGATTACTTGTCTATATTTCTTTTATTCTTTCATTCATTCTCTCACATACCCTTTGATAATAAACTTTTGTTGTTATCAGCTCTGTCCCTATGTGATTTTGCATCTTACAATTTTATGAAGGCACTTCTTTCATTTCATAATATTAACTGAGGACTGATCATAATTTAGGTAATAATTAGGGGATGACCTTAGATGAGAGATCATAGAGAGCTAAGCAACCCATTAGGTGCTCTGCTTTTTCCCAACAAAGACAAAGCAAGTCCTTTTCCCTTTTCTGAAGTGGGTCTTTTCATTTTGATTTGAAATTTTAGGCTTACATCTTTCTTGCACACTCTAGACTGATTCTGGACTTCACCCAACATGCAACAACTTTGCCCATAGTGAACTCTATAACTTTCAGCACACCATGGCAATTGTGTATTTCATGTATAAATGATGTGTATAAGAAAAGACTGGGTCCCTGGGATGAACCCAGAGCCATGGCAGAGCCTGGCAAGCTACCCGTGGTGTTTTCGATATGCCAAAAACAGTAACAATAATGGACCTCGTTCCCAATGAATGGAGATGTTCCTGGCGCCCCCTCAAGCAAATCGATGATCAATGGGAAGACAAGTGATGCAAGTGATACAAGTATTTTCTTCTGTGATTATTAGTGTTTTTCAATCATATACACATTTATTTCACTGTTCCCTGTAATCATCATGCATGATTCAAGACATCAATGGAAATTACCATTCTCTATTCAGCTTTCCTTTTTTTCATAACAGAATATGAATGCATATGCACTTGCAAAAGGCAACACAGACAACCAGTCCAAAAAAGTTGTCAAAGTAACTACCACAATCAAAGGTACAAGAAATAAGCACTTAAGCTAGTTAATAAATAATGATAAATCACTGGTTAACATAGATAAACAACTCAACAATCAATGGCCCAGACATTGTATACTACAGCAATCCTAGACATTTTGCACCATAGTTGATCCTTATTCTCATTTACTGACTCAATATATAAATTATGCATCTATGTGAATGGGGCAATAACTTAAGTTACAATTGTATTTTAAATGACCTGAGGAGAAGTAGGTGTTTCAAATAACTTGGGAGTAAATTGGAGTCCTTCTGGGAAAAATATGCATGTTACTTTCCTTTACACATTTGACAGATAATGAGAGTAACAACTAGAGTATATTACGACAAATGATTTTATTTATGTTAGGGTCTTTCGTTTACCACGCCTTACTTTCTGGACAGGATATTCTCAGTGATGTGGTAAGTTTGATACATGAGTGAATGTTTAGAGTATCTCTGACCACCAACCAGCATCGCCACTGTAACAGACAGAAATGTTTCTGGAAGTTGCTCCATGCATCCCAGCTGACAAAATCTCTGCTAGGAACCATGTGTGAACTTGAGACTCAACATGATTTCCTAGCATTGATATTATATTTGTGTCCTCATTATGATTAAGATAGATTGCCAGATTAATTTCATCCAGTGTACTCTAGCCCACTGCTAAGCTATTTTCTCTACTTTTTTCATGTTCCTTATTTGCCTGAGTGGTAAAGGACAGATTAAAAATGGCTTCTTCATTGGTGGGATAAAAAATAAAAAAATAGTATGAGATTAATATCCAAAATCAGGCAAATTAGAGATCAGGAGGACTTGTCAAAGGTTCGACTCTACCACAATTGTGTAGGGATCATGGCTTAGATAAGATAAAGGGCCAATGTGATAATAATTGTTGGAAATAGTAACACCAGACTAAAACTGAGCACTGAATGTAGGCAAATGCTCATGATAAAATATTATACATGATAGCTCCTAAATATATTTGTTACAAGCCACACGTTTCAAGAGAAGATAGAGGAGGAGGAGGAGGAGGAGGAGAAGGAGAGAGGAGAAGAAGAAGAAGAAGAAGAAGAAGAAGAAGAAGAAGAAGAAGAAGAAGAAGAAGAAGAAGAAGGAGAAGAAGAAGAAGAAGAAGTTGGAGAAGGAGGAGGAGGAGGAGGAGGAGGAGGAGGAGGAGGAGGAAGGAGGAGTAAGGAGGAGGAGGAGGAAGAGGAGTTGGAGGAAGAGGAGGAAGAGGAGAGAAGAAAAAGTACCTGATGTAGAGGCAGGCTGGGGAGGGGGAGGGAATCTGGAGGCATTGGTTGTGGTGGGAAAAGCGGGAAGGGTGCTGGAACACTTTATAACTGAAACCCAATCATGAACAACTTTGTATTGTTTATCTCAAGGTGGTATAAAAATTTAAAGAAAGATTGCCATATTGTGCATAAAACTGTTACACTAAAATGTTTTTAAGCTACTAAAACTAATACATTCATTCAATAATCAGATTATCTAACCTGCAATATCCCGCCTCTGGGCTAAGTTAGTAGATTGGTTCTAAGGTGACCACCCGTCAGCGCCCTTTGACTTCTACTGTCCATGACTGCACCACGTCAAGGTTTGAAGCAAGATCCTGAACTGACCTGGATGTGAACTCAGAGATGGAGGTTTCCATAGAAAGGTTTGAATTCTTATTGAATGGTGGAGAATAAAGACTGAAGATCCTTCTCCTGGTATAAAACAGGGAAAATTTTGGAATGAAAAAGAAACAAGGAACAGAATTATCCTCTCCAACCCAGCGTGCGCAGTTGGAGAATGAAGACTGAAGATCTTTCTCCTGGAATAAAACAGGGAAAATTTTGGAATGAAAAGAAACAAGAAACAGTCCTTTTCAGCCCAACGTGCACACTGTTGAGACAGGAGCCGCAGAGATGTTTAATCTCCTCCCACCTCCCTCATTAGGCCCTTTTGCATCACGTTCCTCCAATCGCTAAGTACTTGATTCCCTTGTGGAAACGGCAATGGACAAAAGAATTTTTCACAATTATTTTCTTTTTCCATGATATAACTACTCAAATGAATCAAGTTTAATGTTGTTGTTGTTCATTGGTTTTCCCTCATGTCCACACCAATTAGACCTCATCTCCTTCTGAGGTGAAGTTTTCTCCACTTCTAGGACAGTGGAACCTGCCTCTTTGAATCAACAATGCACACTTGTTATCAAACATACGTTTGTTTTTCTCCCAGCCAATGTCTGAGGCTGCTAAATAGCTAAAATACATGAATCAGCACCTGCATATTTATATTTCAAATATATATCACCAATGAGAATATGAATGCCTGTTCCAATAAACCATGTTCAATGTTAACGTGTCTTAAATCAACAATGTATAAGACTCTTTTTGTTCTTTGTTAGCATAGACAACTGCAAACAGTCATTTTTGTACATTGCTTTTGCAGCATGCTGCTTTTCTGTTGTAGCATATGGCTCCTAGGAACTTTACAGTGGAATATTTCAGGCATTTTATGCATATTATTATGTCATTTGCAAATAAAGTCTTAATACTTTCCCACTTTAGATCCCTCTGATTTCTTTATCATCCTGATTGCTGTAGCAAGTACATCCGAGATCATTTTAATGATAGTGGAGTGGCTAATATCCTTGCCTTGTTCCTGAAATCAGATGAAATTATTTCATGTTTTTGCCCTTAAGAATGCTCTGGCTGTAAATTTTATGCAAACGGCTCTTGCTATTTTGTTGTTGTTTGTCACTAAAGCATGTATTCTGAGTCTTGAAAAACTACTTTAACTATATCTGTTGGTAAAAGTATGATGTTTCATTTTTAATTTTGTTCATATGATGTATCATACTAATTTCTATGCATATAATTGGACTATGTTTTCATTCCATGAATAAATATCACTATCATACTTGTTTTATCCTTTTTGATACATTGTTTGGGTAATTTTTAAAGATATTTTTAGGGTTTAAGCACTAGATCACTAGATCACTAGACATCCCGTTGTTTATCGATTTCCTCTAGCGGGCGCCAGCAACATTTCCATTTGACCCTATCACGTGCCAGTGTAGCCCAATGGCATCTGGTTGTTTGAGGAATACGAAGAGCCTCAAACCGTCCTTCATGGTCTTGAAGAAGAAGTCTGACCATCTTGTAGGTGGGCGGCAACGTGATCTTTTGACATCCTGTGGGATCCAGTCGGTAATGGCTCTAGTCCAGCGGTCGTCTCCCAATCGCATTGCATGTCCAGCCCATCTGATTTTCGATGCCTTGGCAAACGAGACAGCATCCCTGATTCTGGAACAGCCACGGAGGTCGGAACTCCGGATTCCTTCTCTCATTTGAGTGAGGCATGATATTCCAAGCATAGCTCTTTCGATTTCTCTTTTGGGAGACCCGAGTAGCATTCTCATCCTGCTTTTGTAGGGCCCAGATCTCTGAGGCGTATCTCACTGCAGGGAGAACAGTGGAGTCGAAGAGATGTGCCCGGAGCTGGAGGTTCTTTGTCTTTTTCGCTATTTCTTCGATGTTTTTGAAGGCATTCCATGCCACTCTCTTCCCTCCTGCGCAGCTCAGGTTTTAGGTCGTTCATCATGTTGACTTCTCGACCTAGGTACACATAACTGTTGCATTCAGAGATGTTTGTTCCATTGAGAGTGAATGGGGTCTCTGGAACTAGTTCATTTTTCATAAACATAGTTTTGTTGAGATTCAGCTGTAGACCTATCTTTCCACATTCTCGGTCAAAGTCAGCCAGCATTTGTGCCGCTTGGCTAATATTTGGTGTTATTAGAACTATGTCATCAGTGAAGCTGAGTGGTGTAGTTGCCAACCGTCTATCTTCACTCCCATTCCTTCCCATTCTAATTGTTGCATGATGTTCTCAAGTGTGGCGCTGAAGAGTTTTGGTGAGATGGTATCACCCTGCCGAACCCCTCTTTTGACATCAAGGGTTTAAGCATTATTATCTATTAAGGATATAATTCTGAAATTTTCTATTCACCTAATGTCTAATTTAACGTGAGTCCTGTTACAGACATGTAAACTGTTAGAAAAGATTCCCGTTTCTTTGAATGTTTGGAAAATCTTGAGGAGTCACTCTTTGAAGGTTCAACTGTATATCTGATAGCGCTTGGACTTTTGTACTTAAATATATATTTTTAACTGTTATTTTATATTTTTTATTTTTTTGTGGGGTCATACCCCAAAACACTGCTCACACCCAGCAATGCTCAGGGGTTATTCCTGACTCTGCAGTCAGGAATTAATCCTGGCAGTGCTGGGGCGACCATATGAGATGCTGCAGAATTGAACCAGAGTCGGTTTATTATTTTTAAATTTTTTTATTATACCACCATGTGATATACAATTAAAAAAAGATGTTCATAATTGGGTTTCAGTCATACATTTTTACATTCATACTTCATTTTGGAATTCAGGTTGCTACATTTTGCATGTGTTTGTTTTATTTTCCATATTACAAATCCATTCTCTCTTTTCCCCTAGACTTAAAATGCTCTTTGAAGAAATATACTTATGATCTTATGGGTATGTTTTCATCAGTGAATGATGTTTTTCTCATAAATATCATAATTTCTCCTAAATTTGTTTTAAATGGTTTGTTACCTGGACATTTTAAGGACAGTAACAACTTTATTATGATTTAGAGAGTGCTACTTCTTTCCCCTACCTTCAATTTAGGATTACCCCTTATTATCATCCTTTGTGATTTAAAGAAAATTGTAAAAAAAAAATTTTACTCCCCTCTCGTCAGAACTCCACCCAGCAGAAGAGCTGATCACAGCTCGGCTCATGCAGCCGCAAGTGGCCTTGTGGTTCATCAATAAATGCTCGAGTTTTGAGGTGACTACAAGATTATCCCACCGCACGGCAGAGCCTGGCAAGCTACCCGTGTCATATTTGACATGCCAAATACCAGTAACAATTATAGACCTCATTCCCATGATCTGATGGAATGGTTTGAGGCTCTTTATGTTCCTGGAGTGGGCAGATGCCCTTGGGCTGTCTCGCATGTAACAGGACATATTGAGATGTTACTGGTGCCCGCTCGAGTAATTGAAGATCTACGGGAAGTCAAGTGATCAAGTGAATTTCATTATGGGCCTTAGTGATAATTTTCACCAATAATACCTGAGTTGGTGCTTAATTGTTGTTTTGATTACCAAGACTCTATCCACACTAGGTAGTTTTCCAAAACATCGTTTATTTTATTTTAAAAAAAAGTTTTGCTTCCATTCTTGATTTATAAACATTTTATTGATTTACTGTTGGTTTCCCAAACTCTACAGATCTCAGAAGTACAGAGTCACTGCTTGATATAGGCATATGCCTTACTACTCCACATATGCCTTACTACTCCAACAGCAAAGTTTCTGTACTTATCAATATTACACCTATGTTCTCCCACCATGTTTCCTTTATCCTTGGCAATAGCCAGTTATAATTACACTTTGTGAATTATCTTTCATTTATTTAACTCACTTTTAAAGTAAATTTAGGGTTCTTGGTCTCTATATCTTCATATATATATATATATATATATATATATATATATATATAAAACATTTCTTGGATGTCTGTGAGAGGTTTACAAACTGAGCATAAATGTGTATTCTGCTTAAGTACTAATGTGTAATTATCAACACATTTTTCAGAAAAGGCATATCATATTGTCTATAAAAATTGTTACTAACTAAAATATAGCTTAATGTGCTGATTACTAATCTTCATTCTACTCCTTAAATTTTTATAACGTTAAATAAAGTCATTTTAAGAATGATAAACCTCTTTGAATCTTAATCCTATTTGATCCTTATTCACTTTGATCCTTGTTGGAGACAGCATGGATAGGATATGTCTTATAAGTGTGAAAAAGTTAAAGAGCCATATATGTTAAGAAGTAGTATGGATAAATTGCATCAATCATGTGTAAAAACATATCTATGGAAGTAGAAAAAAAATTAATACATCACAGGTTGTCTCAAGATACCTAAGCACAATGTAAATACTAAATAATGGATAATTGTTAAAGGCACAAAGTAAAAATTCCTGGTAATTCACACCCATGAGAAGATCAAAAAAGCTAAGAAAAAAGGGAGAAAAAAAACTTGTCAGTGCAATTAATTGAGGTAAAAATAGCTAAGACTAAACAATGGAGAAAATGAGCAAAATAACTTCCAGAGTAAACCTATAATCACAGTTATAGCTCTAAAATTCACACCTCAACAATTATGTACATATCCCCATCCCTAGGACAAGTGTGCTATGGTAGTTCTCTTCACAAACAAACCTTTCAGAGCGCTCTTCATTTGGTTGTTTCTCAGACTGTAAATAAAGGGGTTGAGCATGGGTGTGATCACAGTGTACATGACGGAGGTAACTGAATTTGACCTTGAACTGTGGGTAGAAGGTATATTAGAGCTAAGGTATACTCCTAAGATTGCAGAAAAAAATAAGGAAACCACAGAGAGGTGAGACGCACAGGTGGAAAATGCTTTGTACTTCCCCTGAGCTGATGAAATTCTACGTATGGAGGAAACAATCTTAGAATAAGAAAAAAGGATCCCAACCAGGGACCCTACACCCATAAGAACAGCTGCAAGGTATAATATCACATTGTTGAGTAAGGTGTCAGAACAGGCAAGTAGGATAATCTGCTTGAGTTCACAGAAAAAAGTTGTTGATCTTCAAGTCTGTGCAGAAGGACAGTGGCAATGTCAATAAACTGTGCAATAAGGAATTAAAATTGCTTAACAACCAGGATCCTAAAACTAGGAGTCCGCAGAGGCGGGGGTTCATGATGACTGTATAGTGCAGGGGGTGACAGATGGCCACATAGCGATCATATGCCATCACTGTCAGGAGACAGATGTCCAGACCAGAAAACACTACACAGAAATACATCTGTGCAAAGCAGGCTTCATACACTATGGCTCTACTCTGCATCTGGATGTTCAGAAGCAATGTGGGGACAGTGGTGGAGGTGAAGCACATGTCCACAAAAGACAGGTTAGAGAGGAAGAAGTACATGGGGGTGTGGAGTTTGGAGTCTGAGACGACAGCCAGGATGATGAGCAGATTCCCCAACACGGTGATCAGGTACAAGGAGAGAAAAAACACAAATATGAGAGACTGTAATTCTGGTTCCTCTGAAAATCCCAGCAGAATAATCTGGAAAATGCGTGATTCATTTTCTGGTTTAATATTAAGGATGTATTGTCTAAGAAAAAGGAGAACAATGGGATGAGTTTTCACATTAATCAGCTTTGCTCACATATTTAAATATGGTACTTTATAGCTACACTCATGACATTATGGATAACATCTATATTCCTTTTATTTTATTCATACATGTTTAAAAACAAATTTTTGTTGCTATGAACTCTGTCCCTATGTGATCTTGCATCTTACAATTTTTTGAGACTCTTTATTTATTTATAACATTAACTGAACACTAATCATTACTTAGGCAATATTTAGGCATTGACCATAGATGCAAAATACAGAGCTCAGCAATCACTTAGTTGCTGTGTGATCCCAACTAGCACAAAGCAAATCCTTTGTCCCTTTATTAAGTTGAATCTTTGCATTTTTGTTTTGGGATTTCAGGCTTACACCTCTTCTGGCACACTCTGGTCCTGATTCTGGACTTCCCCAATCATCTAAACCATTGCCCATGTTACGCTCTATCACTTTGACCACACCGAGGCAACAGTGTTTCATGAAGTGCAATTTCCTTTATGTGATTATCATTAGGGTTTTCCCATCATAAACACATTTAGTTCACTCTTCTCTGTAATAATAATATATGATTCAAGACATCAGGAATTTCCATTTCATGGATCAACTTTCTCTTTTTCCTAACAGAATATGAATATATATGCACTTGCAAAAGAATACACAGGCATCTAAGGGAACAGAATAAAGGGCAGTGATGGCTGGCTATGGAGCACAGTTCAAAATTGGTTGTCAGCATAACTACCACAAGTCAAATGACAAGAAATAAGCAATTAAGCTAGTTAACATATAATGATAAATCACTGATGTCAACATAGATAAATGATTTTACCATCTCAGGTCAAGACATTCAAAAAATACAATCCCAGATATTTTTTGGCCATAGGTGATCCTCATTCTCATTTATGGACTAGATTTGTAAATTAGGTGTCTAAGTCTATGGGGCTATAACTTAATTTCCAACTCCATTTTAATGATCTGAGGAAAAATTGGTGTATCAAATAAACTTGAAAGGAAAGTGGGATATTTCTTTTTTTTTTTTTTGGGTCACACCTGGCAATGCTCAGGGGTTACTCCAGGCTCTGTACTCAGGAACTACTCCTGGCTGTGCTCAGGGGACCATATGGGTTGCCGGGGATCAAACTCGGGCCAGCATGGGCTGGCCGCCTGCAAGGCAAACACCCTACTCGCTGGGCTATCGCTCCTGCGAAAGTGGGATATTTCTGGGAAAAGTAGGCAACGTACTTTCCTTTAAACATTTAACAGATAATGAGAGTAATTAGAACTCAGAATAATAGCAACTAACAAATTTGCACATTAAATCACAGACTAGTTGTACCTGGAGGGAACTTGTAATATAAATAAAATGAGAAAGCCAACAGTTAAAATATCTAGAATATTCAAATAAAAAATAAGTTGCTATAATATAGCATGCATTTTTAGTAATGTGGTAGAGACAGTGGTGTGGAATCATGTACCCAAAGAGTATAATTATTCCCTAAAACAGTCATTTAAACCAATGTTATCACAATAAATATGTATACTCCAAAAAGTCAAATGAGAAACTATAATCTGCAGTAATCATCTGAAATACTCACTATGGGAAAAATTATCTGATGTGTGCATAAAAAAATAAGACAATGAATAAAGTTAGCAGAAAAAAGAATTTTATTAAAATTCAGCACTTGCAAATTTTCTTTAGGTTTTCTCTCCTAAGAATGGCTTACTCAGCAAGATGCACATTGGACCCCCTAAGTCCTATGGACCACCATGAACACAGAGCTGGCACTTGGGGGAAAATAAAGTGCCAGGAATCAAACTCAGAGTCAGTCACGTGGTTCAGCTCTTCAAGATTTCTAAACAGTTCAAAACTGGTGATATTTTTTAAATAAGGGAATAAAAATTCTCTTTGAGATTTATGAGTCCAAGAGCAATAAAAAAAGGTACTTTCGCTCTGATATAATTGGGGTCTTAATGTGCGAGTAGAATCAATGTGTTGCAGCTTTGGAAATATTGAAGACAACTAGAGTATATTATGGTAACTGGTTTTGTTTAAGTTAGAATTTTTAGTTTACCACTTCTTACTTTCTGGACTAGATATTCTCAGTGATGTGGTCAGTTTGATACTTGGGGCAATGTTTAGAGTATCTCTGGCCCCCAACCAACTATCTCCACTGTAACAGACAGAAACGTTTCTGGAAGTTGCTTGATGCATCCCAGTTGTCATCACCTCTGCTTGGACCCATGTGTGTTTAGCCAACACAATTTCCTAGCATTGATATAATAGTAGAGTCCTCATTAAGAATAAAAACGATTGACAGGTTGTGTTTAATACTGTGACAATGAAAGGTTTTTAAGCTACTAAAATAAATGCATTCACTCAATCATCAGATGATCTAACCCTGCAATGTCCTGCCTCTGGGCTAAGTTAGATGGGTTCGAAAGGGACCTCAGCTCAGTGCCCTGACGTCCACTCTCAGTGACTCTGCACTATGACAAGGTTTGAAACAAATTACTGAACTCACCTGGATGTGAACTCAGAGAGGGAAATCTCCATAGAAAAGTCTGAATCCTATTGAATGGTGGAGAATGAAGACTCAAGATCCTTCTCCTGGAATAAAAATAGCAGGAAGTATTTTGGAGTGAAAAGAAACAAGAAACAGAATTATCCTCTCCAGTCCAGCATGCGCCAGTTGAGACAGGAGCCGCAGAGATGTTTACATCTCTCCCACCTGCTCATTAGGCCCTTTTGCATCATGCTCCTCCAATCTCTAAGCACGTGATTCCCTTGTGGAAATTGGTAAAGGACAAAAGAATTTTTTACAATTATTTTCTTTTCCCAAGATATGACTACTCAAATGAATCAAGTTTAGTGCTTATTGCCATTCATTGGTTTTCCCACATGTCCACACCAATTAGACCTCATCTCCCGGGTTCATGTTTTCTCCACTTCTAGTACTGTAGAACCTGTTCTTGTCACTTCAAAGCACTGACCTGGTTGTATGCTTTAAACAGCACTCACAATCATTAAGATCCTTGGCCTATGTCCGGGACCAATGACTGTTTCTCCTGACCGATGGATAAAGGAACCCAACCACAGGCTCTTGAAGCTCTCCTTTTTAATTTTCTTCTCTAATACTTTACTCCATCTCACCGAGGAACTTCTCTCCAGATCTCTCTCTCTCTCTCTCTCTCTCTCTCTCTCTCTCTCTCTTTTTTTTGTCTTCAAGCAGGTTTCCAGCAGGCTCCTCTCGTTGGGACCTCTCCAGGACTTCTCTCTTCGAGGCATCTCTTTTTATGTCCTAGGATCTCTCTCTTTTAAGACCCTCTTCTCAGGTCCTCTGTATTCAGGGCTTCTCTCTTCAGGTCCTTTCTCTCTTATGTCTCTTAGTCTATTTTCTGTCTGTCTCTGTTTATTTTCTGTTTCTCTATTTCTATTTCTCTGTCTCTATTTCTCTTTTCTTCGTTAGGTCCTCTCTTTTGTGGGCCTTTCTTTTTCAGGCCAGCCCTCTGGGTTCTTGTCTTGGCCTTGTGGCCTTTGGCCCTGGTGCTGACTCTTTGGCCCAGTTCCCAGGCCCCATGGCCTTGTTGCTGACCTTCCATCAGATGCACTAGGAATCTCGAGATGCTCCCCAGGGGTGCTTTATATAGTCAAATAGTCAGGTTCAGAATCCTGGTTTCCTAACTGTTTCAACTGTCATTTACAGGGAGCTATCCAAGATCTCTCCCTTTTTTGTTTACTCTTTATAAAAGATTGAAGCTATTGGAGGACATGCCCTAATGAGCTCTAGGCTTCTGCTAACATTTAGCATATGTTAAAGAGAACTGAGTTCTGCCTTAGGAATCTCTGGAGCAAACCATAATAGGAGTGTGGGTGGATTGGGTTGATTTCAAGACTTTTTCTATAGAAGAATATTTCTACCATGAGTATTAGCTCCAGAGAATCTATCTTAACCTCGCAGGGTTCCCATGCAGGACACATGTATAGTTTTTCCAATTGCTCACTTGGAAATGTTTGGATCCATGATTGTAAATAATCCTGCTAGGTCAAAGAGACATACCAACTGCCTTCGGGCAAACGAACATGACTCTGTAATACTAAAGGCAAAGTAAGCAATATTATTCTGACAGAGTCTAGACCTCAGTGGAGATTAAGAGATAGGCTGGCATGGGGATGGAGTGATAGAATGGTGGGTAGGGCATTTGCCTCGCATACACGCTGACCTGGGTATGATCCCTGGCATCCCATATGGTCCTCCAGCATCACCAGGAGTAATTCCTGAGCAAAGATCCAGGAGTAACCACTGAGTATTGCTGGCTATGTCCCAAAAAGCAAACAAAAAAGAGAAATATGCTGGCAATGGTAAGGATATATATTCATGCTATAAAATACGATGCTATCCTCTATAAATTAATCCTGAGCTCACCATTCTATAAAGAAGTGATCATCAATGTCAAAAGAGGGATTCGGCAGGGTGATACCATTTCACCAAAACTCTTCAGTGCCACCATTGAGAACATCATGAGACAATTAGAATGGGAAGGAATGGAAGTGAAGATAGATGGTCGGCAAGTACATCACCTCCGTTTCGCTGATGACATCGTTCTAATAACACCAAACATTAGCCAAGCGGCACAAATGCTGGATAACTTAGACTGAAAATGTGGAAAGATAGGTCTACAGCTAATCTCAACAAAATGATGTTCATGAAAAACTAACTAGTTCCAGAGGCCCCATTCACTCTCAATGGAATAAACATCTCTGAATGCAGCAGTCATGTGTACCTAGGTCGAGAAGTCAACCTGATGAACAACCTAAAACCCGAGCTGTGCAGGAGGAAAAGAGTGGCATGGAATGACTTCAAAATCATCGAAGAAACAGCTAAAAAGACAAAAATCCTCCAGCTCTGGACATCTCTCTTCTACTCCACCATTCCCCTGCATTAACATATGCCTCAGAGACCTGGGCCCTATGAAAGCTAGGATGAGAATGCTATTCGGTCTCCCCAGAGAGGAATCGAAAGAGCTATACTTGGAATATCATGCCTCACTCAAGTGAGAGAAGGAATCCAGAGTTCTGACCTCCGTCGCTGTTCCAGAGCCAGGGACGCTGCCTCGTTTGCCAAGGCATCGGAAATCAGATGGGCTGGACATGTAATGCGATTTGGTGACGACCACTGGGCTAGAGCAGTTAGAGACTAAATCCCATGGGATGTCAAAATATCAAGTGGCTGCCCACTTTGTTGAAGATCTTTGCATCTGTGTTCATCAGGGATATTGGTACAGATTCCTTGATTTCTACAATTTCCCAGGCTGAACCAATAAGACTTGGAAAATCCTCAACAAGCCTATCACTATCAGGGAAAGTGAAATGATAATCAGTAGTCTTCCCAAAAATAAAAGCCCAGGTCCAGATGGATTTACTAGTGAACTCTTCCAAACCTTTAAACCTATTGCCAGTCCTCTTCTTTAAATTTCCAGGACATTTAAAGAAATAGAATTACTCCCAGACAGTTTCTACGAGGCACATATCACCCTAATACCCAAAGCAGACAGAGATATCACAAAAAAGAAAATATAACTAACTCTTTAAATTATACCAATTATACATTATTTTATTTAGATCCTCTTCAATTTTCTCATTTCTCCCAACTAAATCAGAAATGCCTCCATTTTATGTATTTGTACCTATGTATTAATATTTAAGAACCACAAATCTGACTCTTTTACACCCATATCTATAATATATACCCTTGCACGTTTCTTTGGGGAAAAGTTTTTAATTTGTACACATTGGGAGTTATGTTAAGTAGCTATTAAATTGTACATAAAAGAAACCATGTAATATGTATACTTAAGATTTGTATGAATTATTTTGTTTAGCTAATTAAAATGTTTGAGTAACAGAGAGCAGAGCAATAGAACAAAAATAGGGTGGTTGCCTTGCTTGAGCTGATCCAGGTTTGATCCCCAGCATCCAGTGTGAGCATCCTGAACACTAGCAGGAGTAATTCCTGAGTCAGGTGTAACACCTGAAAATTTCCAGGTAGTCCTCCCACCTCCCAAACCAACAAAACATTTTTCCAACTACAGCACAGGTAGTTGACTAAAATATCTCATTGGAGAGGGAGAAAAATCTTCCATATGTATATGGAAAGCAGTGAACTAAAATTAAGGACATTAATATTTACATTAGCCAAGCGGCACAAATGCTGGCTGACTTCGACCGAGAATGTGGAAAGATAGGTCTACAGCTAAATCTAAAGAAAACTATGTCTATGAAAAATGAACTAGTTCCAGAGACCCCATTCACTCTCAATGGAACAAACATCTCTGAATGCAGCAGTTATGTGTACCTAGGTCGAGAAATCAACACGATGAACGACCTAAAACCTGAGCTATGCAGGAGGAAGAGAGCGGCATGGAATGCCTTCAAAGGCATCGAAGAAATAGCTAAAAGGACAAAGAACCTCCAGCTCTGGGCACATCTCTTCGACTCCACCGTTCTCCCTGCATTAACATACACCTCAGAGACCTGGGCCCTACGAAAGCAGGATGAGAATGCTATTCGGGTCTCCCAGAGAGGAACCGAAAGAGCTATGCTTGGAATATCACACCTCACTCAAGTGAGAGAAGGAATCCTGAGTTCTGACCTCCATCGCTCTTCCAGAATCAGGGACGCTGTCTCATTTGCCAAGGCATCGAAAATCAGATGGGCTGGACATGTAATGCGATTTGGAGACAACCGCTGGACTAGAGCCATTACCGACTGGATCCCACGGGATGTCAAAAGATCACGTGGCCGCCCACCTACAAGATGGTCAGTCTTCCTTGTTCGAAGACCCTGAAGGAACTATTTGAGGCCCTTCTTGATTCCTGAATCAACCAGATGCCATTGGGTTACATTGGCATGTGATAGGGTTCAATGGAAATGTTACTGGCGCCTGCTCGAGCAAATCGATAAATAACGGGATTCAAGTGATCAAGTGATCAATATTTAGTTACTTAATTTTTTTAACAGAAAATAACATGTTTATTCATTTCATTCTTCATAAATTTAGTTACAGGTTTTCTCCACGTAGACATTAAGACTTTGTCTATGTGGTTCCAGAATTTTTATCACTTCATGTTCTTCTAAAATATAGCATCATAGAGCTCCCATTTGACCCAGCCATACCACTCCTGGGAATATACTCTGGGAAGCCAAAAACACACAGCAGAAACACCATCTGCACTTTTATTTTCACAGCAGCACTATTCACAATAGCCAGAATTTGAAAACAACCAATATGCCCAAGAACTGATGACTGGATAAAGAAACTGTGGTATATCTACACAATGGAATACTATGCAGCTGTTAGGAAAAATGAAGTTATGAAATTTGCCTATAAATGGATGGACATAGAGAGGATGATGTTGAGTGAAATTAGCCAGAAGGAAAAAGACAGATGTAGAATGACTGCATTTATTTCCATTTTATATACATACATATATCACTTGATCACTTGAATCCCGTTACTCATCGATTTGCTCGAGCAGGCGCCAGTAACATTTCCATTGGACCCTATCACGTGCCAATGTAGCCCAATGGCATCTGGTTGATTCAGGAATATGAAGAGCCTCAAACCGTTCCTTCAGGGTCTTAACAAGGAAGTCTGACCATCTTGCAGGTGGGCGGCCACGTGATCTTTTGACATCCCGTGGGATCCAGTCGGTAATGGCTCTAGTCCAGCGGTTGTCTCCAAATCGCATTACATGTCCAGCCCATCTGATTTTCGATGCCTTGGCAAACGAGACAGCATCCCTGATTCTGGAATAGCAATGGAGGTCAGAACTCCGGATTCCTTCTCTCACTTGAGTGAGGCGTGATATTCCAAGCATAGCTCTTTCGATTCCTCTCTGGGGAGACCCGAATAGCATTCTCATCCTGCTTTCGTAGGGCCCAGGTCTCTGAGGCGTATGTTAATGCAGGGAGAACGGTGGAGTCGAAGAGATGTGCCCGAGCCGGAGGTTCTTTCTCCTTTTAGCTATTTCTTCGATGCCTTTGAAGGCATTCCATGCCGCTCTCTTCCTCCTGCACAGCTCAGGTTTTAGGTCGTTCATCATGTTGATTTCTCGACCTAGGTACACATAACTGCTGCATTCAGAGATGTTTGTTCCATTGAGAGTGAATGGGGCCTCTGGAACTAGTTCTCATTTCTCATGAACATTGTTTTCTTTCAGATTCAGCTGTAGACCTATCTTTCCACATTCTCGGTCAAAGTCAGCCAGCATTTGTGCCGCTTTGGCTAATGTTTGGTGTTATTAGAACGATGTCATCAGCGAAGAGGAGGTGGTGTAGTTGCCGACCATCTATCTTCACTCCCCATTCCTTCCCATTCTAATTGTCTGCATGATGTTCTCGAGGGTGGCACTGAAGAGTTTTGGTGAAATGGTATCACCCTGTCGAACCCCTCTTTTCACATTAATGATCACTTCTTTGTAGAATGGTGAGATCCTGGTGGTGAATCCGTAATACAGCTCCACGAAGGATCTTGATGTATTGGGTTTGAACACCCTGTTTGGCTAGGGCTTCGATGACTGCTTCAGGCTCCACAGAATCAAAGGCTTTCTGTAAATCAATGAGCGTGAGACAGAGCGGCATCTTGTACTCCCTACAAACCTCAATGAGCTTGGTTACTGTGTGGATATGGTTGATTGTGCTGAATCCTTTCCGGAAGCCTGCTTGCTCGCATGGTTGTCCTTCATCTAGTGTTCTGCTAATCCTGTTCAGGATGACTCGTGTAAACAGCTTGTAGATGACAGACAACAGGCAGATGGGGCGATAGTTGCCGATGTCGTGAATGTCTCCCTTCTTGAACAGTAGAACTGTCCTGCTGGTTTTCCATTGGGAGGGCACCTTGCATTCAGACAGGTAGCGTGTGAAGAGCCGAGCTAGTGTATTGATGAGTACCGACGGCAGATTCTTCAGATGTTCGGGTCTGACTTTGTCTGGGCCTGGTGCTGTTCCCTTCTTTACTGACGAGATGGCATGTCGGATTTCAGAAGGGAGAACATTGGGAATGACATATCCATCCTGTGGAATTTGGTATGTGGGCAGGTGGATGTGGCTATCAAAGAGATTTGAGTAGAAGTCCTGGATAATCTTCTCCATTGCCTTTCTGGAAGATGTGATAGATCCATCAGGGTGTCGGAGGGCAGTCATCTTGGTCTTATAGTTGGTGAAGGACAGGCGGGCAGCGCGAATACTTTCCCGGCTTCTGCTGCATCTTCCATTATTTCTGCTCTTCTGTCTTTGAGGTCTGCTTTTATCGCTTCTCTGCACTGTTTAGCAAGCTTGGACGTTAGCATTTGGTCTCCTGAGGCTCGCGCCTTGCCACGTTGGCGAATGAGCTCAAGAGTTTCTGAATACAAGCGTCCTTTTGTGTCTTTCTCTCTCTCGGCATTCTTCGCACAATCATGGAGGTGCTGAACCAGTCGGTTGTATTCTTCATCGATGTCATCAATGATGGTATCTTCCCATGTTGCTGCAATGGTGCCAAAGAGTTCCCAGTTGGTGGTCGTTCTGGGAGTTCTCTTCTTAAACTTTGCAGCCTTTTCTCCCCGCTAAGGGAAGTAGAATTTTGCACGAAGGAGACGGTGGTCCGATCCTGTGGAATTTGGGGACGACAGCAACATCGGGTCAGACAAAACCGTCGATTGAAGATGATGTGGTCAATTTCATTGTGGAACTGTCTGCCAGGAGATTCCCATGTCCAACGTTTCACTTCAGCTTTCTGATGCATTGTCAATATTAACCCCTTATCAGATGGATATTGGGTAAATATTCTTTCCCATTCTGTGGACTGTCTTTTTATCTTGGTTTTTGTTTCTTTTGAGGTGCAGAAGGTTTTATGCTTCAGGCAGTCCCACATGTTTATCTTTTCTTCTAGTTGTTTTGTTAGTGGTATTTCTTCTTTGAAGATGCTGCTCTGTCTCACGTTCATTGATTTAAAGAAAGTCTTTGATTCTGTTGAGACTGAAGTGGTCATTGAAGCCCTAATCTCTCGGGGATGCTGCCGGGGTCCCCAACAGTGCCAGGAAGTGAGTTCCCTTCTACCTCTGAAGCCTGCGGGGAATGGATGAAAACTCAGGAATCCAATGCAGTTTTTAAAGGGCTTTACTATCACAGGTTCCAATATATAATCCAAGAGCAGGGAAAACCTCCGGACTCTGAGGTTCCCAAGCTAGGCCCCAGCCACGTGTAGGCCAAGATGGCTGCCACCATGTGTTGAGGCCCAACAGAGATGGATAGGATGGAGAAGCAAAATGCCAAGTGAAGCCGAAATGGCAATAAGAGGCTTTCTCTCTTCTTGCAGCTTATTTTTATAGCTAGAAATCCCCCCCAGCCCCCAGCCCAGCCCATTCTGGGCTGGGCTATCTAGAGATATAAACAGGAAAATTTCTCTATAGAAATGTAGCAACTTCAGGACCCAGAACTAATTCAAAGCCTCCTAGCAGAGCTGGGAGGAGCTGTAAGCTAAATGTAACTTCCCCTGGCAGGGAGGGTCAAATGCTCTCAGGTAATTTCTCCCAACACCTCACCTAATGTCTTGAGCCAAGATCTGCCTAGAAATGCCTTTATAGGGTAGAGAAAAGGGGGTTTCTGAGATGGCATGTCTCTATACCAAAGACTATACTAATGCCAGTTAAATATTTCTCCAAGCCTTCACAAGAGTCTCGCTCTACTTCCCTGTAGTTTTATATTTTAGTTGCCTTTAAGTTATCAGGGAGTCATGCTTGCTTGCTTGGAGGCAAACAGCATTTATCTCTGGTCTAATTACTTAGAGATCCAACATGGCCAGGCAAATATGCTGGTAAGATCCAGCTAGTTTCACGATGATTGTGGTAGCATGAGAGAATATTTGGACCAGCCAGTATAGAATACATGGTCAGATAAGACTGCCACATTTAGACTACCCCCTATCTGCGAAGTGACCTGCAGGAGGCAATCCAGGGCAGATATAGGAGGCTTAGGCTTTTAGGTGTCCTGCAACACTAGTCAAACAGGGTATTCAAACCCAATACATCAAGACTCTTCATGAGCTGTATTACGGATTCACCACCAGTATCTCACCATTCTACAAGGAAGTGATCATTGATATGAAAAGAGGGTTATACTATTTCACTGAAACTCTTCAGTGCCACCCTCAAGAATGTCATGTGACAATTAGAATGGGAAGGAATGGGAGTGAAGATAGATGGTTGGCAACTACACCACATCTGCTTCGCTGATGACATCATTAGAATGACACCCAAACATTAGCCAAGCAGCACAAATGATGGCTGACTTTGACTAAGAATGTGGAAAGATAGGTCTTCAGCTGAATCTCAACAAAACAATGTTCATGAAAAACAAATAGGTCCAGATACCCCCATTCACTCTCAATGGAACACACCTCTCTGAATATAGTAGTTATGTGTACCCAGGCCAAGAACTCAACATGATGAATGACCTAAAACCTGAGCTTCACAGGAGGAAGAGAGTGGTGTGGAATGCCTTCAAGAGCATCAACAAAATAGCTAAAAGGACAAAGAACCTCCAGTTTCATGCACATCTCTTCGACTCTCACCATTCTCCCTGCATTAACATATGCCTCAGAGAGCCCAGCAAGATACTGAGAGTATACTGCCCATGCAGCAGAACCTGGCAAGCTGTCTGATGCATATTCGATAAGCCAAAACCATCAATAACAATGTTTATTTTCCCGACCCTGAAAGAGGGGCCTTAATTTGGCAGCACTAAGAAGGATGAACAAGAAGTGCCTGAAAAAAAAGCAACCAGATGCCATTGGGCTACACTGGCACGTGATATGGTCAAATGGAAATGTTATTGGCTCCTACTTGAGCAAATTGATGAATACCGGAATGTCAAGTGATCAAGTCATCAGAGACCTGGACCCTATGTGAACAGTATGAGAACTATATTTGGGTCTCCCAAAGAGGAATCAAAAGAGCTATGCTTGGAGTATCACACCTCGCTCAAGTGAGAGAAGGAATCGGAGTCAGACCTCCGTCAATGATAGAGTCAGAGACGCTGCTCTCATTTGCCAAGGTGTCGAAAATCAGACGGACTGGACATGTAATGCAACTTGGAGACAACTGCTGGACTAGAGTCGTTTACCAACTGGATCCCACAGGACGTCAGCGTATCGTGTGGTCACCCATCTAGAGATGGTCAGTCTTCTTTTTCAAGACCCTGAATGAACGGTTTGAGGCTTTTTGTATTCCTGGAGCAACAGATGCCATTGGGCTACACTGGCACATGATAGGTCAAATGGAAACTTTACTGGTGCCCGCTCAAGCAAATTACAAGTCATGGGTTGTCAAATGATCAAATGATACATACCCCTTAATAATTAAGAAGTGGTCTTTGTTGTCCCTTCTAACTTTTTTTCTGACTGAAGTCTATATTGTCCAATACCAGTATGGCCGCACCCAGCCTTTTTGGAGGAGCTGTTTGCATGGAGAATTGTCTTCCCGCCTTTGACTTTGAGTGAGTATTTGATCTGATTATTCAGGTGTGGTCCTTGTAGGCAGAAGAATGTTGGTCAGCTTTTTAATCCATTTTGCCACTTTGTGTCCCAATTGGTGCTTTTAGACTCTTGACATTGAGAGAGATTATTGTCTTGAGATTTTGTGTCATCTTTCTGTTTAAACTTTTGGGTTTTGTCTTATTTGACAGTAGACCCTTCAGTTCTTTTTAAAGTTCATTTGAGTCTATGAAGTTCCTGAGTTGTTGCTTATCCATGAAGTTGTGTATCTTTCCTCATATCTGAATGTTGGTTTAGCCGGGTGAAAAATACTTGGTGAGGTCTTCAGTTCATTGAGTCTTTTTATGGAATCCCACCATTGATTTTGGGCTTAGAGTGTTTCATATGAGAAGTCTACTGTAAATCATAGGGATGCTTCTTTCTATGTGACTTCCTTCTTTGATCTTGCTGCTTTCTGTATTCTGTCTTTATCTATATTTTTTTGTCATTCTAATTAGGATGTGTCTTGGAGTATTCTTATTGGGGTTTCTTTTAGCTGGTATCCCATGGGCTCCTGAATCTGGGAGAAAGTGTTCTTTAGTTCCGGGAACTTCTCAGCAATGATGGCTTTGAAAGTTTCTTCTTCATCAGGATTTTCTTCCTGCATTCCTGGGACTCTGATGATCTGTATATTATTCCTTTTGGCTTTAGCCCAATTATTTCTTGTTGTCTGTGTGTTTATTGTGAGTCTTTTTTCCATCTTTTTTTTGTTCTGTTGTTGTCTAGAGAATCTTTGGACCTCATCTTGGAGATCACTAATTCTTTCTTCAGCAGTTGTTACTCTGCTATGGAGACCATACAGTGTGTTTTTCATTTCACTTGTCACATGTTACTTATCTTCCTGTTGTTCAATTTGCTCAAGCAGGCACAAGTAACGTCTCCATTCGCTGGAAATGAGGTTTATTATTGTTACTGTTTTTGGCATATTGGATACACCACAGGTAGCTTAACAGGCTCTGCCATGGCTCTGGGTTCATCCAAGGGGGCCCAGTCTTTTTTATTTCACTTACCACATTTTTAATATCTGTCATTTCTGCTTGTAATTTGGTCTGCATTTTCCTCATTTCTGCTCTCATGTCCTCTTGTATTTTATTGATTTTGTATTCCATTGCTTCTTTGAGTTCCTTATGCATCCTTAACAGTTCCTTCCTGAAATTCCTTATCGGAGAGGTTATATACCTCATCATTATTGCTTGGCTCATCTGGGCTAGTGACTTCACTTACTGAGATGATGGAATTCTGCATTACTTTACTCTTACAACTATTGTAGGTTGTAAATGTGTGTTCATGGGTGGCTAGATAGTACAGTTAGTAAGTGTCTGGGTTGTTTGCAGAGTTTGAGGTGGGTGGCAAGGAATGTAGGGACGAATGGTCACTGGTACCTCATGTAAGATAAATAGTAAGTAGTTTGCGTGGATGCAGGGATTTGGGTTAGTGGTTCCAGCAGGCAGCGCAGTAGTCACACACACCTGGGAGGGGATGGAAGGTGTTTGTGGGAGCTGGGAGGAAGTCTGGCCTCAGGTCTGTGCGCTTTGGTCCCGTTGGTGAAAGTTCCGGCCTTTTTACCCAACTCACCAAATATTACCACTGGCATTTTATTTTTTTTAATTTTGTATTATACCACCTTGAGACATACAATTACAAAGGTGCTCATAATTGGTTCTTGGTAATACAGTATTCCAGCACCCACCCCTCCACCAGTGCCCCCATTTCCCACCACCAATGTACCCCACTCCCTCCCGCCCACCCCCCAGGCTGCCTCAATAGCAGGTACCACCGTTTCCTCTCTGTCTGTCTCTCTGTCTCTGCATCTCTCCCCCCTCTTCTTTTACACATTGTGGCTAGAGCTGCAGATATTTAGAGCTTATCACTTAAGTCTCTCCCTGTGTATATTCAATGGTGAGTTTTAGTCTGCCATTACCATTTCCTACACTTAGTAAAACACTGGTATCTATTTATATCCTATTAATGAATGTAGTCATTCTATATCTGTCCTTTTCCTTCTGACTAATTTCACTCAGCATGATAGTCTCCATGTCCATCCATTTGCAGATAAATTTCATAATTTCATCTTTTCTGACAGCTTCATAGTATTCCATAGTGTAGATGTACCACAGTTTCTTTAGGCCACTGGCATTTTAATGTAGTAGAATTTTTTCTCATTTCTGTTTTCTGGTTCTTTTTCCACTCTGGATAAAATGTTCAGAAATTCAGAGTTGAGGATTATTTTAAATGATACTAATAATATCAACTTAATAACTATAAAAATGTAACAGCTAAATTTGGTAAAGTGCAGTCTACAGTATTTCAATAGATCAAAACTACTTCAAGATTTTATTTGCTTTTAGGATTCTGACCCTGCCCCTTGAGGTGCTGCAGGTATTGCTTTGGTGCCCACCTGCATCGGCAGGTGGCAGATAGGAGACAGGCTTGTCTACAGCTGGGGCTCTGACACATGGGCCCTGGATAGTTGATGGTCTGACATAGAAAAGATTGGGTCCCCTGGGATGAACCCAGCGCCACGGCAGAACCTGGCAAGCTACTCGTGGTATATTTGATATGCCAAAAACAGTAACAATAATGGACCTCATTCCGAATGAATGGAGACATTACTGGTGCCCGTTTGAGCAAATTGATGAACAATGGGAAGACAAGTGACAAGAGACAAGGATTCTGACTCCTGGGTCTTAAGACGTATCCATGGATTACAACTATCTGGATAACTCCCTCCCCCATTTATATTTTAAACAAGTGTTTGAGGTGGTTCATGTGTACAGTGGATTTTGAGAGCAAGTAGGTGAAAGAGTTTGTTCAAATTATAAAAGGATATTTTGCAGAGGAGAGGCTTGAAAAATAAATGTGTAAATCCCGGCTTTTTTGCATTAGCTCATTTTCACTGTGTTCAGATGAAAAGAGAGAAGTCACCTGGAAGGCGAAGTAAGTCTCAATAACTAAATGACTTGTCTTTATATTAGTGTAGCCACATTTCTCACCTGATACCAGGAACTAGAGGAGCTCTCACTGCCCAGTAAGCTCTCCTTCTGTAAGAACTCAGCAAATGAAAATTATAGCTTCCAGGAGAGCAGTACTCCTGTCTTCCTCTCCTCTGTATTGCAGCACTTAGCACAGTATCTGGAACGTTGCCCATGTATAGCGGCTATTTGTTTGCAAAATCAATAAATGATAAGCTCACCTTCTAGGTGCATGTAAAATGGCAGTTGATAATCTAAGATAATCACTTGAACACCTCGTTTCTCTTTTTACAGCATTTCCCTTCCTCAGAACCTGATAGTAAATCCAGCATTTCAAAGAAACCAGCTGTTGCTCTTTAAAAAAAAAAACCAAAAAACTGGTGTTTTGTAATTTAGAGGTGTATGAAAATTGTTGATGCTTGAAGTCTGCCAAAATAATGTTTAACCTGGATGCTCCATAATTTTGTTACCTGGTACAAAAAACTAACCATTACAATGTATTTTCTTTTCTTTTTTTTTTTTAAGAAACAATGCTGAGTATATCTGTGGTAAAAGAGAGATGAGATTCCTTGGAATTTGTTTCTTAACTTGAGTTATATTATGAACTTGAGTAATATGTCTTTATAGTCTATATAATTTTCTATTGTTATTGTAAAATGAACTCAGATATGCCCATTTACCCCCCCCCCCCCCCCGACAACACACATACCAAAAAGAAACTGAAACAAAAAGCAAACCCCACTAACTTAATTGACTTAAAGCATACAGTGTATTGTTCACAGTTTATAGACATATAAGGAGATAGGTATCCTTGGGCTAAAATCAAGGTGTGAGCAGAACTGCATTCCTTTTTGGAGGCTTTAGCAGACAGTGTCTGTTCTTGCCTTTTCCAGCTTAAACAGAACGTGTGTGTCCATTACTTTTGGTTCCTTCATCTTCAAAGCCATCAACTTAGTATCTCTCTGAACATTCCCAGAACTGAACATATCTCTTTCTGATTCCAAACTCAGTATGAAAAGCATTAAAGGTTTTCGTATTTAAATACCCAAGGGGATAAGCCCACCTGCATAATCCATGATAAATTTGATTTCTGAAGGATCTTAATCAGAGCTGCAAATTCCCTTTGCCATGTGTAGTAACATATTCATAGATTCCAGGTCTAAGAACATGGACATATTTGGGCAGTCATTAGTCTACCTCCTACAGATCCCATAGAACACCTACATTTTAAGAACATTTTGGAATATGGATGAGTACAGAAATACTTTTTTTTCCAGTAACAGAGTGCCTTTGTTCTGAAACCAAGTCAGACAAATGTTCATACTGCAAATGCCAGAGGTTGCAAAAAAAATTTACTGCTTAGAGAGGAAAAGGACTGAAGGTTTTATTTATAAAATGATGCTTCATTTGGCCTAAAAAGTTGAATTGAGATCCTGTTCTTACCATGAGGATTACAAAGAAATTACTGTTTCAATGTAAACCAATGTGCTCTTTACCTCTGTTACAGAATTTGCCAACTCATTCTCTATTAGGGTTATGGCATTAGAGTTAATGCTATTTAAAGTTTATGAACATTTGGATACTGAGGAATTGAACTTTGAGAGTTTTGAGTCAGACATTTCTTCTGCTATTGGACATAAGTCATACATTGGTGGAGTTTTTCTGAACAAAGGTGGCATCAGTCTCTAATATTATTGACATATATTAATGATGATCCAAAGATAAAGCAAATACACAAGACTCTTGAGAAGGTTACTAGAATTTAATCAAGACACAAGGAGTGGTTCTGCAGGTATATTTACATACTCTGCATGTTAGATATTTGTAGATGATAATTACTTGAGGATAGTGTGACCTATATTTGTCTCAGTATGTTAATAATAAAGGCCTTTTGCCAAAATTTAAAACTGTTTATAGCCTGTAGAGAATTTGAAGTAACTATTTTTCTCCTGTCATTTCTCTGTATCTTATGTAAACATCACTCAAGAGGATTATCTGCAAGCAGGAATTAGTTAGCATTAAAAATAAGATGTACTCATCAAGCTTTCAACAGAGATACCATTTTCCAAATTGACATGCTGTCAGAGGCCTTCTTTACTGAAAATATTCCATAATGAGAAAAAGGGGCACTTGCCTATGTGATCCAAGTGTTCTTGCTTTCTATACAAATCTCTCTTGACAAGTGGAATGAATTCTCAGGCTCATTCCAAGTGTGTGTGTATATGTATGTGTATGTGTGTATGTGTGTGTCTGTATGTGTGTGTGGGGTGTGTGTTATATCTCTGTCAATGAATAGTCAATTAAAATATAATTCTCTGAGAGTGTTCTTTTTAGATTGTGAATTCTTAGAGAGTGAAACCATCTGTTGATGTGGTTACCTGCCTGTGTAAACATAAAGGTTGGTATAGCATCAGCATTTTAGCTAAGGGAACATAAAAAGCAGGAGTTGAAGGACCCCAGATGTGTCTGCTGACTACTGACAACCCATGGTTTCCTAGATCTCTGCTTCCCTAGTGTGGGATCATGCAGTGTGGTGCTTAAGAGTGAGCCCCTAGATCAAAAGGCTGTCTTTAGATCCTGACTGCCATACTCCACTTGTGTTATGTTGTTCATATCATGTAACCTTTGAGTCTCCTCATTTATAAAAATTGGCATTAATATAGTACCTATTTCCTAGTGCAACTTAGAGGGTCTGATTCCACTCACACTCAAAGGTACCAGTCACTCGTGACCTGGTGTTGGCTAGAACAGCAACTTCCTTAGCAATGGCCCAGCAGGTTGGAAGACAGTAGACTCATGTCCTCGCTTGGAAATACATCCTGCATTTCTGCACTCAAACAGAAGATTATGCGGAAAAGGAATCAGAAAGTCTAATTTATTAAAGGGAAGTATGAAGAAGATTGGTTGTAGAGCAAAAATCCCCTCTTGTGGGCTTGTTGTCAGAAGCATAGGTATAAAACCTGTATGTTACCTGATTTGTATTGGTTTGGGGGCATGAGCATTATAAGGAAACAATTCTTTATATTCTTAGAAGATCCAAGCGTAGAAGATTTTTCTGGTTTTTAATTTTAAATTCAGCTTTTAATTTCCTTGGATCTGATTTCAATAGGACTGCAGGGGGGAAATCTTTTGATGTGTGAAAAATGCTTAGACACGCACCCGAGGTATCAATATAACCAAATTGTTTTATTGCGTTGTTTTAGGTGAATCATTTTATACAGATTTATGGGCAATAACTTTTTGGTAAAAAATTATTTCTAGAAACTGAGCTTAAATAGAGGCAAAAAGATACACATGACAACCCTTTAATGTATGTTCTGTAATCCATAGTCTGGAGGGAAAGGAAAAGAGAAAGAGAGAAGGAAAGAAATAAAGAACCCTGTATGGAGGAGGGCTGGGGGAGGGGGGGAGGGAACCGGGGACATTGGTGGTGGGAGATGGGCACTGGTGGCGGGATGGGTGCTGGAACACTGTATGACCAAAACCCAAATATGAACTTTGTAATTGTATATCTTTGTAATTGTAAAAATAAAAAATTAAAAAAAAATATTTCTAGAAGTATTTTAATATAGTAAAAATGTCTTGAATTGGGAAAGTATTTGACTCCCTACTTACTAATATCTACAATTAATTTGATGAAACCAGTACTATCATGGCAGTGCTGGAAAATTCTAGTAGAAGTCTTAACTGCCTAAAAAAAAGGTTAGTAACCACAGAATTGCAAAGTGACTTTTCCTTGTATGTATGTATTTTACTTTTACCAGCTATCCTGGAATTTTAAAACTTGATTTAAAAAATGTATTTAATTCTTCTTGAGTTTTTGGACCACATGCAATTGTGCACAGAGCTTAGTTCTGGCTTTGAGCAGAGGTATAGGATAACCACCTGTAGTTGACATTAAGACAGTTAGAAGGCCAGGTTTCTGAACCTGACCTGAGACTATAAATAGAGCTCCAGGAGAGCATCCTGGGGAAAGAACAGCTCCTGTACCTGGGCAAGAAGGCCAGCACCAGGGCTGAAGGGCCAACACTAGTGGGACAAAATCAGCTCCTGTACCTGGGCAAGAAGGCCAGCACCAGGGCTGAAGGGCCAGCACTAGTGGACAAAAGCAGTTCCTGGGGCTTGGCTGGAAGGCCAGCACCTGGGCCTGGAGCCTGGACCTGAGGGCTGGCCATAGGGCTACAGGGCCACAGGGCAACAGGGCAACAGGACCAAGGCCAGGATCCAGAGGGCCAGCCTGATGGAGAAAGGTCCTGAAAAAAGAAGATGTAAAGAAGTGAAGAGACATAGAGACAGAGAAACAGAAACAGAAAGAGACAGAGAAATAGAGAAAGAGAAAGGAAATAGAAATAGAGACAGAAATAGTGAGACAGAGAAATAGAGATGAGAAACAGAAACAGAGAGACAGAGATAGATGAAGAGAGAGGAGAAAGAGAAAGAGAACTGCTAGGGATGCTGGAGTCCCCAACAGTAAGGAAGTGAACAATTTATTTCAAAGACCGGCAATGGATGGACAAAATTCGTGAGTTCAGCACAGTTCAATAGACTTTTACTTATCACCAAATATCAAACTCTGCTAACACAATCCAAGTTCAAGAGAACCCCAAACTTTCAATTTCTGGCTGGACCCGACCATGTGCTCAGGTTGGAATCCACAAAACCAAGATGGAGGTTTCTCTTTCCAAAGGCAGTTTTCTTTCAAAATGCCAAGAAACTCAAGCCCTGTCCATGAAAGAGGGAGCTATGCAAAGACTAAAATCAGCACTCATATGCAGATCTCCACATTAGCCCAGATATGAACAAATCTAATTGCCAGGGCTGCTTCCCTGCTGCCTCTCAAGCTAGTGTGCTGCATGGTACTGTGCAGAGGGGGTAGCACACCTGAGAACAAGGGCAACTCAGGATTTAATACATGGGGTATAACATAATAATATTTTTGACCAATGACATCATTCATCCAGAGGTATCTCCAAACCTCCACAAGGTTCATATCTATTCTAGATTAGTATTGCCACGCTACCATTAGTATTACTGTGAGTCATGATGTTCACTTGCCTTGTGGCAGACTATCATGGCTCTTTTTGATCTAGCAGGACTATTTACTTAATGGTGGATCCAATGAGGCAAGGTTTTCTCTCAGAAAATTCTGCATGTGTAAATAAAGTCCTGCATGAGGGGCTGTGGGAGTTATGAAATACTATGACCAGCTAGCATAGAATTGCTTATTATGCTAATCCAACAGTTATACAATCAAACTGCTTTTTCCAAACTTACCCCATATCTCCTATTGTGCTTTGCTCAAGAGGAACTGATTAGCATGTGTGTCTGACCAAAAGACATGCCGATGGCTTTAGGCTAGCAGAAACCCAGAAGCTCCAGGACAAGCCAGTGTGGTGTTCGCTAACAGAGGCCCTTGAGAAGCTCAGAATAGAGAGAACCTGAGAAGAGAGGTTCTGAAAAGAGAAGCCCGAATAGTGATGCTCTGAAGAGAGATGTCTTTAAGAAAGAGGTCGGGAAGAAAGAAGCCTGCTGAATGATCTGTAAGAAGAGAGAGTGAGAGGTCCCTGGAGAGAAGTTCTTGCAGTGAGGTGGAATGAGAAGTGAGAGAAGACAGATTAAAAGGAAAGCTTCAAGAGCCTGTAGTCTTGTCCCTTTATCGGTCAGTCAGGGGGGATGGCCTTGGCCCAAAACATAGGCTGGGGATTTTACTGTACTATGAGTACTGTTGGGGACCCAGACAGGCCCTGGCATCTGCTGATTTGGTTATCCTCTGAACCGAGTACTGTGGGGCCTGGAGTCCTTAGCGGTCTCTTGGACCTGAGGCCCTGGGACCCCTGTAGAAGATGCCACCCCCTTTCTTCTTCAGCCCTGATACCCAGGGATCACTCTCAGCATGCCTCAGAACAATTTGCAGTGCTGAGAAATTGAACCAGGGTGACTAGCCACTTGCTAGCAAGTGCTACCCATTGCATTAATCTCTCTGTCCCTACAAACTCTAAAGCAACAACCTCTTCCTGCATTACCAACCTTGCCTTGTCTGCTCAGAATTTTCCCCAGTTGGCCTGGCTTTTCTATCAGGAGGATGATTTCTTTAAGGACACTCTGTTTTCCTCATAATTTGGGGGGTCACTTCAGGCCTTCGGGGTTTAATGGATTTAAATTATTTTTTTGAATTTTTTCATTTATTTGGTGTCTCTGTCATTTCCCCTTATGAGTTCATCTAAGTGGAATTTCTTCACTTTAATTATAAGTCAGTAGTGTTGTTCATGACTTGCTCCTTAAATGATGAGGAGCAGCTGGTGGTCCATGAGGTAGGAAGGCACAAAAATGGCTTCTCATCCCAGTTGCCGGAGAAGTGCTGTTAGGAATGTATCATGTTTCAATGGAAGTCTTTTGTTTGTTTGTCTGCAGTTGCCTGACTGACCTTTGCTAAGTGAAACCTGATGAAAGAGAAGGGAGACTCTCATCACTGTCCACTCTTTTTTTTTGTTTTGTTTTCTTGGCCCTCTGAGTACATTTCCCCAAGTCTCTGGAATGTCATTTCTAAATTTACTTGGAACAGTTTTATTTTTTTCCTGTTGCATATTTAACAGCAATGGCATCATAAGCAACTTTGAGTTTTTGCAAACAAAACTTTTCAGGGTGGGTGACTTTGTGATGCAGAGACTGGAATTTTGAGATTTTATAACTGTTTTCCCTTTGAAATGGTGAAATTGGTGGCATTTTAGATAATTTAATGCTGCACTCTTCGAAGTAAAGTGCCCTCCAGATGCATCAGTAAGCAAGGGAGGGTCTTCTCTTGGAATGCAGTGTATTACTAACCACTTAACTTTGATTCCCCAAGATATTTTCATTTAATTGTTTGAAGTCCCTGGTGACCCATCTGGAATGAAGTAATTCTTCTTCCCACACTAATCAATGTTAGATGAATATAATCAAACAGCAAGTTTGATTAAATAGATGTAGATTTAAGGGAAAAAGACTTTCTAAGTGCAGATTTTAACCTGATATGGAGAGTTGCTATATTGAATATGTTTTTATTTCCATCCTTAAGTTTCATGTTGATTCTGGATCAATGCAAGATGGACTTTACATGCCTAGACTGCCTAGTTTTATGTAGTGTTTATAGAAACAAATCTCAACCTTGTTTGGATGTTAGATTGCCCACGGAACTTAAAAAATCAGATGTATAAGCCCTACTCAAGACATACTGAAAACACAATTATAGATGTAAGGTCTGGGGATTTTAAAACTCCAGAAATAATTTGATATGCATGCAGTAGGTATCTAACACTGACAAAGTACACACAGAAGAAAAAAATGGACCACACCCATTATTGCTCAGGCTCATTACTGCTGGATAACTTATTGCTGTGTTCAGGAGACCACATGGGGATTGAACCCTGCGGGGCCACATGTGAGGGAAGTGACTTACCTACTCTATTATCTTTCTGACCCGCAAAAATTTAGTTTTAATGTTGGCCAATTTACCATACTATCTATATCTTAGAGAATTTGTGGAGTAGCTCAAATACTAATCAATTTTAAAGTTTCTTAAAATTAAGATAGATTTTTTTCAAGCTGAGACTAACTGCCTACTTTGAGAAATAATTGCTATCCACATCTCTGAACTGCCACCCCCTTTACTCTCTTTAATTTTTACTCTAAAATGAAAATCACAAGAATCATTTAACCTCTCCTTATCAATTGTCTATTTAGTCAAATACCATGGTGGTGCTAGTCATCCAAGATGGATACATTCAATCCTTTTATTTATCTTAAATTGTAAATCATAATTCAGTCCAGGGCCACAAAGAGATAAAACAATTTGCTCAGACAAATGGCAAAAAACCATAATTAAGTGAATGCACATCTAATTTCAATGCTTGCTATTGACTTTTCAATGCCTCACATATACAAAATAATCACTTTTCACTGACCTACGTCATCCGGTCCCTAAAGCTTATTGATTTTTCTACCATTCATTCAACTTCTCTCCTTGTTTCTTTTCATCTGTTTATTTTTCAGTTTCTATTGACTTCATTTTCCCTCTTGGTTTTCATTACCTTTTTCTACCAAGTTAAGTCTATTGGAAAATGAAGGAAGGGTGCATATATGATAAGAGCGATTGTTTCAGTCTTGTAAATGCTTCCATATGCACAAGATCTCACAGCTTGACACAGACCCTGATTTGGTGGCCTTGAACTAAAGGGAAATATTTACTTTTATTTTAAAGCATGTTCTAGTATCTGATTAAGAGATTGTAAAAACCTGCTGCTCTTGTTCCTATTTCTAGATCCAGACATGACCCCAGTACATTGAAGTACCTGCTTTTAATTTCACTTCATTTCTATCTTAAGGGCTTTCTTTCTGAACTAAAGTTTAAAGTAACTCAACAAACAGCAAATGTGAGATAAAGGTGACAAGGGCAATGGCTTTGGTTAAAAGTAGGAGAAATCACAGAACAATCTCCATAGGCTATTGAAGAGTTGTATAACGTGGACTTTGATGGAGTCATCTATTCTTGCCCTCCCATCTGCACTTGTCTCCAGGCATCTAGCTGCTCATCCATCTGTGCTTCTCAAATATTGCCAAAGAAATTGCTTCTACTCATCCCTTTCTCCTCAAATTCACTTAATTTTCTGTCTAGGTAGGGGATTGGGAAATGGACTATCCTTAAACACATCATGCAAAATTTAAAGAGAATTTAAATGTTGATTTAAATTATATAGTAAATCTCCGACTCTTCCTGTGGGCATATACTTTAGAAGTCAGACAACCACATTGCATTTTATAGTATTTGGTGGAAATTGTAGAGGAAACTAGTTCTAGAGTCAGGCAACACAGAAACGAACCACTTCTCCTGATGAATTTCAAAACTGAAAAAAATTGACTGTCTTGGCAAGAATTGAATATTCTGACTGGCAAATTTTATGGGACATAGTTGAAGTTGATTAAATATTTGCTGAATGTGTGTCCAAAGAAGACTAAAGGAAGATGTTACAGTTGTTAACTGGAAACCACAGTGCAGTGATGTGGAGTCAGAAATGTCTATTTCTGCCAGTAAGACTATTTGTGACCTTGGGTAAGTAACATGGTATTCATGAGGTTGTGTGTGTGTATGTGTGTATACATATATAAAGAGTGTATAGATAATATACTCACAGATTGTCATAAAGATTTTATGAAATGTTCTTCGTGAACATTTCATCTTTAATGGAATGTAGTTTGCAAATTTGAAGATTAAATTTTATGAAGAATCAGGCAAGGAAATAAAAAGAGGCCAGACATCACAGATACATAGTATAGATATAATTGCAGGTTGAGTGAGAGTTAGAAATAAAAAAAATTGATATGGACATAGTTACGTGTAATGCTTATGTTTGGTCCTAAAGTCTATAGATGTTGAATATATTCACATATTGTCAAATATTCATATATTCACATATTGTTGAACAATATATATATTCATACATTGTTGAATATGAATACCCTGATTTACTGTTGATAATTAGCTCTGGGTAGGGACATACTTTACTAATACATAAAGTTCTAATTCTAGCGGGTCTACCCTGGAGGAAATAAATGTTCAGTGCATCTTCAAGGAGACAGATGGATGGATAAACAGATGCATGTGCAGCCTGGAAGTCTGGGGTCATTTTTAGGGTCAAATATGGAAAAGAAGGTTTTAATATTATCTGTAGCATATCTCAGTACTGTTTTAAAAGTGAAGTGAAATCATGACTTTTATTGAACATCCTGGTATATTATTTCATCTCATTTTCTAGAAACAAAGATGATGGCGTGGAATCTGCTATGAGAATACAGCTTGTTCTATCTGATTGAAAGTCCCCTTTCTAAATTAGTATTATAGTTACCTGATGAGACCGGAGCCAACTTGTTAAATGATTGTAAAAGCAGGAGAGAGGTAATAAAGTCTGTGCCATTATCCTGTTTCTCACAGTGGACACTATAGAATATGCTGGTGATGGGAAGTAATATCTTATTAAGCATCAGAGAGGAAAGGAGTGAGTGATCTTTGTTGCAGAAAGCAGCCTCATACAGAAATGGGACAATTATAAACAAGGCATTAACATATTAATTGTTAAGCTCTAAGATTTATTTGGACCAATCATAATATCAAAAGCATCAATTTGGTATATCTAAGAGTTTCTGTGTTTAGTAGGTTTGAGATTTTATTCCCTTATATTTTGCCCATTATCATTTTGCAGAGAGAATTGTAAATAGATAACCAAACTGCTGGCAAATTTAACAGAGTAGGTCTTTGGTTGCGTAAACTTGTTTTGAGAGCTTGTAATCCCCTATAAGGGAACAAGACACAAAAATTTGACTGCTGCAGGCTAACAATATAGACACAAAGAGTTCTGGGTTGGAAACAACCCAGTTCATGTTATTGTTCCCATGAGAAAACTCCCTTGGGATATGTGAAAGCTTCAAGTTTAACCTACTCAAAGAAAAATCAGAGAGATATGGACAAACACAGAGGTATTATGCCAATCTATGTCCATGGTGAAATACCTATCAATGAAGGAGTTTTTTTTGAGAATGAGGAGCCAATTTTGAATCATAAAGCCATAACTATAATGTTAATGTGCAAAGAAGAGGAGAACTCTGATTATGGACAGTAGAGGATGGCTGTGGCCACATAGAGCTATTAGATCCACACATATCAGTGTGTCTCAGCCAACAGGTGAAAGAACTTTCTCAAACCATTAAGGAATACTTGGAATACTCAAGAAAATAGGTGATCCATTAACTGTAAATATTGTTTGGTGAAATATGAAAGTAAAACAATCCTTTCAGCTATTTAACATCCAATATTTATTGACCATCCATAAAGCTCCAAGCATGTAGGTAGTCAGATTTCAGAAATGAATCCAATAAAACTTAAATTATGGTGGAAAAATCAATGATATCTAACAAACCAGATCGACATATATTGTAATAGCAGATGGGAATAACTAACCATGGTGAAGAAATATAAAGCCAGTTATGATAGCTCTCAGAGATTTGGTGAAGGAAGACTTCTGAGAAGCTGATGCTGGAGGAGAGAGGTTGAGAAGAGGAATAGTGTGAAATGGTGTTATAGGAAGGTGGAGGAGCATTTGTAGAAGACTTGAGATTTGGTTTGCTTAGGTTTAGAGAAATAGGAAATTAATGCGTGTCAAAGAAAGCACCATTGGTATTGGATAAGACTGTAGAGACAGAATCACTTTTAGTACTTACTTGTCTTCCCATTGTTCATCAATTTGCTGGAGCTGGCACCTGTAACGTCTCCATTCATTGTGAATGAGGTCCATTATTGTTACTGTTTTTTTTGCCATATTGAATACACCACGGGTAGCTTGACAGGCTCTGCTGTGGTTCTGGTTTCATCCCAGGGGACCCAGTCTTTTTCTATATCAGACCATCAAGCATCAGCAAGGATTTATATAATTTTTAATATGATGAGAACCTAGCAGAGAGTTGAGTAGGTAAGCAGTATTATCTAATTTTTATTTTAGATTCATCTTTACACTATGAGTGACCTAGAGGCAAAACTTAGGGCACTCACAGTGTGAAAGTAAACAGACAAAATAACTCATCTTAGGATCTCAAAACTACGAAGAATAAAATTTTCTTAAGGGCAAAGTACATCACTCTATTTACTGTTATTTGGGGGGCTTCTCTTATCCTGGCCCTCCTAAGTATTTAATAGATATTTGCAATATTCTAGTTGTGTGAATAAGGAAAAGTACCATTTTAAACTCCTTGCGTCTTTCATAACTTAAGCCTCACCAAGTGTCTCTCCTCAGATTGGGTGAATTTCATTCCTTATGTCCTTGAGTCTCCTCAGATATTACCTTGGATCTTGGGAAATAATTTTAATAATGCCTCGGTACTTGCAGGGATACAGTGGAAGAGCTTTGAAGACACACAAAATAGGATTAGATATTTGAGTCACATAGAAACTTGGATCTAGTGTTGGGACCCAAAACTAGATAGGAAGCTAGCTGGTCATTTTGTGGCCTTCACTCAAAGTACACCTTGAAAATTTAAACTGAGGAAGCATTGAAAATCACCCCACAATCAGTATGAAATATTTTTTGATAAGGTCAGTGTGTGTTGGATAAAAACTAAGTTTTTATTCCTTTGATGGGCCGCTCTAGAAATGTGTCTTGACCTGTGTTCATGAAATCACTCTTAGCTAAATGAAAGAAACAAATCTGTGCAAGCCTCCTCATAATTTTGATTTGCAGGTGTCAGGCAAGTCTGTGAGCTCCCGCCCTGATGATAAACACCATTTCCAGAGGTGAACATTCTTAATTTTTACAGTCACGATGCAGTCATGCTTTGAGATCATCTGAGAAGTGCTGGAGAAGCACAAAGCATTATGACTATCATTATAGCAGTAATGACTGTGATTATAATGCAGTTAGGGGAGCCAGGAGGGGAATGGAAGTTATGGGTGAGCAAGTTTCACCCTTCATATCTAAAACTGGTCGTATCAAAAATCTGAGAGTGTGTGTGTGTGTTTGTGTCCTGGATATAGGAAGACATATGTGGTTATTGCAATATGATTACTTGAAGATGCATATTCAAATATACCTTAATAAAACTGCGATCTGAAAACAGAATCTAATCCCCCCTCCCTTCTATTTGAACCTGGAGCACATCTTTGCTTTTTTCAATAATCATATTTTAGTGTTAAATATGATTTTTTACTTATCATATGGAATGTCATGATTATCTTAGAAGTTCTGGATGCATCCAAAAGTGTGTTATAAAGTAGTTATTTCATAAACTGCTCATTATTCTCTGGAAAACAAGAAGAGAATATAACAGAAATATTTTAGTTTGGCAATTTTCTTGTTGATTGTTTTCTAACTTTCTTTCCATTTCTGATATTCATGATTCTGTTGAATTAATCATTCTATAAGCATCTTGAAAGTATCTATTAAATGAATTAACTGGTCATTTTTTGTTGTTTTTAACAGTTTGTTGGTTTAATGGGATAAATATAATTTGATTCATGATTAAAATGTGGCATGAGAATATGGGGAAATTGGGTTCAATGAGTGAAGTTCAAGCTCCTCACTATTTCTGAGTGCCATAATCAATGACATCTTCATCTTGGATATCTCCTTTAGAAGTCAGTTAGTTAGATTTAAGTGACATGATCTAAAGCAAAAGAGAGCTTGATCAAGATATTCTAGAAACATGGATGTGAGACAATCATCTAGGAAGCCCTTTGAATTATTATTTTTATCTATTTAAACTTAAATATTTGTCATTATTATGAACCAGTGAAGTAGAAGGAAGGAAAGATTTTTAGAATTTATGTAATTTGTATGGTTGGAATAATTAGTTCCTTCATGTTGTACACCTAGCTAATCATTTTGCAACAACGGGAAATACCTGAGTATTTCCCAAGTCTGAGGGATTCTGGAAAGCTGAGAAATTAACTTACTTAAAAAGTTTTGTGGGCTGTTCTATAAAGAGCAAGAGTATCATGTAACATTTTGAGCATTGTCATAAGTGTTGCCAAAGAGTATGAGCAATGACAATGATGTAAAGTATTACTACTTTTCTACCAGAATAGATTGCCAAGGGAAACTCCAGAAAACATCCTTGGGGACTTGAGAATTGTTCTGTGATAGTGATACAGACAGAGGTAGAGGAATGACATCTGCTTGACTGGGGTACTGGGGTAGACACACGGGCCGTCATTCATTTCAGACATAGAGTTTTAAAAAGCAAACAAAGCCATGCTTCTCTGAGAAGTATTTCCTCCTTATGAAATAAAAGGGGTGAGATAAATACTTATTTTGAGAAAACTATAGAGCTCATAATTTTTAAGATTATATAGCAAAAAAACACTGTTTTGAATTTATAAAGGAAAGAAACTGCCTTACTATCACTGGGATGCTATAACTATGAATTAATGATGCTGGTGCACATTTATAGAGGTTATATTTGACCCAGTTTGGTACCAAAAAACATTTGGGGACTTCGATAATTAGCTCTCATGCAAATATTTCTTATTAATTCTATTGTTACTGTTTATGGCATATTGAATACACCACGGGTAGCTTGCCAGGCTCTGCCATGCTCTGGGTTCATCCCAGGGAGCTCAAAAGAAAACTAATTGAAGTTGATCTAAATTTACACCAGACCTGATCAATATGTTGACCAATTGTTTTCCATCCTCTTTATCACTTGTCACTTGTCTTCTCGCTTCATCAATTTGCCCGAGTGGGCGCCAGTAATGTTTCTATTCGCTGGGAATGAAGTTCGTTATTGTTACTTTTTTAGGCATATTGAATATGCCACAGGTAGCTTGCCAGGCTCTGCCGTGGCTCTGGGTTCATCCCAGTGGGCCCAGTCTCTTTACTAGTATAGAAAAGAGGAATAGCTTTAAATGGAACCATGAAAGATAAAGTCAGCATCTTTATTACTTCAGATAATTTGGAAACAGCAGAAGATTGAATTTTATTAGCAAGGAAAAATAAACTATTTTTTTTCAGGAGGTTCATACCATTGTGTAAGTCAGAGTTTATTTCTGCATCTTCACTCATTGATCACTCTTGGGGGAACCATATGTAGTGCTGGAGATCTAACCTTGGTATTCCATCTGTCAGGCAAGTGCTCTACCTACCTGTTCTGTCTCTCCAGCCCTAGCAAGGCAAAATCATGATGGTCTTTATGGTGACACCTAAGAGAGTCTTCTCTGATTTTGTCATAGTCTTCTTTCCTTAGAGCTTCAATGATATATACGTATGTTTCCTTTTCTGAATCCTTTTAAGAATGATGAAGGGACTGCATAAGCTTTTAAAGTTCTGTGTTAATTTAATATTTTATTAATTTGCAAATTATCTTGGTAGCATTAGCAGAAGCATGGACCATTGCTTAATAAGGGTGATATTTATTGCCTCCAAGGAAAGAATTTCCAATGTCAATGTGTTAAAAAATTCATTGGCTTAAAAATAGAAATCTAATTTGTTTTATTTATTAAATGGCTTCTGAAATGGGAGCATCACACCTAAAAGATGAAAGGTATTGAAAAGGTTGTACAAGATAGCAACTGCTTTTGTATAGTTCAAAGGAGTATGGGGCAAGATGACAGGCAGAATTTGAAATGTTACTCTTTTTTAGAGGAAGGCAGGAGGTATTTTATCATGCATATTGTCTCACTGGTGCTGGTTCAGAAACTCCAGGTTTACAGTTGGCCTATAGAATGAGATTTCTATCAGTAAGTGGGGATAATAGGGGACATGGACCTAGAGTCAGAAGGGAGATCCTGACACCCTGGTGTAGCACCATGTACACCAGAAACATTGTATTAACAATATTACAGAGCACGGTGTTAAAATAAAAGAAATTTCACTTTTACAATAAGTTGAAGCTAAAATTAGGTTTTGAAACAATTTTCTTAAAGCACTATGATTTACATTGTTGGATTTTTGACATACTATGTTCCAGCGAGAGCCCTTCAGGGCTCGCCCCCGCCTCACCGGTTCAGTGAAAAAATGATCATCAATAAATCATCAATCAATCCTCAGTAAATGCTCGAGATTATAGGTGACTATAAGAGTATCCCACCCACACGGCAAAGTCTGACAAGCTACCTGTGTTGTATTTGATATGCCAAATACCAATAATAATTATAGACCTCATTCCCATGACTTGATGGAATGGTTTGAGGCTTTTTATGTTCCTGGAGCAAGCAGATGCCCTTGGGCTACACTAGCATGTGACAGGACATATGGAGATGTTACTGGTGGATGCTCGAGCAATCAATAATCAACGGGAACACAAGTGATACTAGTGATGTTCCAGCACCGCTCCCACCACTAATCTCATTCCTTTCACCAGGGTTCCCTCCAACCACACCACACACCTCCATCTCCAGTCTGATACTTTTACATGCAAATATTTTAAGTTTGGGGGCTGGAGCAATAGCCCAGCGGGTAGGGCGTTTGTCTTACACTCGGCCAGCCTGTGTCAGCCTGGGTTTGATCCCCGGCATCCCACATGGACCCCCGAGCACCGCCAGGAGTGATTCCTGAGTGCAGAGCCAGGAGAAACCCCTGAGCATTGCCGGGTGTGACCCAAAAAAAAAAAAAAAAAATTAAGTTTGGTTGTTGAAGTTTGGCTCTCTTGGCTATAGATTGGTTGACTCTCTGGTTTGAATATTAGCTATACCATTCCTTTATATTTCTGGTGTACTCAGATCCACCTGACTCCTGAATCCTGTTGCTTCCTGTCATCCTCCCCTCATCATTTATTATTCCATGTCCTTCCCCTTCCTATACTCTAGTGTCAAAAGCTTATTTAGGCATCCCCTTTTTCAAGCATTGCATTCCTTTATCCAATTATTTTATATATCACATATACGTGAGATCATCCTATGTTTGTACTTATTCTGGCTTCATCTAACATGATATCTTCCAGTTACATCCATGATGCAGCAAATAGCATTATTTTATCATTTATTACAGCTGCATAGTATTCCACTGGGCATATATAACACATCTTCATGATCCACTTATGTATCTTATCTTATCAGACTTACCTTATTGTACACCTGGGTTGATTTTAAATCTGTTATTTTACTAAATGCAACAATGAATAATGATGGGCATATGTCTTTTTGAATGAATGTTTTGTGTCCTGGGGATAAATACCCAGAAGTGGAATTGCTTGTCATATGGCACCTCCATTTTTAGTTTACTGAGGTGTCTTCATACTGTTTTCTATAAAGGTTGAACTAGGCAATGGTTCTACCAGCAGTGGTTGAGAGTTCTTTTACCAAAACCCCACCAACACAGATTGTCCTCAGCATTTTTGATAAGTGTCATTCTAACTGGTGTGTGATGGTGTCTCATCATCTTTATTTGTATTTCTCTAAATATCTAAGGAGAAACCCATCACATACGTAATTAGCTAATTTTTTGACACAGGAGTTAAGAGCACAAAATGGAATAAAGATAATTCCTTCAACAATTGGTGCTGTAAAAACTCAATAATTATTAGTAGACATTAGAAAAGCTGGATCCATATATCATACCTTGCACAAAAGTTAAAGTGGCTCAGAGAACTTAAGATCATATCAGAATATATAACACTGTATTACCATAACCCAAATGTGAACATCTTTGTAATTGTATATCTCATGGTGGTACAATAAAAATATTAAATTAAAAAACAAATAAAATACTCAACATAAAAATAAAGTACATTGAGAAAAATATAAGTAAAACTCTCCAGGATCTGGACCTCAAAGGTCCTTCAGTGGTACAAAGCTACTGGAAAATGCAACAATAAAAAAATAAACAAACAGGACTACATCAAGTAAATCATGGGCTAAAACTAAAAAGCTATCTGAATGGGAGAAAATATTTGCATTCAACACATCAAATAATGGGTTGATATCCAGAATATATAAAGTACTTATTCAGAATGGCAGCAAAAATATTCAAAACCCCATTAAATAATGGGGAGTGTAAATGAACAGGGACCTCACTGAGGAACACCCACTGATGTATAAAAAGCACATGAAAAGTGCTCATCATCACGTTATTAGGGAAATGCAGTTGGGTTTTGGTTCATAGTAATCTACTCAGCCAAGTCAGATATAGCCTGTGTCTCTCATAAATAATCTCTTCCTTGTAGGTCTGTTTCGTTTTTAACAATTGTCTGAAAACATCTTTACCAGAAGCAGAAATCATATGGCTGCATGGAGCTATACTCAACTTTATCTTTTAATATTTTCAGGAGCAGCAGCAAAAGTTCTTCAGTTAGATTCATAAGTATAATTTGATTGATCTTATTAGTACTTTCTTCTGATAGATCCTATGCTAAACAGTTCATATACATAATCTCACTGCCACATCTATTATTAAATGAAGAATCATATGTAAATGACTTTTTTCTGCAGAAACAGCTAAAATTCTACAATGTGGTAGAACTGATACTTCAAGAACCTGACTTTGAAGTTGAGGATTCTTTTCTGTGTATCCTGTGTTCTCTCTGATGTGCTGCTGCTGATAATCCCCATTGTCAAGGAAATGACCTGTACTTGGCAATATTGATATCACACCCTCAGCTACCCTCATCCTCTCCAACCCTCGCTTCACATCTTCCAGGATAAATTTTAGCCTGCTCATTGAATGGTTTTGCCTCTGCCTTTAATTTCTCAAACATTATTTGAATTCATAACCCAGTGTTGATATAAGAAGTTAAGAAATGTTGATTTCAGAGATCTTACATCATTGTTGTAATTTCAATAGGCATTCAATGGAGAATTTGTTAATTGTGAGTCCCAGATATTTTTCTAATTGTCAAATTTCCTCCATGATGGTATTTCCTGTTCTGTTTCAACCACCAATTTGAAAGTGACAAAAGTCTAATATTTTTTTGTAAAAGTATTTGTAAATACAAAGAAAAGTATTTGTTCTTTGGAGAAGTAGCATCCTATCATGTGGGAGCTTGTTATAAATGCTTGATTTTATGCCCCATCCTTGACTTGCGATTCAGAATCTGCATTTAACAAGGTCCCCAGATGTTGCAGATTTCTTTTAAAGTAGGACAATCCTCCTTCAACGCTCTCTACACACACTTTGCCTAGTCCATTACATTCTTTTCCTTGCATCCAGCATGACCTTTTAAAATTATATTCAGACCATTCCTACACTTTTTAAGTCCTTAAATGGCTTCCTATCTCACATAAAAAATTCCAAACTCTTTATAATAACTTACATAAACTTCCAAGACCTGATTCTTACCTATTCCCAAGCAAACTGATTTCCTTTCACTTTTTAAAGCACATTGGGCTTGGTTAAACCTCCAAACAAGATTAGCTCTCTTTATTTCCTTTCCTCAGAATATTTTCCTCTTGCTTTTGGCCTGATCTTGGTTTTTTAACCTTTAGTCTTGGTTTAAATGTCATCTACTGGAGAAAATTTACTAATGATTCTAGTAGTTTTTCTCTAGTTTTTCTGTATTCGAGCTACAGAAATATTCTTCAGGGTGCATATTCAATTTATTATAGTATTATGAATTTATTTTCCTAATAATTATTTCTTCCTCCTGTGTATTTACAAGGGAAAGACCATGATTCGGCTCTATTATTTAACACTGTGTATGATACAAAGAAGTTGCTATAGAAACAGCTATTGAACAAATGAATAATCATGTTAGTGATGTTTCTTGTTATTTTTTTCAAGAGTTTATTATTAAGTGAAGTTTTTTTGTTCTTAGAATTGTTGTTGGCTGTTTGTAGCTTTACCTGAATCCTATTAGCCATATAGATCTATAAGACTTTCTAATACAGATTTTATTACCAGTATAGTGATTTTTTTATTTTAAGCAATTTGCAAATGTGAGCTATTTCTCTGTGATCAACAAATATTGTCCTAACATCATTATTCCAATTCACCTCCTTCATGAAAAGAATAAAAGCACCTATAAGGATAATTGCTTTTAGTTTACAACTAATTAGGAAATCCTTATGACAAATATTCTTTTCTAAATGAGAGAATGCAGTAAAGGGTGCAGGGGTGCTGAGTTGAAGGGTTCTTGTCTTGAAATATTGTCTTCAATTGATGAATAAACTAAGGTCAGAGAAAGAAAACTCCCTTGTGATGTATTATTGCACAATTGCATAATGCAGATGTGCAATAGAGACTTGTATCTTTCTCTGAAACATCTGGCATTACTCATCATGAGAAGCAGGTGCCTAGGTTGAACAGATCACATGTCCATTCCAAGATGATACATTTCTGTTATTTCTGGGTTGTATTTGAATTTTTGTCTGGCGCCTGTCAACCTAAGCACATCATGATCAAAATCATAATGAAGAAAAAGATTACATAAGGAGGGTAAACAAGTTAGTTGCTTCTTCTGGCATGGTGAGGTCCTGGATTTCAGAAAAATAAGTTACCCACCCTATGATTGACAACCCATAAGCATCAAGATATAATATTTGTATACATCCTGTGACAGGTTGAGTCCCTACTTCCATGGATGGGGCTTGTCTCAGAGTTTTGCTGCTACTTGGTCAAAGACTTTGTTAGTTCTTAGCTAACCATGTTGTCATAAAAGTTCACTGAATTATACCCTTTCTCCTCATATAAGCTGTTGTGTTTAACGGAAGAAGCTTTATAAAAATACTAGAACAAAATTAACAAATGTATAAAATTTCAGCCAAGGTACATCTTGTAAAAACTCATTAAGGGAACAGGGTGAAGTCATCCGTCGAGTCACAACATTTTTTCATTTGCTGTAGCATGGTATTAAATAATTGATTGGTGGATTTCCAGGATGAACATATCTGCTTATTCACATCCATGCACACAGCTTGATTGTGTTCTCTTATGTCCTATGTAGATTTGGCTAAAACTTGTTACTACTTTTAAGTTCTAATAGCGAGAAGTATCTCAAGGTGTCATATGATTATTATCTGCTCCACTATTACCTAAAGGAAACCATAGATCCCTGAGGCTACCCCTACTGAATAAGTCATCAAATGTTCTAAGTGACCATATGCATTACGGAAATTGAGACCCATAGCAGGTGAAGTATGCCATTGCAGATGACTTACATAGAATTGGAGGCTAAAAGAGTCTAATATAAATCATGGATAGAGCCGATAAAAGTGCATACTTATATGAAACTAATGACACTTTCACACACTGTTTTTGTGGAGAGGCAATATGTGTGTACACATTCATACTTTGAGACACATGTGTAGAAGGAATTTCATGACTCCACTATAATAATAATGTGAGGCTACTCAATTTGTGTTTTTCCTTTTTATCCTTTGTTACACACGTACACACACACATACATACACACTCACTCCATCACATATTTAACTATCCTCCAAAAGAGGCTTAACTCAGTAAGAGTCACCATTGGGCAGGATTAATACATTTATTTGTGTAAGTGTTAGCTATGAGATACTCTGTATTAGCACCATAGTACAAAATGGGTTGTAAGATTGGGGGCTAGAGGGATAGTACAGCAGACAGGAACTTGTCTTACACATGGCTATTCCAGTTCTATTAGTGAAACCCTATATGGTATCCTGAGCACCACCAGGAGAGATCCCTGACTCAGATCCAAGAGTAAGCCCAGAGTACTCTAGACCTTGCTCCAAAATAGACCACCTCCGCCCCTCCCCAAAAAAAAGGAAAATTAATTGGAGGGCTATAGTAAATGAGTGAAATTGGCATTTAAAACTATTAAGGGTGTTTTCATCCTCACTGTTAGAAGTGTTTTCTCAGAAGCATTTATTGAATTGGACTTTGATAAACAAAATGAAAAATATAAATTGAGTAGCCTCACTTATTATAGTCCTGAAATAAAAAGAACTAACTTCATTGGTTTTTTAAAGTCTCTCTTGTCCCTAATTCTAGTCACTAAATCTTTATAAGATTAACATTTTCTGGATAGTTTGAAGTAATTTTATTCCTAGTAAGACTCAAGTAACTTAATTTCTATGTAAATATCAGTCTTTCTGCAATATTAGAATTTTAACATCATAACGATCCATATTTATTAAACTGGAGCTGACTTTAAAACAATTTTGCTAATTTATAACTTGAGCATTTTTGTTTCATTGAGTGAAATGGTCTAGGTTTAATTTGTACTGTTTTTGTTAGCTCCATGTTTTACTTCTAATTTTAGGTTTATAAATGAAAATTTTAGGCTAGCTATGTATGTATGTAATATCAGTTATGAAACAGTTAGGTTAATTGTTGAACTGCATTACTATAAACAAGTGATTAATAATCAATAGAAAAAATGGGCAAATGGGCAAATGGGCAAATCAAGCCATTGATTGGACAAAATGAACTTATATAATCATTTTTGGTTTTATGCATAATCCAATAGTGATTAATACATAGTATAATAAAGTGCCGTATGTAAAAGTAAATAAAATGCATTTCAGGATGCTATGAGCTTTTGTCTTGGTCACAAACCAGATTGGTATTCTTCATCAAGGACAAACCTGTTGCCTAGAAACTTAAAAATAAATCAATGTAGTAATATAAAATGTTTAAAAAATTTTAATTTATTTTAAAAATCATGTTTTTTTTAAAAATCACGGTTTTAATTTACTTTTGAATCACGGTTAGATACACAGTTGTTCATGATTGGGTTTCAGACATATCATGTTCCAACACCCATACCTTTACCAGTATACATTTCCCAACACCAAAGTTCCCAGTTTCCCTCCTGTCCCCCCTCCAAAGTTTCCTATAAGCTGGGCACTTTGCTTCTCTCTCTCTCTCTAATTCTCTCTCTCTGTCTCTCTCTCCTTTTTGGGCATTATGGCTTACAATACAGATAAGAAAAAAGGGTTATGTATAAAAAAGAATAATTTACTTGGATCTGAAGACATAGTATGTGAACAAAGGCAAGTCATATAGCCTACCAAGATTGAGTTTTTCAATTCTAAAAATGAAAATAATTATTATATTTGCAAAGACAATATTTAACCACCAAAGAAAATCCTGAATGTGATAGCTGTTTCGTTGATTTGGACTTCGATTTTATTTTAGTATGATATAGAATGGAATTTTTTTGTCAATTGTATTCAATAAATGGTCACTTGATCACTTGATCACTTGAATCCCATTATTCATCAAATTGCTCAAGCGGGCGCCAGTAACACATTCCATTGGACCCTATCCATGCCAATGTAGCTCAATGGCATCTGGTTGATTCAGGAATATGAAGAGCCTTAAACCCTTCCTTCAGGATCTTGACAAAGATATCTGACCATCTTGTAGGTGGGCAGCCACATGGTCTTTTGACATCCCATTGCGAACCAGTCAGTAACGGCTCTAGTCCAGCCGTCGTCTCCAAATCGCATTACATGTCCAGCCCATCAGGATTTTTGATGCCTTGGCAAATGAGACAGCATGCCTGATTCTGGAACAGCTACAGAGGTCAGAGCTCTGGATTCCTTCTCTCACTTGAGTGAGGCATGATATTCCAAGCATAGCTCTTTTGATTCCTCTCTGGGAGACCCGAATAGCATTCTCATCTGCTTTTGTAGGGGCCCAGGTCTCTGAGGCATATGTTAATGCAGGGAGAATGGTGGAGTCGAAGAGATGTGCCCAGAGCAGGAGGTTCTTTTGTCCTTTTTAGCTATTTCTTCGATGCCTTTGAAGGCTTTCCATGCCACTCTCTCTCCTCCTCCGCAGCTCGTTTTAGGTCATTCATCATGTTGACTTCTGACCTAGGTACACATAACTGCTGCATTCAGAGATGTCTGTTCCATTGAGAGTGAATGGGGGGACCTCTGGAACTAGTTCACTTTTCATGAACATTATTTTGTTTAGATTCAGCTGTAGACCTATCTTTCCATATTCTCGGTCGAAGTCAGCCAGCATTTGTGCCGCTTGGCTAATGCTTGGTGTTATTAGAACAATATCATAGGCAAAGCGGAGGTGGTGTAGTTGCCGACCATCTATCTTCACTCCCATTCCTTCCCATTCTAATTGTCGCATGATGTTCTCGAGGGTGGCGCTGAAGAGTTTTGGTGAAATGGTATCACCCTGTCAAACCCCTCTTTGACATCGATGATCACATCCTTGTAGAATGGTGAGATCCCGGTGGTGAATCCGTAATACAGCTCATGAAGGATCTTGATGTATTGGAATTGAACACCCTGTTTGGCTAGGGCTTCGATGACTGTTACAGTCTCCACAGAATCAAATGCTTTCTTTAAATCAATGAACGTGAGACAGAGCAGCATCTTGTACTCCCTACAAACCTCAATGAGCTTGGTTACCATGTGGATATGGTTGATTGTGCTGAATCCTTTCCAGAAGCCAGCTTGTTTGCATGGTTGTCCTTCATCTAGTCTTCTGCCAATCCTGTTCAGGATGACTCGTGTAAACAGCTTGTAGATGACGGACAACAGGCAGATGGGGTGATAGTTGCCGATGTCGTGAATGTCTCCCTTCTGAACAGTAGAACTGTCCTGCTGGTTTTCCATTGGGAGGGTACCTTGCATTCGGAGAGGTAGCTTGTGAAGAGCCGAGCTAGTATATTGATGAGTACTGACGGCAGATTCTTCAGGTGTTCGGGGCTGACTTTGTCTGGGCCTGGTGCTGTTCCCTTCTTTACTGATGAAATGGCATGTCGGATTTCAGAAGGGAGAACGTTGGGAATGACATGTCTATCCTGTGGAATTTGGTATGTGGGCAGGTGGACGTGGTTTTCTCTATTGCCTTTCTGGAAGATGTGATAGATCCATCAGGGCATCGGAGGGCAGTCATCTTGGTCTTATAGTTGATGAAGGACAGGCAGGCGTTGCAAATGCTTTTCCGGCTCTGCTGCATCTTCCGTATTTCTGCACTTCTCTATTTGAGGTCTTGCTTTATCACTTCTCTGTACTGCTTTGCAAGCTTGGACGTTACCATTTGGTCTCCTGAGGCTCGCACATTGCCACGTTGGCGATGAGCTCGAGAGTTTCTGAAGACAGGTGTCTTTTTTGTGTCTTTCTCTCTCTTGGCATTCTTCGCACAATCATGGAGGTGCTGAACCAGTCAGTTGTATTCTTCATCGATGTCGTCAATTATGGTATCTTCCCATATTGCCACAATGGTGCTAAAGAGTTCCCAGTTGGTGGTTATTCTGGGAGTTCTCTTCTTAATCTTTGCAGCCTTTTCTCCCCATTGTGAAGTAGAATTTTGCACGAAGGAGACAGTGGTCCTGATCCTGTTTGGAATTTTGGGATGACAGTGACATCACTATCACTATCACTATCTTCCCATTAATCATCTATTTGCTGGAGAGGGCACCAGTTATATCTCCATATGTCCTGTCTCATGCTAGTAGAACCTAAAGGCATCTGCTTGCTCCAGGAACATAAAGATCCTCAAACCATTATATTAGGTCATGGAAATGACCTAATATAAATGTTACTGGTATTTGGCATATCAAACACGACCCAAGCAGCTTGCCAGGCTTGCTCTTGTAGTCACCTCTAAATAAAGCATTTATTGATGAACGGCGCTGCCACTAATGGCGCGTGAGCCAGGCTGTGATATTCTGGTCTGCTGGGTGGAGTTGTGACGAGAGGGAAGTCTGGATGTGGAAAATGGCGGCCCCCATGGAGTAGGGGTGGTCATCTGGCTTGTTGTGAGGCTCTGCTGGGGTGGCAGGCCAGGGCTAGAACCCGCCATGCCTCCTTGGCGCCTCATGAGCGGCTGGGCACAGGGAGACTCTCAGACAGCGACATGGGTCAGGCAAAAGGCAAAACCGTCGATTGAAGATGATGTGGTCAATTTCATTGTGGAACTGTCCGCCAGGAGATTCCCATGTCCAACGTTTGGCTTCAGCCTTCTGGAACTGTGAGTTCACATGAATGGTCTTGGTGGACATGATGAACTCATATAGTCTCTCACCCTGTTTGTTCCATTCTAGGCCATCGGTCCCGATGTGAAGTCCTTCAGCAGATCTTCTCGGTCCTATCTTGGCATTAAAATCATCGACTATGATCTTGTAGAAGGTGTGATTTTTTTTTTATAGTACTCCTCCAGTTCCATGTAGAATTTCTCAATTTCATCTCTTTGTATGTGGATGTTGGTGCATAGACAACGAAGATAGAAATTGCTGGCAGTGGGCCACATCTCTTCAAGTGTAAGTGTCCTATCCAGTTTGTTAGGCATTCAAATGAATTAATGTTGATGGCCATGTTAGTGTTGACAAGGACACAAATGTCTCGGATCCCTCTTTCGTTGCATGTTCCAAGGAACAATTCTTCTCGGTGTCAAATACAGCTTGATGTGACTGATGCCTCCTCGACTCAGTCAGATCAATTGATGTCATACTTGATATTTGCGCTTGCACCATCAGATCCTTATATATGCTTCCGATGCCAGCGTATGTGCATTGAAAGTACAGACAGTCATTTTAATCCTTCTTCATTTTGGCAGCCTAGGTTTGCCATGAAATTATATCAGGCACTGCTTGTTCACCTTTCTTACTGCAAACCATATTAAGGGCTCTTTTTGGGGTCAGGAAAATAAACATTTTTGTTACTGGTTTTATCATATCGAATATGCATCAGATAGCTTGCCAGGTTATGCCGTGCATGGCCCTATACACTCAGTAGCTTGTGGGGCTCTCTCAGAGGGGTGGGTAGAATATTCATGGTAATTTGAGGTATATCCCTCTGGGTTCTTCTGAGGCTCTATTTGGATGGTGGACTCGGGTCAGAAGTTGCTTTTTGTGGTCCGTGGAATGCAGGGGGGTTCAACGGGGGGAAAGCTGGTATCTGCTCTGCCGGGTGTATCTGCATTTATAACTTCCAATAAATGGAAGTTATACTAATAGTAACTAAGACTACACTATAGCGGATAGGGGAGATAGCACATGCATCGCAAGTGGTAGTCCCTGGTTTAATTCTGGTACATCACACGGTTTGGAGCAGGAGCACTGTTGGGAGCAATCTCTGAACATGAGTACTACTGTTTATGTCTATTCCCTCAAACACTCAGTGCAACACTAAACTACATCATTTTCTATTTATCCAAAACACGTGCATATTTTTTCTAAGCATCACCCTTTATAGACGTCTCACTTAACTTAGTATCCCCCAAGAGTACTCTGCCAGAGGAAGTATATTAGAATTTAAGGAATTCCAAGAAGATATAAAATTAGATAATTATGCTGATTTAGGAGTGGAATTCAGCAGACTCTGATTTACCTGCTTTTTTTTCAGTCCCTGAAGGTCTAATACTAGTGTATTAATGGCTCAATTAGATCAAGGAATATAAATTTTATTTATTATTTTTTTTTTGGGGGGGTTTTTTTTTTTTTTCTCCCCCTTTTTTTGGGTTTTGTGGGGTGGTGGGGGGGGGGGGGGGGGCCGCCCCCCCCCGTTATAAATAACTTCCTCCATTTTACTAAGTTTGTTGTGGACCCTCAAGCTGTGCTTAGTAGGCCCAACAGCCCCTCCCCCCAAAATTCTCAGCCAACCAGATGGGAGGTTAGGTGTGAGGACTAGAGACCATGGTGCTGGTTGGGACCTGCAGTGAGGAAGATTACTCAGACTACCCTTGGGGTACCAAGAAGTTTCCAGGGCCACACCCTGCAGTATTCAAAGATGATGTGGTCCCCAGGATCAAACCAGGACTGGTCACATGTAAGTCACATGTAAATCATATGCGTTAACCTCTGTACTGTCCCACCTAATGACAGCTCTTCTCCCTCTCTCCTTTTCTCTTTTTTTCTCTCTCCCTCACTTTCTCCCCCTCCCTCTCTCTTTTTTTTTTAAATTACAAAGAACAATAAAAAGTTCATATTGGTTTGGTCAAACAGGCAGCACCCATCCCGCCACCAGGCCCATCTCCCCACCACCAACGTCCCCGTCCCTCCCCCCCCCCGCCCGCTCCATGGCAGGTTCTTGATTTCTTTCCATTTCTCTCTTTTCCTCCCCTCCAGACCGATTACAGAACATACATTAAAGGGTTGCCAACCTGAACTGAGCATTAAATAGAGGCAAAAGATACACATGACACCCTCTCTTTTTTATAAGTGTTTTCTAAGAGTGTATGCTAATAAACAAAAAACACTCTCAAACGATTTTATTGGAATTTTATTTCACTTAAAATAGTAAAAAGTACAGTTTTATTTTCTTTTAAAAATGTGCAGCGTAATCCACAATGTGTAAGAGAAGGGAGAGAGAGAGAGAGAGAGAGAGAGAGAGAGAGAGAGAGAGAGAGAGAGAGGAGAGAGAAGCGATAAAGAACCTGCCATAGAAGCAGGCTAGAGGAGGGGGAGGAATTGAGGACATTGGTGGTAGGAAATGGACACTGGTGTGGGAATGGGTGCTAGAACACTATGTGACCAAAACCCAAACATGAACATCTTTGTAATTGTTTATCTCATGGTGGTATAATAAAATATTTTTTAAATGTGCAATATAGTAGTCAAAACTATGTAAGGAATGTGAGGAACTTTCTTGTAGTCCCTATTCATTTATTCATTCATTTCTGTGCTTTGGGATCTAGGTAAATAGTGCAACTTTTGTCACCTTATAAAATGGGAACCTACCTTGCTTTTCTCTTATGAGATGACTGGTGAAGTCAAATGTGCTATTCCATATGGTGATATTTTTCATGCAATAAAGTACTATAAGCTTTTGTTTTATGATAGGAAATTTACTGTACATGATATTAACATAATTATTTCTGTAAATGACAATAGAATTTACTGTAGTTCTTTTATGAAGGTATCATACCTTGGTAACTAACAACTAATGATAAATAAATTTCCTGTTTATTCTTTGCTTTACATTTAGTTGTTGGATGTTAAATGTATAAAATTACCCTATATATTAGAACTTTTTAATTATTGTTCTCACCCCCTTACTAAGTTTAGCCTAGTAATTTATAAAACATGAGAAATAATAGGAGATATATTGTCAAGCATATATCTTACCCAGGAATAGAGATTCAGGCACATTATAATTTTAACTAATTTTTACATGTAGACAATGATAAAAATGGTGGTTATTGAATGATTTTTTAAAAGTCTACTTAACATTTGTTAAAAAAAAGTATCAACCCTTAAATGTTACAATCATATAAGTTTTACATATTTATTCAAATTTTTGCTTCTGATAAAGAGAACATGTTTTGAAATCAAAGTAGACTGATTTGAATCATTACATTTTACCAGCTACACAACTTTGGGGTTAAGTTATTGTCCTTTGTGAATCACAGCTTTGTGAGGATTAAGTGAAATGACATATGTTGCATACCAAGGAGTGTGGTTGGCACATTCTAGGCATTCTAAAATAAGCTATGCCTTTTAAAATAGCATCAAAGTGTGAATTTTACAGACTTGAGTGTTTAATAATTTAGAATATCATAAAAATCCACTATATTTGTTCTACCTAGACATAGTAAAAGATCCATGCTTTTATCTACATAGATTAAGAGGCTAAAACTCCCATGTTTGAAGCAGATTTTATTGGAAATGCATTTATGTTGCATAATCACAGCATATGCTATAGTATAATTGGATTAATGACTTAAATATAAACAGCATACAAGACATAGTGTGGTATTTTGATGATTTTGGATAGGAGAAAAGCCTTTTTACATGACAGCAATTCAGAGATCATAAAAGAAAAGTATGTCACATTTTATTATATAAAAATTTAATTTGTCTGTATGACAGAACCCTAACCATAAAACAAAGTACATTTATTTGCATTTCAGAATCAAAGTAAGCCTCCTTAATATATAAGGGACACTTATAAATCAGTAAGAAAAGATCAACAGTTTAGTAGAGTACTCAAATAGTTTAAGAGGGAAAATCTCTTGGCAACTCACTGTTTCCACTTGAAAAATATATCTTTGTAGTATTGAGTCCTCTACTGAATAGAAAGTGTTAAACCACCTTTATAGTAGAATAAGAAGACTGCAGTTCTATATTTTGGAACTGTAAATAGCTCTATTTGAATGAGTTTTAATAACTGAGTGTGCCCATATTTATATTTTTGAAAACTTGTTATTTTTTATTAAATATTTTATTATACCACCGTGAGATATACAATTACTATGTTGTTCATGTTTAGAGGTTTTGATCACATAGTGTTCCAGCACCCTGCCCTCCACCAGTGCCCATTTCCCATCACCAAATGTCCCCAGTTCCCCCCCCCTCCCATAGCCTGCCTAAATGCCAGGTTCTTAATCTCTTTTTTCTCTCCCTCTCTCTCTTTTGCTTCTCTTACACATTGTGGGTTGCACTACATACACCTAGAGGCCATCATGTGCATTTTTGCCTGTAATTAATGCTCAGTTCTATAGGTTGGTATTAACCCTTTTTGACATTTATTCACACATGTTCCCTTCTCTGTCTTACCTAACCTCTGACTCCCATACGTTTGCAGCAATTTCCACTTTTGGTAAGACCTCCTGATCCACGTTTCGCCTGTTCGCTGACACTGGAATTTGGTGTCATTATATGTATGTATGTATATTTATATATATATATATATATATATATACACACATATATATGTCATGAAAATAAATGCAGTCATTCTATGTCTCTCTCTTTCCTTCTGACTAATTTCACTCAACATGATCCTTTCCATGTCCATCCATTTTATTTTTTTTTTTTTTTTATAAAAAATTATTTTATTATATCACTGTGAGATATACAATTACAAAGACATTCATGACTGTTCACAGTCATACAGTGTTCAGAACCCATCCCTCCCCAATGCCCATTTCCCACCTCCAATGTCCCCAGATGCCCCTATAGCAGGCACTTTTTTCTTTCTCTCTCTCTCTCTCTCTCTCTCTCTCTCTCTCTCTCTCTCTCTCTCTCTCTCCTTTAAACATTGAGGCTTGCCCTACATACATTTAAGGGTTATCATGTATATTCCTTTGCCTACATCCAATGCTCAGTTCTAGTCTGGTGTTACCAATTCCAACAATTAGTAGAACACTGGTATATATTTATATCCCACAAATAAATTCAGTCATTCTACGTCTGTCCTTTTCTTTATGCATGTCCATCCATTTTATAGGCAAACTTCATAACTTCATTTTTCCTAACAGCTGCATAGTATTCCAGTATTCCATTGTGTAGATGTACCACAGTTTCTTTATCTAGTCATCAGTTCTCGAGCATACTGGTTGTTTCCAGGTTCTGGCTATTGTGCATAGTGCTGCTATGAAAATAAAAGTGTGGATTGTGCTTCTGCTGTGAGTTTTTGGCTTCCGAGGGGTATATTCCCAGGAGTGGTATGGCTGGGTCAAAAGGGAGCTCAATTTCTAGTCTTTGGAGGAATGTCCATATTGTTTTCCAGAAAGGTTGTACAATTCGACATCCACACCAACAATGTATGAGAGTCCCCTTTTTCCCGCATCCACGCCAGAATTTTTGCTTTTACCCTTTTGGATATGGGCCAGTCTCTGTGGTGTGAGGTGATATCTCATTGTTGTTTTGATTTGCATCTCTCTGATAATTAGTGATGATGAGCATTTTTTCATATGCCTTTTGGCCATTCGAATTTCTCCTTGTCAAAGTTTCTGTTCATCTCTTCTCCCCCATTTTTTAATGGGGTTGGCTGTTTTCTTCTTACATAGCTGTACCAGTGCCTGAATATCCTGGTATTAACCCCTTATCAGATGGGTATTGGGTGAATATTCTTTCCTATTCTGTGGACTGTCTTTCTATCTTGGTCACTGTTTCTTTTGAAGTGCAGAAGCTCTTTAGTTTCATGTAGTCCCATATGTTTATCTTTTCTTCTAGTTGCTTTGTTAATGGTGTTTCACCTTTGAAGATGTCTTTAGCTTCAATGTCGTGGAGGGTTTTTCCTATATTTTCTTCAACGTACTTTATGGATTCAGGTCTGATTTTGAGATCTTTAATCCATTTTGATCTGATTTTGTGCAAGGTGTTAGACACAGGTCCAAATTCATTTTTACATGTAGCTGTCCAGTTTTCTCAGCACCACTTGTTGAAGAGGCTTTCCTTACTCCATTTTGGACTCTTTGCACCTTTATCAAAGATTAACTGATCTTGTCTTTGAGGGTGGGTGAAAACCTGTTATTTAAAAAGAAAAGTGTGTCCTGTTTTTTTTTCAGGAATTAGGCTTTCTGAAGCAAAATTATTTTCTGCTGCTCATCAGCATTCTACCTATCTGTAGAGCTGATAACAAAGGAATGAGGTACCAGTTTTTATAAAGATTTATTTTCATTGTGTTTGTAGCTTGTCATATTGTATTATATAAGATATGGTGATTGAGCAACAAATTAAAATAATTTCACCTTCTCTTGGGCATTTCAGTGTTCACACCTCTTTTCTATCATTGGCTTCATGAATCTTTCATTGTGGCTCCTGGTTGGGGAAATAGACATGAGCATATCAGGGATGGAAGCTTTCCTGGGAGGGAGGACTATATTATCAGGTGATGAACTGAATACAATTGGCTATGCATGATGTGACTCCTACCATATACACCCCACAGAAAACCCTGAGTAAGGAAAAACAAACCCACCACAGCATGTTTCCATTTATTCCTGATTGCACAGTTCTTGGTTTTAATACACAGGAATCAAAACCAATGATGTGAATACCAAGAGGGCAGGTGAGACTCTGAGAAATAGGGAACTTTATATAAACCTCTCCTAATAATTGTTATAAAATGACTCAACATTCTGTTTTTTATTTTCTTAAAAGATTAAATAGGGAATCTTTTCTAAAACCTGATCACTTGATCATTTGATTAAGTTATTCTAAAACTTACCTCAATAAAATTCAAATACTTCTTTGAATATTTTATAGCATTTTATGGTATCAGTCCTTTTCTACCTACTTCGTTTTTACTGCTCTCAGTGAGAATTCCTCTCATTATTCTGAGGACAATCTCTGATTTCTGTGTCATTATTTCTTTGGATCTTCCTTGCTCCTCCCTCCCCTTCCTTCCTTCTCAGGCTCCCCATCACTGAGCTGCTTCACAGGAAAAACCAGATTAAATACATTTGTTAAATTATATATTTATCTTATTTCAAAGTCAATTTTATCATTTTTATTAAACCCCTAGTGCTATAGAACTTCCTCATTTTTTATGTATGAGTGCTATCAATTACTTCAATTTTTTCCAGTTTCTTACTTTGAAATTGTCCTAATTCCTTTGTTTTATATGCTCAAGTAGGTTGGCGCCTCCAGTTAAATAAGAACGTTAGGTCCTGGGGCCGGAGCGATAGCCTAGCAGGTAGGGTGTTTGCCTTGCATGTGACCAACCGGGTTAGATCCCGGCATCCCATATGGTTCTTGGAGCACTGCCAGGAGTAACCCCTGAGCATCGCCGGGTGTGACCCAAAAGAGCAAAAAAAAAAAAAAATTAAAAAAAAGAACATTAGGTCCTTATTTAACCTCTCCATTTCTTTTTGGGCGTGGTTGTTGTTGTTGAATAAAGATAGTTTTTATTGAAGCTTACTTAGCAAAATGTGAAAGGAGAGAAAGAGGGACAGGTTCAAAAAATATGGGCAGCCAAAAAAGGGGCCGGCCCCCCGCCCCCCCGGGCCAAGAAACACACATGAGCAACGCTGCAAAAAAGAGCTTGAAGAGCAAGTCTCCAATTCTTAATTATCTAGAAAATGCAGGTGCCAATAGTAACTTAAGAAGTCATTGTGAGGACTCAGTCAGATGATACATATACAGTTCTCAGCATACTGTATGCGTGAAAGAAATGTTGATATTCTGAGGATTGTTATCATCTCAATTCTCAGAAGTTCTTTTGCATCTGAAACATGAGTCAGACTTAGTAGTTTATACATATATGTAATATAGACTCATTGTTTTGATTTAATTCTACTAATTCTTATTCTTGAGTTAAAAATTTTCTCTTCTAGCTACCACTCCTCTCTTTTTACCCTTTTATCATCACAGAACTCGAAGCACATTCAAAGCACTTGACTCTGGGTTTGGGATTTTAGAAGTCTTTGCTTTGAAAGGACAAAAAGTATCTGTCCCAGGTGCCTACTCCTATACAAATAAAAATAAAGTTTCATCTTTTAATAACACAAATATTATAACTCCTTTAGTTAATAGAAAAATAGAAGCTTTAAGTAATAAGATCAAGTAATTTTTTATTTTAGAATAGGAAATTTCAGAATCTCTGAAGAAATGTTTGTTGAAATTTTCTGAAATTCTATTAAATAATTCACCTTTTAAGCTGATTTTTTTCAACATATAATCACAGTCATCTATCCACAAACTATTATATATATCTACTTACACTCTACAAATACCCCTTGATTAAATAAACACAATTATCACATACATATAGTGATAATTGTGCATATCGCTATGTACTTGTGTCTATAGAGAGAGAGAGGGCACAAAGATTTTGCAAGGAGGTGGTACAGATGACTCCTGAATCTATCATTCACTAACCAGTTTTGTGTAGATTTCTCAGTATGATAAATCTCTTTTTTTTAGTTTGTGAAAGTAGGGTCACAATACTATTTACTTCTCTGGGTTGTTAAGAAGGAAACAATATTTCCTTCATAGGGTTGCTACAAATATTAGAGAAGATGATACAGGTGACACTAATTAATCTCTGAGAAGTTATTGGGTACTGCCTTATAGCAGTGAGACATGTTGTAAGATGGTACATTTTCTTTGTCTCATTAAGTCACTAAGATGTAATAGCAAGGTCACTGATTGTTGTCCCGCAACCCTTTACCATTCACCAACATGTTCTTAGCTGTTCAGTGAGCACAGTGCCTGTTTCCCATCAAAATGTGAGTGCCAAGAAGAAAATTTTGCTTTATGGTTAGTAAAACTGCCAAGGAGAAGATGTGAAAAGTAATATCTACTTCTGAAAGTTATTGAGAGGTTAGGTTTGTGATTTGGGTAGGGGGCCGCAGGGGTGGGGGAAGTAAGGCATCCATCACAATGCCGATCCAATAGGAAATGCTAAACACAAGGTGCTGTACATTTCCTGTACATTTTGTTCTTGATAAGCATCATTGGAACATGTGTCTATTCCAATTTCTGGATGAAAATGACACATGAAGTGCAAGATTTGCAGCAAGTGATGCCAGTCAGATTGAGTGAAGACAGCCTGACAAAGTGGAGATTAACAGAGCAGTTACAGAGACTGGTTTCAGTAGTAAAGCTACTGGTTTATGTAGCTTTCTTAGTTCAGTATCCTAGCTGATTGTTTTTAATAGTGTAATTTTTATAGCTTCCTGTTGAGGCTGGGTACTAAAAATGAGAAAGTCCTTATGTCTTAAGTCTATTGAGATTTGGGATTCAGTTTGGGGTTAGGCTATGAGACAAAACTGAGTGTCCCAGCCTAAGAAGACAAGTATTTGAATTTTTACAATAGCTTAGAAAATGTGATTTTAAAAAAAAGGAGGAAGACACATTCTGGTGCTTATTTGAGATCGAAATCTATGTATAAAGAAATTCTTTCTGGGGGCAGAAGTGATAGTCTAGTGGGTAGGGCATTTGCCTTGCACGCAGCCAGCCCATGCCGGCCTGGATTTGATCCTCGGCATCCCACATGGTCCCTCCGAGCACCGCCAGGAGTGGTTCCTGAGTGCAGAGCCAGGAGAAACCCCTGAGCATTGCCGGGTGTGACCCAAAAAAACAAAAAAAAAATTCTTTCTGGTTTGGGATATTCCTCAGTAGTGGAACACTGACCATGGATGTGTGAAATTTAACCCCAAAACAGGAACCAAAAGGAAGAAGTATTTTAAGTATTGAACTTGATTTCTTCCTCTCTGTTCCCCACAAAATTTTCATTAAAGTCTACAGTATTAACAAATCCATTGTTGTAGATAGATTCTTTCAAAGAACTATGACACAGGTAAAACAGAGCTGGTGCCTTTACAAAAATCTTGGTTACACTCTGCGCTTCCATATCCCTTTTCACTCAGTCATTATTCTCAGATACTTCTATTATGCAGAATTGGCTTCTTTGGTTATTGAATTTTCTTATGCCTATATATGAAATCACCTTCAAGTTGGGCTCTGATCTCTGGGATTCCCCTACTCTATCATAAAGTCCGCAGATCACATAAATAATGCAGATATTAGGGTTTAGATATTAGAGTTCAAGGAATGGGGAGACAGTGACAGTAGTAGTGATAATAGTAATACTTGCTACCGGCTATTTAAAAGAAAATACAATGGTGAAGATGGTGGGCCCTGCGGGTGGCTTATGTGAAGCAGAGAGGGAGAGAGGAGGCCATGTACCCTGATCTGCCTCTGCAACTCTTGGCCCAGCTAGGAAGCCTAGGTCTGCAGACAAACCGCTGCACAGCTCAGGCCAGAGCGCCCCCTCCCCAGTTTCGCTACAAAGCCATCAAGCCACACCTGAGGCCCACAGACCTCTAGGTATAAGAGTTAATCCCCACTACCCAATTTCTCAGGAGCTGTGTCTCAGGTTGGAGAGAATTGCTCTTTGCAAGAAAGGTAACTCATTCCTAGGCCTTGCCCAGGCCTTCCAGGTTTTTGTCCTCTCATCCAGAAAAGAATTTTAGGAGGAGAGGAAGACTGAAGTAAAAACATAATTATTTGGAGCACTTCTTTAGGAAGGGAAGGGAGGGAGAGAAAATGAGAGACTAATGCACTCAGGAGAAAACAAAGGACTTCTCCAAGGCCGGACAGCCTCAGTACACATCTCAGAGGGTAAATATGGGCACCACTTCGGACTCGAACTTGTGGGCACAAGCAGCACATGGGCTTGGCATCATATGCATGCCCTTCCTTTGTTCAAGGCGGCTTTTATAGGGTTTTTTCTCAAGCTGCTCCACTTGGGGCTTCTATCTAGGTAAATGTCCATTTCCAGAGTGGTTGCCAAGGAGTAGGGTTGGGAGTAGTTGATCTTTGAAATTTCTTTCCTTGGCCTTTGTTGCTGCTGAAACTTCTCTCTCATGAGGTCCAGTCTTTTCTGTGTCTATGCTGACATCAGGTGAAGGTCTCAGGCCCCTAACTCATAAGGTGGATTCTTTGTAGCCTTGGGACTATTGGTTTTATTCTTGATCACTTGATCACTTGATCCCGTTATTCATCGATTTGCCCCAACGAGCGCCAGTAACATTTCCATTGGACCCTATCACGTGCCAATGTAGCCCAATGACATCTGGTTGATTCAGAAATACGAAGAGCCTCAAACCGTTCCTTCAGGGTCTTGACAAGAGCCCCACAAGGTAATGAGAGTATAGCGCCCACACGGCAGAGCCTGAAAGCTGTCCGATGCTTGTTCGATATGCCAAAACCAGCAACAAAAATGCTTATTTTCCTGACCCCGAAAGAGCCCTTAATAAGTCAGCAGTAAGAAAGGTGAACAAGCAGTGCCTGATAAAATTTCACGGCCAATCTAGGCTGCCAAAATGAAGAAGGACTAAAATGACTGTCTGTACTTACAATGCACGTGACGCTGGCATCTGAAGCATATATTGAGGATCTGATGGTGCAAGCTCAAAAAGATCAAGTACGACATCGTTGGTCTGACTGAGATGAGGAGGCTTTAGTCACATCAAGCTGTATTTGACACCGGAGAAGAATTGTTCCTTAGAACATGCGACGAAAGAGAAGTCGGTGGCATTGGTGTCCTTGTCAACGAACATGGCCATCAACATTGATTCATTTGAATGCCTAACAAACCAGATAGGACGATTACACTTGAAGAGATGTGGCCCACTGCCAGCAATTTCTATCTTCACTGTCTACGCACCAACATCCACATACAAGGAAGATGAAATTGAGAAATTCTACATGGAACTGGAGTTCTATAAAAAAGATCACACCTTCTACAAGATCATAGTCGGTAATTTTAATGCCAGGATAGGACTGAGAAGATTGGCTGAAGAACTCCACATTGGGACCCATGGCCTAGAATGGAACGAACAGGGTGAGAGACTATCTGAGTTCATCATGTCCACCAAGACCATTCATGGGAACTCACAGTTCCAGAAGGATGAAGCAAAACGTTGGACATGGGAATCTCCTGGTGGACAGTTCCACAATGAAATTGACCACATCATCTTCAATTGATGGTTTTGTCTGACCGATGTTGCTGTCGTCCCCAAATTCCAAACAGGATCGGACCACCGTCTCCTTTGTGCAAAATTCTACTTCCCACAATGGGGAGAAAAGGCTTCAAAGTTTAAGAAGAGAACTCCCAGAATGACAACCAATTGGGAACTCTTTGGCACCATTGCAGCAACATGGGAAGATACCATCATTGGCGACATCGATGAAGAATACAACCGACTCGTTCAGCACCTCCATGATTGTGCAAAGAATGCTGAGAGAGAGAAAGACACAAAAGGCCTCCTGTCTTCAAAAACTCTGGAGCTCATTCGCCAACATGGCAAGGCGCAAGCCTCAGGAGACCAAATGCTAACTAATGTCCAAGCTTGCAAAGCGGTGCAGAGAAGCGATAAAGGAAGACCTCAAAGACAGAAGAGCAGAAATACTGGAAGATGCAGCAGAAGCTAGGGAAAAGCATTTGCACCACCTGCCCTTTCTTCGCCAACTATAAGACCAAGAAGACTGCCTTCCAACGCCCTGATGGATCTATCACATCTTCCAGAAAGGCAATGGAGAAGATTATCCATGACTTCTACTCAGATCTCTTTGATATCCATATCCACTTGCCCACATACCAAATTCCACAGGATGGATATGTCATTCCCAACGTTCTGCCTTCTGAAATCCGACATGCCATTTCATCGGTAAAGAAGGGAACAGCCCCAGGCCCAGACAAAGTCAGACCCGAACACGTGAAGAATCTGCCATCGGTACTCATCAATACACTATCTCGGCTCTTCACACGCTCCCTGTCCGAATGCAAGGTGCCCTCCCAATGGAAAACCAGCAGGTCAATTCTACTGTTCAAGAAGTGAGACATTCACGACAGCGGCAACTATCGTCCCATCTGCCTGTTGTCCGTAATCTACAAGCTGTTTACACGAGTCATGCTGAACAGAATTGGCAGAACACTAGATGAAGGACAACCATGCGAGCAAGCAGGCTTCTGGAAGGATTCAGCACAATCGACCATATCCACACAGTAACCAAGCTCATTGAGGTTTGTAGGGAGTACAAGATGCCCCTCTGCCTCACGTTTATTGATTTATTGGTTTTATTACTTCTTACAAATTCCATTGCCATGAAAAGGCCCTTCCTGTCCTCCTGCCTACATCAATGGTATAATTTAAAAAATCTTCTAAATTTTTAGTTAAATCTGCTTGAGATTAAATTGAGGCTCTCTGATGGTTTTTCAAACTGATCTCATCCAATTTACAACTTTCTACAACTGAGATGTTCTGATCCATAAACCCTTTGACTGTGGGTTTGTGAAAGACCCACAAAGATGATACTATGGTGGGTGAGTAAAAAGGCTGAAATAGTCCAAAAAGAAATAACTATCTATGAATGCTAGGGATAATTATTTTCGTGATTTTAGTCAAATAATATTTATTTAAATTTTGTTCTTACTTTAAATACTGTTGTTTACAAGGTGCTCATAATATGTTGTTCTGGGTATTAGAGTTTGAACACCAGTCCCACCACCCGTGTGACCTCTTTACAATTATCCCTCCAACCACTCTCCAATTTGCCCTCTTAGTAGATACACAATAATTTATTTTATATTACTTGTTACAACTAAATGTGTCATGATTAAGTTTCATTTTAATTATCTTTAAACTAAATTTTACTTAAGATTCAGATCTTCATAGAACTAGTTAGTATTCACTGCCCGTGTATAAAACTCAAATTTAAAAATTGTTTTTTGTTAAACTTCCAGAAGGAAAAACAAATGGCTCCTTACATGCAATTTTTTAAACAATGCTATTGAACTTTTCCCAAACCACCACAAAGATCATGAAGTAGCATTAGCTACTGTATTGTTATCTTAAAATTTTAATGATTCTAATTGTACAAGTTCTTATTAGTTGATAATAGGTCGCAGGCAGGGGGTCTGGTAAAGTTTTCATAACACAGAGCACATGACATTACTCTTTATTCCCACAAATTTCAAATACCTAATGTAGCTATAACTAGGGAATGCCTAGCAATTTAAAAATAAATAATATTTGCCCAATAATTTCTGTCTTAATGGAACTAACATTAAAATGGATCTGACATCTTTTAGTTATTTTTGAGCAAAATTTGTTTTCTACAAATATTGTTCATACAACAAACTTGGTACTTGAGAAATAAAATGAATACTAATAGCTATTTTTCAGAAAAGTCTTCATTGAAGAAAATAATGTTACTATGGTTAAATATTTATGAAATAACTAAAAGATATTTTGCCAGTTTTTTTATCAGATTTTTTTTGTTTCCTGGATTTGGTTTGTTTCGGGTCATATCCAGCTGTGTTCAAGCATATTCCTGCCTCTGTGCTTAGGGATCATTCCTGATGATGATGGCACAAATGTAGCATCAAGCACCTACCCTCTGTACTAACTCTTTTGCATACTTTAAATTTTTTAATACATCACAGTTGTTCAGCTATGCAAATATGTTTACGTTTTCTATTCCTACAAAACAAGGGAGAATTAAAGACTAAACATAAGTGAGGTCCCTGAGCAATCAATCTGTACTATTTACCAAATTCAACAGAAGTGAGAATTATACAATAAAGCATTTTTTTTCATATAGAATTTTAAGATTGATCTTATAGGGTCTGGATGATAATAGAATCCCTCACTAAGAGTGCAGGACTTAATCTGGTTATTAGCATATTTGTTCATTTTTAAGGCCAAGGGAAAGTGCTTTTTGAAACTGCATAAAATAGAGATTTTTCTTAGGTTATTATACAACCTAATACTACTTACTTCTATAGTATATACTAGCAGACTGACAACAATGATGCCACACGATATGCTTATATTTCAAAAATATATTAAAGACTTTCTTTCATTTTGCATAATCGCAAATGTATGTGCTTCTTAATTTTAATTGAAGCAAGCTTTTTAGAAAACTCTAATGGAAAAGAGATAAAGAACCTGCCATAGAGGCAGGCTAGGGAGGGTGAGGGAATCAGGGGATATTGGTGGTGGGAAAAGGGCACTGGTGGAGGGGATCGGTGCTGAAACACTGTATGATTGAAACCCAAACATGAACATCTTTGTTATTGTATATCTCATGGTGGTATTATAAAATATTAAAAAAAATTAAAAAATAAAGAACTCTAATGACAATTTTTCTGATTTCATGGTCACGTATGATTTTTCAAGGTTTTTGGGTCACACCTCGTAATGCTCTGGGGTTACTCCTTGCAGTGGTCCGGGCACTTATATGCTGGAGATCGAACCTGGGTCAACTGTGTACATGGCAAACATCCTTCCCATTGTACTGTCTCTCTGGTCCGAAAGCAATCTTTTCTAAATATTATTTAATAACCTGTAATAACCTGCCCCTCGAGGTGTTGCAGGTGTGGCTGTGGTGCCTGGCTGAGTTGGCAGGTGGCAGACAGGAGACAGGCTTGTCTACACCCAGGGCTCTGCCCCAGGGTCCCTGGCTCATTGATGGTCTGACATAGAAAAAGACTGGTCCCCTGGGATGAACCCAGAGCCACAGCAGAGCCTGGCAAGCTACACATGGTGTATTCAATATGCCAAAAACAGTAACAATAATGAACCTTATTCCCAATGAATGGAGATGTTACTGGCACCCGTTTGAGCAAATCAATGAACAATGGGAAGACAAATGATACAAGTAATGATTTTTGCATTGAACATAATTTTAAACACTAAATATATTTTTTTATTTAAAGAATTAGCTTTATAATTTTTAATATGTGTAGACTCGCACATTCCTATGTTGACATGTAGTTTTAATGATGTAACTTTTTTTTTTTGCTTTTTGGGTCACATCTGGCAATGCTCACGGCTTACTCCTGACTCTACTCAGAAATTATTCCTGTTGGTGCTCAGGGGACCATATGGAATGCTGAGAATCAAACCAAGGTTGCTGCATGCAAGGCAAATGCCCTCCTCAAGGCAAATCCTATTTCTCTGGCCTGACATTTAGCCATTTTAAGAGTTGAGCTTCTAAAGCTCAAAGATCTGGAACACATGCTTTGCATTTGGGAGCCCGAAGTTTCAATAACCAGCATCTCATGGTGTTCCACTGCTTCCAATATTGACTTGTGTGAGCACTGAGATGGAAGTAGTCTCTGAGCATCCTGCTCTGACAATTAAAAAAAATTCATGTGACTTGTGTTAATTGAGTAATGCTTTCTTTAAAATGGCACAAAAATTAAATAAGTAATAAATGAAAAGATTGGTATGCACTCCCATAAAAATTAAAGACTTGTGCTTTATATGATATTATCAGTAAAGTTAAAAATATAAGTTAAAAAAAACAACAAATAGAAATAGAGAAGCTACAAATCCTGACCCTTATAAAGTATATGAATCTAGAATATATATAAACTTTTATGCTCAGTAAGACATGAAACCTAATTCAGAATTGGAAAGTGCTTTGATTAGGCCATTCTCCAAAGATAATATAAGGGTCCTGCAGAAATCATGGAGAAATGACCAATATTATTATTCATTTGAGAAATGCAAATCAAAACCATAAGGAAGTACCACAAAGAAATAACACCCAGTGGTTAGCCATGGTCATAAAGACAATAGTAATTGTTAGTACAGATGTTGGAAATTGGAACTCTCATATATTGCTGGCAGATTGTAAGTAGCAAGTGATCTGAAAACAAACAGTTCCTCACAAGGAAGTTTAGACGTATCAAATGTCTCCATAATTCTCTTCTATATACTTACCCAAAAATAAATGAAAACATTCACACACAATTGTGTGTACAAGTGTTCATAGCTATGCTATTTATAACATAAAAAATGAAAATATTCCAAGCAGCCACGAATTTAATAGAGAAACAATATGTAATAGCTATACAATATATTATTGTTTTTCTAATAAAAAGGAATGAAGTACTGCTACACACACTAGATTGGTGAATTTCAGAAACTATATGCAAAGAAACCTATACCATGCATGCTACATGATTTACTTTATATATTTATTAGCCCATCAATAAAATAATGTAAGAGAAAAATTAGACTTATTGTTCAGGGAGGAAGAGCATGGGAAATAGCTTCATTTGTGGAATTATGAAAAATGCCTAAAAGAGATGATAGTTACACAACTCTGTAAATACACTAAAATACACTGAATTCTATATTTAACAAGTATAAATTTTGGTGCAAATAAATTAAATATATGTCTATTACATTATCAAAATGATGTAATCTCAAATGTACAATAAAGTTACAATAATATGTCATTAGTTATCATAATTTTAGAAGCTGCATTTTATATTTTCTCCAGAAACAGTCTGAATACACTGAATTCATTAATCTCCATTTTGTTTCTATATCTATTTTGTCACCTATTATATTTATCAATATTTAATTCAGTCTATAATATTAGGATAGTGTACTAAGATATGTTTTAAAACCTGTGTAACACAGCTGTCTTTTCTATGTCTATATAAATATCCATTAAAGTTATTTCAGTTTAATATGCACTAGCACTAGCTAATAATAAAGCCACTTTCATTTGTACATTTAATATTAGCAGATACACTTGGTAATTATGGATCACTGCTAATACTAAATAGCCTCAAGTGAATTGTCACTTTCTCAGTCTCAACATTTCTTATTAAAGTATGAGAAAACTTTTTTGCTCCTTTTTCAAAGATTTAATGATTATGTATTTGAGGATGGGTGTCAAGATATTCGAACTCTATTCCACAAGTCCACAGGTCTGTTTTTACTTCAATGACATGCTGTTTTAATTACTACCAATTTGTAGTCGTGTTTGAATATGGGAAAGGTGATGCCTCCCTCTTCTTCTTCTTCCCAAGGATTGCTTTAGCTATCCATGGGGTTGATTATTCCATACAAATCTCAAGAGTGTTTGGTCAATTTCTTTGAAGAATGTCAAGGGTATGTATCCTTAAGGGACCACATTGAATCTGTATAAAGCTCTAGGGAGTATTAGCATTTTCACAATTTTAATTTTCCCAATCCATGAGCAGGGAATGTTTCCATTTCCTCATGTCTTCTTTTCTTTCATTAAGTAGAATTTTGTAGTTTTCTTTGTATAGGTCCCTTAAATTCTTAAACTTAAATTCATTTTAAATGAATTTAAATTCATTTTTTTAATTTAGGAAATAAAATTCTTAGTTAAGCCGATTCCTAGGTAGTTGATTATCTGTGGCACACTTCAGAATAGGATCATTTCCTTAATATCCCTTTCTTCTCTTTTGTTAGTTTTATATAAGAAAGTCATTGACGTGTGGGTATAAATTTTGTACCCTGCCACTCTACTATAGTTATCTATTGTTTCTAGGAGCTTTTGGTATAGAGTTTAGGGTTTTCTAGGTATACTATCATGGCATATGCAAATAGTGATAGCTTGACTTCTTCCTTGCCTATCTGGATGTCCTTTATGTCCTCCTCTCTCTAATTTCAATGGCAAGTACTTCCAGTACTATATTGATAGATGTGGTAAGAGTGGGCAAACTTTAACTGGAGCAAGGAAAGCCTCTTCAACAAGTGGTACTGGGAAAACTGGGCAGCTATGTGTAAATAAATGAATTTGGACCTCTGTCTATTACAATGCACAAAGTCAGATCAATATGGATTAAAGATCTCAATATCAGACTTGAATCCATAAAGTATGTCAAAGAAAATATAGGAAAAATCCTCCACAACATTGAATTTAAAGGTAAACTTCAAAAGGAAACACCACTAACAAAGCAAGTGGAAGCAAAGAAAAATATTTGGGACTACATGAAACTAAAAGGCTTTTTCACCTCAAAAGAAATAGTAACCAAGATACAAAGACAGTCCACAGAGTGAAAAGAATATTCACCCAATGCCTATGTGATAAAGAGTTAATAAACATGATATATCAGGCACTGGTAGAACTTGGCAAGAAGAAAACAGTCAACCCCATCAAAAAATGGGGAGAAGAAATGAACAGAAACTTCGACAAAGAATTTCCAATGGCTAAAAAGGCATATGAAAAAAATGCTCATCATCACTAATCATCAGGGAGATGAAAATCAAAACAACAATGAGATATCATCTCACACCACAGAGACTGGCACATATCCAAAGAGCAAGAACAACAAGTCTGGTGTGGATGTTGGGAGAAAGGGACTCTCATCCATTGTTGCTGGGAATGTTGACTGATACAGCTTTTGGGGAAAACAATATGGATATTCCTCCAAAAACTAGAAATTGAGCTCCTATTTGACCCAGCCATACCATTCCTGGGAATATACCCTGACAGTACAAAAACCCACGGCAGAAACAACATCTACACTTCTATGTTCATAGCAGCACTATTTTAGCTAGAATATGGAAACAACCAGAGTGCCCAAGAACAGACAACTGGATACAGAAACTGTGGTACATCTGCACAATGGAATACTATGCAGCAGTTAGGAAAAACGAAGTAATGAAATTTGCCTATAAGTAGATAGACATGGAGAGCATAATTTCACTTATGCTGAGTGAAATTAGCCAGTAGGAAAAGGACAGATATAGAATGACTGCATTTATTTTGGGGATATAAATAAACATAGCATGATTCCAATATCTAAGGCCAGGCAATACAACAATGAGATGGTCTTGTCAGTGGGTGGAATCTACTGCAAGTGTGTGAAGCCAGAGTGTAGGTAAGAGGGAAAAAGGATCAGTGTACTAATAATTGTTGGAAATGATAATAGCAGTCTAGAACTGAGCATTAAATAGGTAGGCAAAGGGATATGCAGGATAACCTCTAAATGTATGTATTGCAAGCTGCATTATGTAAGAGAAGGGAGAGAGAGAGGAGGAAGTAAAAAAGAGAGAGAGAGAGAAGAGGCAAAAGTACTTGCCATAGAGACAGGCTGGTGAAGGGGGGAATCAGGGGACATTGGTGGTGGGAAATGGGCACTAGTATAGGGATGGGGGCTAGAACACTGTATAACTGAAATCCAAACATGAACATCTTGTAATTGCATATCTTACAGTGGTATGATAAATAGTATTTTTTTAAATATGAGAAAACTGATTAATTTAGGACATAGCCTCAAAGACATTAGAGTTATTTAACCTGGGGAGCAAAAGCTTATTGAGAATATTCTGGTATTTAAAAAATATTAACTGGTTTTCACGTACTCTGAAAATGTCTTAAAATCTATTGAGAACTTTGTTAATATCTAAGGAAGAAATATTTGAGGAAGGATTTCAAGGACTCAAATGCCATAGAAAATGTAAGCCTAGCTTTTTTCTCCCCCCTATCATTCATAGAAGCTACTGTGAACATATTAGCTAAAGACAGATTTTCCAACATGAACTGATCAGATATTTTCTCATTTTCTTAACTCCTCAATGGAAAGAGAGAGAGTGTGTGTTTTGGAAAAACTCAGTTTGTTCTAAGTATAAGCACATCTATTTCACACCTGACATTTTTACCACATTATTCAGAATAAATAATGTGATACATTAGTTGTACTGATATCATAGACTAAATTGCTATTGGCATTCTATTTTTATCTTTTAATTTTTTGCATAAACTGTATCTCTTCCTAGCACACAACATGGTATGGCAGAAAATATTAAATTTAGAAATGAAAGTCAGTTTCCCACATGTAAGTTGTTCAACTGGTCCCAGTTGCTGAACCTGTCTTTGTGGATATCTTTTCTCATATTCAAGAGAAGAATGATCACTTCAACTTTATGGAGGTCATAGAAGTATTAGCTAACAATATGTTACAATGTTCTGGAAGCAACACACATGTTTCCTTGCCCTTCATTTTAATGTTTCTCCTGTAACAACAGAAGACAGTATGTGCAAACCACCTAAGATGGTATAGTTTTGTAAATTACTTTTTTATAAATATTTTACTTTTGAAGTACCCTATACAAGATTTTAAATAAAGTTTCAGTTTTGAAAAGGAAGGCATACGAGGATGCAGAGAACCTTTAAATTATCTTAAATATTACAATGAAGTAGATCATATAACTAATATATGCATGATCCTAATATATGCACAATTTGGGCAATTTACACATAGTGTTACACAAGTTATCAGCTCGTTGCCCAGAAGGTTTCGCCTGTTGGTGCTGATGTAATGACCACTTATATAACTTTTTAAATGATGCCATGCAGGGCTAGAGAGATAGTACAGAGAAGTGATGCAGGTTTTTTGTTGTTTGTTTTTTGGCCATGCTGGATGTCGCTCAGGGCTTACTCCGGGTTCTGCTCTCAGGAGTCACTTCTGGCAGTGCTTGGGGGACCATTTGGGATGCCATAGATCAAACACATGTCAGACGCATAGAAGGCAACTGCCCTACCCTCTGTAATATCACTGGGCCCCATGACTTAGGTTTAATCCCCAAACACTGCGTATGGTCCACTGACCACTGCTAGGAGTGATCCCTGAGCACCACCAAAATAACACAAAAATGACAGTTTGGGATAAATTATTTACTTTTTAAAAGGAATGAAGTTCTGAAACAAGGATGAAACTTGCAAACATGCTAACAATTATATTTCTCACAAATACACAGTTATAGTCATAGATAAATACTGTTAACTAGTATTGTAAGTGTTACAATTGTTACAACGGATGGGATGGAGGAAGGACAGGGAAATATGGCTGTCTACTTTCTGAAATGAATTTGGATGAAAGAAAAGTTCTGGAGATTAATTGGGTAATTATTACAAAATCATGTGATTACATTTAATGAATTAAAATATTAAATTTTATGTTTAGTATAAGTAAAATGCAACTGTAGTAGTAGTTCATTGCTAAAATAATAAATGATTCCATATAAAGACTGCAAAATGCATGCCATTAATATCATAAGACTACAGGCCACTGGCTTTAGGAAATTATTTACAAAAGTCAATGAACTATTATTTAAAAAATATACAAAGAGCTCTTAAACCTCAATAATTAGAAACAAGCAATCTAACTTTTAAAAAAAATGGGCCAAAACCATAATAGACAGCTGATTAAAGAAGGGTAGTAATGCCCGGATCGTCAGAGTCCCACCCTACAAGCAGTCTTTTTGAAGCCCAGCCCAGGTATGCCTGATCCAGAGACTCACATACATGGGACAGCTGCTGCTGGTTCACCCTGTGCCCAGTTGATCACGAGGTACACGGGAGGGAAGGCGGGTTCTAGCCCTGGCCCTCCATCCCAGCAGAGTCTCTCATAAAACCAGAGGAACCCCACACCGTGAGGGCCACCATTTTCCACAATTCAGACTCCACAGCTTGTCAGAGCTCTACTCAGCAGAAGAGCTGATCACAAGCCTAGCTTGAGCGGGCAAAATGCCACTGCACGGTTCATCAATAAATACACAAGATGTGAGGTGACTACAAGAGTATCCCACCCTCACAGCAGAGCTTGGAAAGCTACCCATGTTGTATTTGATATGCCAAATACCGGTAACAATTGTAGACAACATTCCTGATGGGGAATGCCGCCAGGTTCCCCTACAGTGCCGGGAAGCGAAGTTCTCTTCTACCTCCGGCCGCCAGGGAATGGATGAAGACTCAGGAATCCGATGCAGTTTTAAAAGGTTTTACTTATCACAGGTTCAGGCATACAAGTCAGCAATAGGAAAAAACCCTATGCTTAGGATTCCCGGCTAAAACCCCAGCCACGTGTAGGCCAAGATGATGTCCACCACGTGTTAAGGCCCTGTAAAGAGGAGACAAAGACAAGACTCCCAAGAAGGGTGCGAGCTCACAAAGAAAGAGCCCAAAAAGAGAGCCCAAAAAGAGAGAGAGAGAGAGAGAGAGAGAGAGAGAGAGAGAGAGAGAGAGAGAGAGAGAGGAAGCAAGCTGGTTTTATACTCCTGCAACTCAGACCTCCCACTATTATGGGGAAGCAGGAAGGGTCAAATGCCCTTAGGTAATTTCTCCCAGCATCTCACCTAGGCTCTATTATATGCTAATGTTTTGAGCCAAGATCTGCCTGGAAATGCCTTTATAGGGTAGAGAAGGGGGTTTCTGAGATGGTATGTTTCTGTACCAAAGACTAATACTAATGCCAGTTAAATACTCCAAGCCTTCACAAGTCTCGTCTACTTCACGGTAGTTTTGTATTTTAGTTGCCTTTGAGTTATCAGGGGAGCCATGCTTGCTTGCTTGGAGGCAAACAGCATTTCTCTCTAGTCTAATTACTTAGAGATCCAACGTGGCTAGGCAAATATGCTGGTAAGATCTAGCAAGTCCCACGATGATTGTGGTAGCATGAGAGAATATTTATACCAGCTAGTACAGAATACATGGTCAGATAAACTGCCACATTTAGACTATCCCCCTATCTATGAAGTGATTTGCAGGAGGCAATCCAGAGCAGATGAAGAGGCTCTTAGGAGTCCTGCAACACATTCCCATGACCTGATGCTCTTGAGGCTCTTTATGTTCCTGGAGCGAGCAGATGCCCTTAGGCTACACTAACATGTGACAGGACGCATGGAGATGTTACTGGAGCCTGCTTGAGCAAATAGATGAACAATGGGAAGACAAGTGATACAAGTGATACAAGTAATGGGAAATACCTTAGTAAGTTACTCCTCATCCTATAACACTAAGGTCAAGCAAATGAAACCATACATTTATCATACCTCTGGTACCACCAAATTTGGCAAGCAAATTTAACAACAGGAACTCGTTCATTGCTGATGAGAATATAATTTAGTACTTTGGAAGGCAGTTTTGTCATATCATATAAAAAATCCTTTCGGTTTTTGTGTTTTAGAGTCATCCCTTGCACCACATATGCTCCCTTGAGCACTGCCAGAATTAATCTGGAGTGAAGGCGTAGGCCCTGAACAGTTCCAGGTGTGACCCAAACAATAAAGCAAACAAATAAAAGTAATGCTGGCAAAAACAAAAAACAAACAAACAAAAACCTTTAAAAAAAGTCAACCATATTGCCTGACTTTTAAAGTCCTTTTTTTTCCCTTTTGGGTAGTGATGGTGGATTTGACTGTGTTGAACTGACTGTGCTTGGGTCTATTCCTGAGATCCACATGCTCAGGGAGTACTCTTAGCAGAGTTTAGTGTGACCATATATGATGCCAAGGCAAGTGTCTTATCCACGGTACTATTACTTTAGCACTGGAGTTAAGTATTGAGTTTTACAATATTTTATTGTTATATAACTTGATCACTTGAATCCGTTATTCATTGATTTGCACGAGCAGGCGCCAGTAACATTTCCATTGGACCCTATCACATGCCAATGTAGCCCAATGGCATCTGGTTGATTCAGGAATATGAAGAGCCTCAAATCGTTCCTTCAGGGTCTTGACAAGGAAGTCTGACCATCTTGTAGGTGGGTGACCACTTGATCTTTTGACATCCCGTGGGATCCAGTCGGTAACAGCTCTAGTCCAGTGGTCGTCTCCAAATCGCATTACATGTCCAACCCATCTGATTTTCGATGCCTTGGCAAACAAGACAGCATCCCTGCTTCTGGAATAGCAATGGAGGTAGGAACTCCGGATTCTTTCTCTCACGTGAGTGAGGCATGATATTCCAAGCATAGCTCTTTTGATTCTTCTCTGGGAGACCCAAATAGCATTCTTATCCTGCTTTCATAGGGCCCAGGTCTCTGAGGCATATGTTAATGCAGGGAGAATGGTGGAGTCAAAGAGATGTGCCCGGAGTCTGAGGTTTTTTTTGTCCTTTTAGTTATTTCTTCGATGCATTTGAAGGTATTCCATGCCGCTCTCTTCCTCCTGCGCAGCTCAGGTTTTAGGTCGTTCATCATGTTGACTTCTCAACCTACGTACACAGAATTGCTGCATTCAGAGATGTCTGTACATAACACTCCATTTTATTAATATAGTGTATTTGATCACAGTAATACTGAAAACTATTTGAGAAGTGTACTATTTTGGGTGCACATGTTTCAGTACATAATGCTTTTGTGTATGAATGTTTATATGTGTCAGTGCATGAATATAATTTGAGTAATTGCTAAACTATGGTTATGAGTTTATTCACTTTTAGAGATAAGGTCCACAAGTTTCTTGAGTGTGTGTAACATTTTACAAGTTACCAGTAGCATGTTTAAGTTGTGATTGTTTTGCTTCCTCATCAGATTCACTAGTATTTTATTATTTTGTCTTTTCATGTCAATCATTCTAATATGTTGCTATTCAAATTCATCCTGGTTTTAAAATAGTTTCTCAGTTTGCTTAATGACACACTTCTGTCTTTGCTTTTGCTTCTGTTATTGATTTAGGTTTTTTTTTTTACACATAATTCCTAATTTTACATATTTTTTCTATAATTAAATCTGGAATTTCGATCAGAGTTTCTACTATTGCTTTCCGGGGAGGGAAAACTTAAGGAGCAACTAGTAATGTCAAGATTCTAATATCCTGTTATGAATAAATTAACAGCTATCTCCATGATTTAAAAATCTAGCTTAATGCTTTTGAAATATTTTGACAACTGTTTTAGTGATGGAAGTAATTTGGACAGCCTTTTTCTATGGAGAAGGAAAAATCAAAATACTTTGAGATCTCAAATGGATAAAATTATTGACATTATATAGTCATATTTAATTACTCTCTAGACTATCAGAATGGTAGAAAACAAACTATTAACTCATAGCTAAACTTAATGATAGTAAATGTTACTGAGTCAGAGTTTGTTTTGGGGACACCAGTGATACCCAGGATACCGGAACTCCAGGGCTCTGGGGCTATCTCTAGTTCTGTGTTGGATGGTCTCTCCAGCACTGATGAGAAATCACGTGGTATTGGGGATATGCCCTAGAACTTTCACATTCAAAGCATACTCAGTCTCAGCTACTCTTCAAATTCTAATTCAGATATTTTAGGGACAGACATTTAAGAATTGAGTTATAGTATTTTGAAAAAATAGTAAATTTTATATTTTTCAAGCATATACAATAAAATTGGCAACTATAGTGTCATAATTTATTTGGGAATTTACTAGCCCCTTCCGCCAATGAATGGAGTAGAATTTACAGGACCTGAGTATTTTTAGGATTGATATTTATAAAGTGTGGATAAATATTTTTGTCTAAAGCCAAAAAGTGAAGCATAACTTTCATACTTCCATATATGTTAGCTCTTTGTTTAATGTATCATTCTGCCCTTTAGCCTTTTTTTTGATTTATCATAATTCAAAGTGAAAAAATAAAGAATTATTAAAGTGTTTTGGGAGCTCCTTAATCTTTATAGATCCCAGGGCTAATGTACACATTGAAACCAAAAAAGTTCTTTTAATATCAAATTATTTTGTGAATTTATAACAGGTATTACTTCTATCACTTGTCTTCCCCTGTTCATGGATTTGCTCAAGCAGTCACGGCACTAGTAACGTCTCCATTTGTTGGGAATGAGGTCCATTACTGTTACTGTTTTTGGCATATCGAATACACTACGGGTAGCTTGCCAGGCTCTGCCATGGCTCTGGGTTCATCTAAGAGGACCTAGTCTCTTTCTATGTCAGACCATCAACCATCCAGGGCCCATGAAGCAGAGTCCTAGATGTAGACAAGCCTGTCTCCTGTCTACCATCTGCCAATGCAGTCAGGCACTGCAGCCATACCTGCAACACCTCGAAGGGCAGTATCACTGTATCACTGTCTTCTCGTTCATCATCAATTTGCTCAAGTGGGTTCCAGTAACATCTCCATATGTCTTGTCTCATGCAAGTAGAGCCCAAGGGCACCTGCTTGCTCCAGGAACATAAAGAGCCTCAAACCATTCCATCAGGTCATGGAAATGAGGTCTATAACTGTTACTGGTATTTGGCATAACAAATAGGACACGGGTAGCTTGCCAGGCTCTGCCGTGCCGGGTAGCATATTCTTGTAGTCATCTCTAAATCCAGCATTTATTGATGAACCGCTGTAGCCAATTTCGGCTGAGCGAGGCGGGCTGTGATAGGCTGGTCTGCTGGGTGGAGTTCTGACAAGGGGGAATTCCGGATGTGGAAAATGGAGGCCCTCATGTAGTGTGTGTGGGGGGGGGGTTGTCTCTCTTGTTGGGAGGCTCTGATGGGGTGGCGGGCCAGGCTAGAACACGCCATCCCTCCTGGGCACCTCGTGAGTGGCTGGGCACAGGGAGAGCCAGTAGCAGCTCTGCCCCATCCTAATCAACATAATACATCATATAAAAAAAAAATCAATGCAACCAAGAGTTGGTTCCTTGAAAAAATACATAAGGACTGGCAGTAGGTCCTCCTTAAAGGTTTGGAAGAATTCAGTAGTGAATCCATCTATCTAGACCTGGGCTTTTATGGTTGGGAAGACTTTTGATTACCATTTAAATTTCCTCACGATTTTTTAAATTATCAACATAATACATCATATACAAAAAGAAAACATAAAAACATCATATCAAAAGAAAACATAAAACCATACGATCATATCAATAGATGCGGAGAAAACATTTGACAAGATCCAGCGCCCATTCATGTTAAAAACTCTCCACAAAATGGGAAGTGAAGGAACTTTCCTCAATATTGTCAGGGCCATCTACCGCAACCCCACAGCAAGCATTATTCTCAATGGGGAAAAATTAAAAGCCTTCCCCTTTAGATCAAGGTTGCCAATATCACCACTTCTATTCAATGTAGTACTGGAAGTACTGTCCATAGAAATTAGGGAAGAAAGCTGACTCTAATTGTTTCTTACCTCATCTATTCTTTCCATTTAAAGAAGGAAAGGATTCACTAAATAGTAATTTCAAAATAAGAGTAATGGTTTAAAAAACCAACAGGTATACATAAAAAGTACTTGACTAGAAACAGTTTAAAAAGAAATTCTTCATTTTGGGACAATAAGAACCTATTAAAAACAATGAACCAATCTACTTTCAATTTTGGACAGATGCACAGAATAGTCACTTCATAAGTGAAGCTCTAAGGAAAAGCCCACAGGACACAATTATGAAAGGGTTTAGGTTCACCAACATTTTAAATGTGAAGCATGCTCTGGTTTCTCTTCAGATCATATAACAGGTATGTTTCTACAATTAAAGATCATTATGCTTGTTATAAATTTAAAACAGAAAGTTACGATTTTCGATGCATTGGCAAATGAGACAGCGTCCCTGACTCTGGAACAGGGACGGAGGTCGGAACTCCGGATTCCTTCTCTAACTTGAATGAAGCATGATATTCCAAGCATAGCTCTTTCGATTCCTCTTTGGGAAACCCGAATAGCATTCTCATCCTGCATTTGTAGGGCCCAGGTCTCTGAGGCGTATGATAATACAGGGAGAACAGTGGAATCAAAGAGTTGTGCCTGGAGCCAGAGGTTCTTTTTTTTTTTTTTTTTCGATATTTCTTCGATGGTTTTGAAGGCAATCCATGCCGCTCTCTTCCTCATGCGCAGCTCAGGTTTTAGGTCATTCATCATGTTGACTTCTCTACCTAGGTACACATAAGTGGTGCATTCAGAGATGTCTGTTCCATTGAGAGTGAATGGGGCCTCTGGAACTAGTTCATTTTTCATGAACATAGTTTTCTTTAGATTCAGCTGTAGACCTATCTTTCCACATTCTCGGTCAAAGTCAGCCAGCATTTGTGCCGCTTGGCTAATGTTTGGTGTTATTAGAACGATGTCATCAGCGAAGCGGAGGTGGTGTAGTTGCCTACCGTATCTTCACTCCCATTCCTTTCCATTCTAATTGTCACATGATGTTCTTGAAGGTGGCACTGGAGAGTTTTGGTGAAATGGTATCACCCTGCCGAACCCCTATTTTGACATCAATGATCACTTCCTTGTAGAATGGTGAGATACTGTTGGTGAATCCAAAATAGAGCATACAAAGGGTCTTGATGTATTGGGTTTGAACACCCTGTTTGACTAGGGCTTCGATAACTGCTTCGGTCTCAACAGAATCAAAGGCTTTCTTTAAATCAATGAACTTGAGACAGAGTGGCATTGAAAATCAGATGGGCTGGGCATGTAATACAATTTGGAGACAACCACTGGACTAGAGTCGCTACCGACCGGGTCCCATGGGATGTCAAAAGATCACATGGCCACCCCTCCTACAAGATGGTCAGACTTCTTTGTCAAGACCATGAATAAACGGTTTGAGGCTCTTCATATTCCTGAATCAACCAGATGCCATTGGGCTACATTGGCACGTGATAGGATCCAATGGAAATGTTACTGGTGCCCGCTCAAGCAAATCAATGAACAACGGAATTTCTAGTGATATAGTGAAGTTACTATTAATGTGCTACAGAAATTAATATTAATTAACATATTAATATGTTACAGAAAATGTTTATATGTTGAACATTGTCCTTGAACAATTCTGTCAGTTTTGTTGTATTTATCCTCAATTGTCCATCAAGGACCAAGCATTTTAAAGTTGCAGATGTATTAATTGCCATGTTCCTGGTAGAAATCTGCACTAGTTATACTAAATGACTAATGACTAGTTAAAGTAAATAGTCATCATGAGCCTCTTATTAGCTATTCAGGAAATTTATATAGGGAATTCTTTTAATTGATGCCATGCCAATGGAATAAAATACTTAGTTGAAATTACAAAAGCTTACATACTTATTCAAAGCATTATATTCTATAGCTTTCTCTCACATAATCAATCGAGTTCTAATGCATCTTGTCATTTCATTTACAAGATAGAAGAAACATAGGTACTCTTTTCTATTGTTAAAATTATTCTTGTATTGTTTTACTGTAGTTACTTTTGAGACTCATTCCTATGTCTTTTTTTTTTGCTTTTTGGGTCACACCTGGCGATGCTCAGGGGGCTTCTCCTGGCCCTTTGCTCAGGAATTAATCCTGGCAGTGCTCAGGGGACCATATGGGATGCCGGGGATAGAACCTGGGCAGGCATGGGTCAGCCATGTACAAGGCAAACACCCTACCCTCTGGTCCATTGCTCTGGCCCGTCATTCCTATGTCTTTATGATTCAACAAAATCTTATTTTTTCATTTTATTCTCTGTTAATGTTGGGTTTCATGTCATTTATTGACTTATGTTAGACTTGGATGAATCCTCTTTGATTACTGGCAGATTTAATATTCTAGAATATAATCTTCAGGAGGTCAGTTGACTTTGTTGGTTTATTCAGATTCCCAGTGTCCACAAAACTTCCAAATGTTAGATGGCTATTGGTAAAATTTACTGAAAGAATGGGAGTTATGGTTTCAGGTAAATGTGGCATTTTGAAATTAGTCATTGAAACTCAGTCTCTAGATATCACTGGTAAAGCAATATATCAATTCAACCTAAAACTTCCAGATTATCACAGTATGTGAATTTTTAATAACTTCGTTTGCTATAAAATGTTACTCACAGCTTAACCTAAAACCTAGTTTCATTTCTTTCTTTACTGTAAACCATACAAAACCAAAAATTTTGTATGTATTTTTCCAAATTATTCTGGCCTGTGGAGTTACCATGGAGAAATTTTCTGAAAGTCTTATGGAGGTTCAGTTATAGCAATTCTTTTGCATTTCTGAATTTACTTTTGGGATTCCCCTTCTTTTTGTTGTCATTTTATTTATAATGTGTGTTATATTTCTATGTTTGATTATATAGTTTGGGAACTCATTATTATTATTGTTATTATTATTATTATTATTGTTATTATTATTATTATTATTATTTTCTTTAGTTTGGGGAACTCTTTAAACTTTCTAGATCTGGGTACATTTCCATCTTGGAAACTTTCTAGGTTATTATTTCCTTAAATACAAATTAGACACTTAGAACTCTCCCACCGGCCTGTCTCTGCCTCAGGTATTCTCCCTGGGGGTGAGGCTGGCCTGGTGGATGGCCGCTCATGCAACCGCTTATTAATACAAAAACTAGGAAATTCAACACCAAGGGAAGGTAATATCCTCAAGAAAAAAGAAGCAGTACACTAGAGGAATCTATCTCTGAACACCGCAACACCATGGGGGAAACATGCAGATCCCCAGTTCGAAGAACAGATGAAGAAATCAACCCTGAAGACTCAAAAAGAATGCAGATGTGCATGATCTCTCTGACAATAAATTTAGAGAAAAAATTGGTAGGATGTTTAAGGAGCTCAATGAAAAAATGGAGCAGATGTCCAATAAAATACAGGAGAACATAAACGAAGCAGTTGAAAGGGCAGTCAATAAATTAAAGGAGGAAATGAGAGAAGAAATGAGAACCATGCAAATAGAAATATCATTGATTAAAAACTCAGTAGATGAGATGAAAAACACAATAGGATGACAGCAGCAGAAGAGAGATTCAGTGAGATTGAAGATGAGCTGCAGAAAGCAGAGAACTACATAAGATGGAAAAAAAGACCAGAAAATGGATCAGCAATGGAACAGAGAACAATGGCATGAAGCCAGGCGGATCAACATAAGAATCATCAGACTCCCAGAGGGGACAGGAAAGTAACCCCAAGGAAATTAAAACACTTAAAAACATCCTGGCCGAACAGTTCCCCGAGTTAAAGGATGAAGGCATCCAGATCCAAGAAGCCTGGCGTGTACCAGCAAGAAGAAACCCCAATAGAAAGACCCCAAGATACATCCTAGTCAAAGTAATGGATGCCATAGACAGAGATATAATTCTTCAGGCAGCAAGATCAGAGAAGGAAATTATATACAAAGGAGCATCCATTAGACTTGCAGCAGACTTCTCAGAAGAGACCCTCCAAGACCGAAGGCTGTGGTGGGATATAGTAAAAAAACTCAATGAAATGAATTCCTCAGCAAGAATTCTTTATCCGGCTAAACTCTCACTCAGATTTGAAGGTCATATACACAACTTCTTAGATAAACAGTAGCTTAGGAACTTTGTAAACTCAAAACCAACCTTAAAAGAAGAACTGAAAGATCTACTCTAAGATGAGACAAAATCCCAAAAGAACAACCAACCTATAAAAAAGATGGCACAAAATCCCATGACAGTAATCTCTCTCAATGTCAATGGTCTAAATGCACCAGTTAAGAGACACAGAGTGGCAAAATGGATCAAAAAATTGAATCCGACATTCTGCTGTCTTCAGAAAACACACCTGAACAATCGGAGCAAAGACAGGCTCAAAGTAAAAGACTGGAAAATAAACCTTCACTCAAACAGCCCATCCAAAAGGGTGGGGTAGCCATACTGGTATCCGACAACATCGACTTCAGGCTTAAGAAGGTCAGAAGGGACAGTGAAGGTCACTTCTTAATAGTCAAGGGATACATATATCAGGAAGAAATCATGCTATTAAACATATATGCACCCACCGAGGGACCAGCAAAATACCTAAAACAACTACTAATAGACTTCAAATAAACATTGACAGCAACAAAATTGTAGTTGGAGACTTCAACACTGCTCTATCAACCCTGGATAGGTCAACAAGATTGAAACTTTCCAAGGAAATACTGGCCCTAAGAGAAGAGATGGAAGAAAGAGGGCTGGTAGACAAATACAGGGCATTTCATCCCCAAAAAAGCTGAATACACTTTCATCTCCAGTGTGTGTACATGGAACATACTCCAAAATAGATCACATGTGGAGCCATAAATTATACCTCTATAAAATCAAGAAGATAGAAATTGTGCCAACTATTTTTTCAAACTTTGATGCACTGAAAATAGAAGTTAATTGTACAAAAAAAACGGAGACCAATACCAGGTACCTGGAAACAAAACAGCTCACTGCTGAACAACCAGCAAGTCATAAAAGAAATCAAAGAGAAAATACAAAGATTCCTGGAAACAAATGAGACTGAAGACACAAATTACCAGAACTTGTGGGATGCAGCAAAAGCAGTGTTAAGAGGCAAGTTCATAGCTCTTCAAGCATTCATCAGAAAAGAAGAAAAGACCATCACAAACAGTCTGACTTCACAACTTAAGATCTTAGAGAGTGATCAACAAAAGGAGCCCAACCCAAGCAGAAAGAAAGAAATAATAAAACAGAGCAGAAATCAATGAAATGGAATGTCAAACAACAATCCAGAAGATCAATGAAACCAAAAGCTGATTCTTTGAAAAAATTAAACAAGATTGACAAACCACTTGCAAGACTTGTAAGAAAAGGAAAAGAGAGAACCCAAATAAATAGAATCAGAAATGAAAACGGGGACATCACAACAGAAACCACAGAAATTCAAAAGATCATCAGAGATTACTATGAGAGCCTGTATGCCACGAAACAAGAGAACCTAGAATGGACAAATTCCTGAATTCCTATAGCCTCCCAAGTCTGCAACAAGAAGATTTGGAATACCTCAACTAACCTATCTCCATCGAGGAGATGGAATCAGTAATCAAAAGTCTTCCCAAACACAAAAGCCCAGGTCCAGATGGATTCACCAGTGAATTCTACTAAACCTTTAAAAGAGGACCTACTCCCAATTCTTTTCAAACTCTTCCAGCAAATTGAAGAAACAGAAACACTCCCAAATAGCTTTTTACGAGGCACATGTCACCCTGATACCCAAAGCAGACAGAGATGTCACAAAAAAGAAAACTACAGACCAATCTCCCTGATGAACACAGATGCTAAGATCTTCAACAAAATATTAGCAAATAGAATCCAAAGAGTCATCAAAAAGATTATACACCATGACCAAGTGGGATTCATCCTGGGAATGCAAGGATGGTTCAACATCCGCAAGTCAATCAACATAATACATCATATCAACAAAAAGAAAAATAAAAACCATATGATCATATCAATAGATGCAGAAAAGGCATTTGACAACATTCAATACCCTTTCATGATAAATGCTCTCCATAAAATGGGGATTAAAGGAACCTTCCTCAAGATAATCCAGGCCATCTACTACAAGCCCACAGCCTTCCCCTTAAGATCAGGGACAAGACAAGGCTGCCCACTCTCACCACTTTTATTCATTATAGTACTGTATGTACTTTCCATAGCAATCAGGGACGAAAAAGACATTAAGGGCATCCAGATAGGAAGAGAAGAAGTCAAGTTGTCACTATTTGCAGATGACACTATTTTATACCTGGAAAATCCCAAAACTCTCTACCAAGAAGCTCCTAGAAATAATACATTCCTATAGTAGAGTGGCAGGGTACAAAATCAATACTCACAATTCAATGGCCTTCCTATATGCAAAAGCGAAAGAGAAGAAAGGGACATTAAAGAAACTATCCAATTCACAATTGTGCCGCAGAAAATCAAATACCTAGGAATCTGTTTGAAAGAATGTAAAGGATCTCTACAAAGAAAACTACAAAATGTTACTTCAGGAAATAACAGAGGACCTGAGGAAAAAGGAGACACATTCCCTGCTCATGGATTGGAAGGATTAACATTATCAAAATGGTAATACTCTCTAGAGTTTTATACAGATTCATTGTGGTCCCTATAAAGATACCCATGACGTTCTTCAAAGAAATTGAACAAACACTCCTGAAATTTGTATGGAATAATAAACCCCCACAAATAGCTAAAGCAATCCTTGGGAAAAAAGAAGATGGGAGGTATCACTTTCCCCAACCACAAGCTCTACTACAGAGCAGTTGTAATAAGACAGTGTGGTATTGGTACAGAGACAGACCTGTAGACCTATGGAATAGAACTGAATATCCTGAAACACACTCTCAAATATACAACCACTTAATCTTTGATAAAGGAGCAAAAAATATTAAGTGGAGCAAAGAAAGCCTTTCAACAAATGGTGCTGGGAAAACTGGGCAGCTATGTGTAAAAAATGAACTTAGACCTCCTTCTAAAGCCATGCACAAAAGTCAGATCAAAATGGATTCTAGATCTCAACATCAGACATGAATCTATAAGGTACATCGAAGAAAACATAGGAGAAATGCTCTATGACATCGAAACTGAAAGTGTCTTTAAAGACGACACACCACTGACCAAGCAAATGGAAGCAAAGATAAACAAATGGGATTATATAAAATTGAAAAGCATCTGCACCTTAAAAGAAACGGTGACCAAGATACAAAGACAATATACACAGTGGGATAGGATATTCACCCAATACCCATCTGACAAGGGGTTAATATCCAGAATATATCAAGCACTGGTAGCACTTCACAAGAAAAAAATAGCCAATTCCATCAAAAAATGGGGAGAAGAAATGAACAGAAGCTTCCAAAAAGAAGAAATTCGAATGGCCAAAAGGCATATGAAGTGCTCTTCATCTTTAATCATCAGGGAGATGCAGATCAAAACAACAATGAGGTACCATCTCATACCACAGAGACTGGCACACATCCAAAACAGCAAAAACAACCGGTGCTGGCGTGGATGTGGGGGAAAAAAGGGACTCTCATCCACTGTTTGTGGGAGTGCCGACTGGTCCAGCCCTTTTGGAAAACAATATGGGCATTCCTCCGAAAACTAGACATTGAGCTCCCATTTGATCCAGCAATAGAACTCCTGGGAATATACCCGAGAGACCGAAAAACACATAGCAGAAACACTATCTGTACTTCTTTATTCATCTCTGCGCTATTCACAATAGTTAGAATCTGGAAACAACCTAAATGCCCGAGAACAGAGGAATGGCTAAAGAAACTGTGGTTCATCTACACTATGGAATACTATGCAGCTGTCAGAAAAGACAAAATTATGAAATTTACCTGCAAATGGATGGACATGGAGACTATCATGCTGAGTGAAGTTAGTCAGAAGGAAAAGGACAGATATAGAATGACTGCATTCATTAATAGGATATAAATAGATACCAGTGTTTTACTAAATGTGGGAAATGGTAATGGCATATTAAAACTCACCATTGAATATACACAAAGAGACTTAAGTGATAAACTCTAAATATCTGCAGGGCTAGCCATAATGTGTAAGAGAAGGGGAGAAGATGCAGAAACGAGAGAGAAAGAGAGGAACGGGGCTAACTGCTATTGAGGCAATCTGGGGCGGGGGGGGAGGGGTGGGATACATCAGTGGAGGAAATAGGGCACTGGTGGAAGGATAGGTGCTGGAAAACTGTATTACCAAGAACCAATTATGAACATCTTTGTAATTGTATGTCTCACGATGGTATAATAAAAAAATTAAAAATACAAATTATGGAAGGTTTTTTCCCCCACCTCCAAGAAAAGCTATGCTTCATCCTCTTTATATACTACTTTTCTTTCTAAAACACTTATGATATGGAATATTGTTTCTCTTCAAGACTATCATATAGTTCTTGTGTTATATACAGATACAGCCAACAGAGCAGAAACCAGCTTTCTCCGTTGCGTGGTCGCTGCGTGGCAGCGCGATTTACCTCCAAATGCTGTGAATATTCTACCCACCCCTCTGAGAGAGCCCCACAAAGTAATGAGAGTATAGTTCCCACACGGCAGAGCCTGGCAAGCTGTCAGATGCGTGTTCGATATGCCAAAACTAGTAACAAAAAGTGTTTATTTTCCTGACCCCCAAAGAGCCCTTAATAAGGCAGCACTAAGAAAGGAGAACAAGCAGTGTCTAATAAAATTTCACGGCCATCCTAGGCTGCCAAAACGAAGAAGGACTAAAATGACTGTCTGTACTTTCAATGCACGTACACTGGCATCGGAAGCATATATTGAGGATCTGATGGTGCACGCACAAAAGATCAAGTATGACATCGTTGGTCTGACTGAGACAAGGAGGAGGGATCAGTCACATCATGCTGTATTTGACACTGCAAAGAATTGTTCCTTGGAACATGCGACGGAAGAGGCGTCGGTGGCTTTGGTGTCCTTGTCAACACGAACATGGCCATAAACATTGATTCATTTGAATGCCTAACAAACCGGATAGAATGATTACACTTGAAGAGATGTGGACCACTGCCAGCAATTTCTATCTTCATTGTCTATGCACCAACATCCACATACAAAGGAGATAAAATTGAGAAATTCTACATGGAACTGGAGGAGTTCTATAAAAAAAAAAAATCACACTTTCTACAAGATCATAGTCAGTGAATTAATCCAAGATAGGACCGAGAAGATGGGCTGAAGAACTCCACATCGGGATCCATGGCCTAGAATGGAACGAACATGGTGAGAGACACTCTGAGTTCATCATGTCCACCAAGACCATTCATGGGAACTCACAGTTCCAGAAGGCTGAAGCAAAACGTTGGCCATGGGAATCTCCTGGTGGACAGTTCCACAATGAAATTGACCATATCATCGTCAATAGATGGTTTTGTCTGACCCGATGTTGCTGTCGTCCCCAAATTCCAAACAGAATCAGACCACTGTCTCCTTCGTGCACAATTCTACTTCCCGCAACAGGGAGAAAAGGCTGCAAAGTTTAAGAAGAGAACTCCCCAGAACGACCACCAACTGGGAACTCTTTGGCACTATTGCAGTAACATGGGAAGATACCACCATTGACGACATCAATGAAGACTACAACCGACTTGTTCAGCACCTCCATGATTGTGCGAAGAATGCCAAGAGAGAGAGAGAGAGAAACACAAAAGGAAGCCGTGTCTTCAGAAACTCTTGAGCTCATTCGCCAACATGGCAAGGTGCGAGCCTCAGGCGACCAAATGCTAACTTCCAAGCTTGCTAAATGGTGCAGAGAAGCAATAAAAAAAAGACCTCAAAGACAGGAGAGAAGAAATACTGGAAGATGCAGCAGAAGCTGGGAAATCATTGGCACCACCCCCCTGTCCTTCACCAACTATAAGACAAAGATGACTGCCCTCTGACACCCTGATGGATCTATCACATCTTCCAGAAAGGCAATGAAGAAGATTATTCAGGACTTCTACTTAAATCTCTTTGATAGCCACATCCACCTGCCCACATACCAAATTCCACAGGATGGATATGTCATTCCCAACGTTCTTCCTTCTGAAATCCAATATGCCATCTCGTTGGTAAAGAAGGGAACAGCACCAGGCCCAGACAAAGTCAGACCTGAACACCTGAAGAATCTGCCTTCGTATTCATCAATACACTAGCTCAGCTCTTCACACGCTACCTGTCCGAATGCAAGGTCCCTCCCAATGGAAAACCAGCAGGAGAGTTCTACTGTTCAAGAAGGGATACATTCACATCGGCAACTATCACCCCCCCATCTGCTTGTTGTCTGTCATCTACAAGCTATTTATACGAGTCATCCTGAACAGGATTGGCAGAACACTAGATGAAGGACAACCATGCGAACAAGCTGGCTTCTGGAAAGGATTCAGCACAATCGACCATATCCACATGGTAACCAAGCTCATTGAGGTTTGTAGGGAGTACAAGATGCCGCTCTATCTCACGTTCATTGATTTACAGAAAGCCTTTGATTCTGTGGAGACTGAAGCAGTCATAGAAGCCCTAGCCAAACAGGGTGTTCAAACCCAATACATCAAGATCCTTCTTGAGCTGTATTACGGATTCATCACCAGGGTCTCAACATTCTACAAAGAAGTGATCATTGGTGTCAAAAGAGGGGTTCGATAGGGTGATACCATTTCACCAAAACTCTTCAGTGCCACACTCAAGAACATCATGAGACAATTAAAATGGGAAGGAATGGGAGTGAAGATAGATGTTCGACAACTACACCACCTCCGCTTTGCTGATGACATCAGTCTAATAACACCAAACATTTGCCAAGCAGCACAAATGCTGGATGACTTTGACCGAGAATGTGGAAAGATAGGTCTACAGCTGAATCTGAAGACAACTATGTTCATGAAAAATGAACTAGTTCCTGGGTCCCCATTCACTCTCAATGGAACAAACATCTCTGAATGCAGAAGTTATGTGTACCTAGGTCGAGAAGTCAACATGATGAACGACCTAGCCATACTTTTTGTCATACTCCTGCTGTGCAGGAGGAAGAGAGCGGCATGGAATGCCTTCAAAGGCATCGAAGAAATAGCTAAAAAGGACAAAGAACCTCCTGCTCCGGGCACATCTCTTTGACTCCACCGTTCTCCCTGCATTAACATATGCCTCAGAGACCTGGGCCCTACAAAAGTAGGATGAGAATGCTATTCGGGTCTCCCCAGAGAGGAATCAAAAGAGCTATGCTTGGAATATCACGCCTCACTCAAGTGAGAGAAGGAATCCGGAGTTCTGACCTCCGTCGCCATTCCAGAATCAGAGACTCTGTCTTGTCCAACCCATCGAAAATCAGATGGGTTGGACATGTAATGCGATTTGGAAACAACCGCTGGACTAGAGCTGTTACTGACTGGATCCCACAGGATGTCAAAAGATCACGTGGCCGCCCACCTACAAGATGGTCAGACTTCCTTGTAAAGACCCTGAAGGAATGGTTTGAGGCTCTTCATATCCTGAATCAACCAGATGCCATTGGGCTACATTGGCACGTGATAGGGTCCAATGGAAATGTTCCTGCGCGCCCGCTCCAGCAAATCGATGAATAATGAGATTCAAGTGAAGTAATCAAGTATTTGTGTCTTATTTGATGGTTTCTACCTTTATTCAATCTCTGATTTGGTTTTTCAACTTCTATTACATTATTGAGCACCTCTATAGTATAATCAATACAGCCAGTATATTATTTTAACTCTGTTAATTACATTCCTCAAATTGCCTTCTGTAATTTCTCTTAATAGATATTCTTTTACATTTTTCTTCTCATTTTTGAGCCTCAGTAGACTCTTGGTGAATAATGAATTTCTCTTCAATATATCAAAAGTATTTTCTAACTTGTCTTGGGAAAATTTTCTTCTATTAGCTATGGAGTAGAAATATATTAATTTCTAAGTGTTTGGAAAATTTTGTAGAGTTTTTCTACTACTTCACTGAAATTTATTTTTGTTGAAGAATATGTATATATAAATTAAATGGCTTAAAATATAAAGAGAAATAAATAATTAAAAGGCAATTATTTAGATTCTCTTCTTTCCCACTGGTGTTTTTCTTTGTTTATGTTCATGTTACATTGCAGCCTGGATTTTCTCCTGACATTTTCTTTTCTTCCCTCGCCCTAATGTCACTGAAGGTGTGACATTAAAGAATCTAATGATTTCTTCAGTTTCTTTCACACCTGACTCATTTAGAGTAGTAGAATATTTAGACTTCTCTTTATTATGAATTTACTCTTCAACTTATTTTTCTCCCCATATTGTTGTTTCTCCTCTAAAGTTGTTGTTAATTTATGATTATTCCTTTATATTTCCCCCTGCCTATTGTTGCAGGCTGGCCCTTTCCCAGACCCACATATTTTTAATAAAATCTATCCCCTGTGACTCAATTCCATGAATTATATCTCTCCTCTCAATGTTACTAAATTTCTAGTCTGTGTCGCCTTTTGAACCATACTTGAGTCCAACACCTTTATGACAAATGATTTGGAAATATTCATGTGTGTTTCTTAAATTGGACATGATTAAATATATCCTATTCAAAATGAAAGTCAATACCAGTTCTTAAAATTTACAGCATCCCTTGTATGCCTATTTCAGGTAATATCATTGTCATCTTTTCATGGTTGTCCTTGTCCTTCATCTAGTGTTCTGCTAATCCTGTTCAGGATGACTCGTGTAAACAGCTTGTAGATGACAGACAACAGGCAGATGGAGCGATAGTTGCCGATGTCGTGAATGTCTCCCTTCTTGAACAGTAGAACTGTCCTGCTGGTTTTCCATTGGGGGGGCACCTTGCATTCGGACAGGTAGCGTGTGAAGAGCCGAACTAGTGTTTTGATGAGTACCGATGGCAGATTTTTCAGATGTTCGGGTCTGACTTTGTCTGGGCCTGGTGCTGTTCCCTTCTTTACTGATGAGATGGCATGTCAGATTTCAGAAGGGAGAACGTTGGGAATGACATATCCATCCTGTGGAATTTGGTATGTGGGCAGGTGGATGTGGCTATCAAAGAGATTTGAGTAGAAGTCCTGGATAATCTTCTCCATTGCCTTTCTGGAAGATGTGATAGTTCCATCAGGGCGTCGGAGGGCAGTCATCTTGGTCTTATAGTTGGCGAAGGAGAAGGCGGGCAGTGCGAATACTTTTCCCGGCTAAAAGGACTAAGAATCTCAGGCTCGGGCACATCTCTTCGACTCCACCGTTCTCCTTGCATTAACATACGCCTCAGAGACCTGGGCCCTACGAAAGCAGGATGAGAATGCTATTCGGGTCTCCCAGAGAGGCATCCAAAGAGCTATGCTTGGAATATCACGCCTCACTCAAGTGAGAGAAGGAATCCGGAGTTCTGACCTCTGTCGCTATTCCAGAATCAGGGACACTGTCTCGTTTGCCAAGGCATCGAAAATCAGATGGGCTGGACATGTAATGCGATTTGGAAACAACCGCTGGACTAGAGCCGTTACCGACTGGATCCCACGGGATGTCAAAAGATCACGTGGCCGCCCACCTACAAGATGGTCAGACTTCCTTGTTAAGACCCTGAAGGAACGGTTTGAGGCTCTTCATATTCCTGAATCAACCAGATGCCATTGGGCTACATTGGCACGTGATAGGGTCCAATGGAAATGTTACTGGCGCCCGCTCGAGCAAATCGATGAATAACGGGATTCAAGTGATCAAGTGATCTTTTCATACACTTAAGCAAGAAAAGTAATCTTTATTCTTGACCTCTTTTCTCCCCTATATCCAATATTCTATTGAATGTTTGAATTCTAAAATAAAGTTGATTTTTATTATCCAAAGAAGGTACAGGCCATAAAATTACTTTGAAAATAAATTAGCAAATATTGAACCATTTCTCCCAGGTTAAACATAGGTTTAGGTTCTCATGAATATCTGGCCATACTTTTGTCAAGTGTTTAATGGATATCCTTGAACTATGTGCTTTTATTAAAGACTTATTAATTAAGATATATTGTTGATTCATTTACATTGAACTCATGACCAAGAATCAACACTATTATTCATGGCACAGTAAGGTTATTTAATACCTATTTTCTCCATATCATATCATATCATAGCCTTCTTGTGCTTAGGAACACTAGGTTACACTAGAGTTAGGGAATTTTTAGTTAGTAAAATCTGCAACAAAAGCTCAAGAATGTGGACAAGTTGATATGAATAGATCCTTGGAAATGAGGCATATTTCCAGCATGAAAACTAATACAGAAAAACAGATATCTTGTGTAGCTTCACTTGGCAGTACTGCATAGGACAATTCAAACTTTTCATCCATTGTGAATGACTATTAAAATGACATATGAATTGGTTTGATGTTGCAAACACTGTGTAGAGTAGGCATATTTTCAAATATAGGTGATATGTATACTTAGGATAGACTGTGCCTATGAATCCTACCCCTTCGTTTCTATCAGCAAGTATCTGTTTACTTTAGATTCCAAATATTTTGGGATTATAATAGTATTGTCCAATTGTTATTGGTTCAGATCTCTTTCAGTTTCCTTTTTACTATTTCAGAATGCATTATAAATCTTGTCACAATGCAGTGTAAAAACTTTCAGTGTTAACCCTGTTGGTGAAGGAATATATTTAAATATATCAGCACATAATGTAGATTAACATCAACCTACTTTCTCAGTCCATTTTCATATTATTTTTACCTTTATGCTTTTTGTTATTTTCCCCCCCAAATAACCTGGTTTATATTCATTGCTGTATTAAAAATAAGCATCATGTGCCATCTGCTTTGACTAGCCATCTGAATCTTTGCCTCGAAGATAGTCCCTCTCCACCATCTTTAGATAATTATAAATACCTAAACTAAAAGTTGCTTAAACTCCCTTTTACTTAACCAGCCCAACTACAATATGTCTGCATTGAAAGTTTAAATCATATTTTATTCACATTATTCCATTTTCCATTGAAGTCCAATTAGTTAATTTTTATATATTTAGCTTCCAAAAAATCTGATATATATTAGATAAAACTAGGCTATATATTATTTGAATTAACCTACTAATCCATGATGGTTGAATGAATGTATCAGTAAAAGTATAATTTAACTTTAGTACATTGAGGGTTAAATTTTGCTTGTTAATGTGTTTTTATCAACATTTTATGAGGCATAAAATTATAACCTAGGACTATTCTATTCATTGTATGATCTCACTTCATGAACATTTTACATGTAGAATTGAAGCAGGGTAAAAGACATTTTCAAATTCACTCGGAGCCAGGACAACTTGTATTTGTTTTATGTGAATGAGTCAATCATTAGTGTCTGTTGTTGCTATTGTTAACAGGAAATGTCTATTGTTTAGAGAAATGAGAGAAAAAATGTGCTAAAATTAAAAAAGAATGTTGAATACACATTTTACTTTTTTCTTTTGATTCTCTGGCAACACCAGGCAGGTTCAAAAGATTACTCCTAGCCCTGTGCAGAGCCATCATTCCTGATAGTGTGGGGGCTAAATACAGGACTGAGGGATGAACCTGGGTTGGACGCATGCAAGGAAAGTGCCCTTCCCACTTTAATATCTCTTTGGCGCCTAAACACATTATTATAGTTTCTCTAGGGAAAAACCTCATAAGACAATTATAGCACCAAAATAGTTCAGTGAAATAGTTTGGAACAATATTGTGGAACCTCTGATTTATTTTTTTTCTTGGTAGACAATAAAACTTGAGATCATGAATATTGTTTGTTATGATCTGTCTTCAAATTTTAGAAAATTTACTTATGATACTTATGAATTTAATATATTTGCCAAAAATTTCAAATAAATATTATTGTGTTACTGGAATGTTAGCAAAACAACTTTAGAAATGCTTCATTGAGAAATACAAATTAGTTTTTTTTTTATTATTTTTCTCTTTAATAGACGAAATACTAGAAAGGATGCATTTTTATCTATGAGCTCCTATGATAAAAAATTTTATATGATTTTGTGTTTATAACTGTTTGATTTAGTAACTAGATAAACACTGTACAAGTCTTATCTATGAATGTGTATTTAAGAAATCCCTTAAAGGGATGGCTTTTACTTCTAAAAGGGCTGGCCGATGTCCAAGTTATGGTGATATATAAGACTTGATAAAAAGAGTTTAGGAGTCAGTTGAGACTGGGTTCTCAGTCTAGCTGGCAGGAGTGAGTTGGAGGAGCAGAGAGCCTGATAGGATAGAGAGTTAGAGAAGCAGAGAGAAGGGTTAGCTGGCCTTGATTAAAGGCAGAGCAAGGAAATAGTTTGAAGAAAGTACTACAGGGAGTTCAAAATCTCTGGACTGGTTCTGTATCTGATACTGTCAGTTAGTCAGCCACACAGCTGTAAACTGACTTTTTTAACACTGGGAATTAGACTATAACATAAAAAAAATTAGGTGACATATTAAGTTTTTTGACGATTTAACAATTTCCATTAAAATATCCCTAAATTTTATATATATCTAAATGAAAAGGAAGCCATTTTCCATAAAAAAAAAAAAAAAAACAAATTGAGCATCTATTGGGTCATTCAGTAGTTTTCAACAATGGGATTCTGTTTCTCAGGGTAATTTGATAGTGAATATTAAATTTTAGTGTGAATGTTAAAAAGGGGACATGAATCAATATATATATATATATATATATATATATATATAAACATATATAATATATAATATTATATAAGTCTGTGCTCCAAATTAGGATATTTTAAAAATTGTTAGAGTTTAATTTACTCAGAAAGAAAAGAGAAAATCAGAAATTTTAGGAATGAAACATGGAAATTCATTAATTTTCCTCTTTTGATCCATATTCTAATATCCAGAGAGCAAATTCCATGACTCATTGGATTAATACCCCCTGCTTATGGCATATTTCAATACCCACACACTTTTAGTTCTTATGGCTTTCTTTTGTTCATGTGTTTTAGTCAATTATCTTAGTTATTCATCATTTTGTTAGACAAGTCCTTATCACTTTATCCTTTCGTGTTTTTCATTATAAGCTTTTTGGCCCCCTATTCCTACTGTCTGATGAGATTTAAATCACAGAATGGAGCAGAAGGGGAGAAATCAGGATGAATGGGATTTATGGGAGAAGTTAATCATCAGAAAAGATCTTGAAAATATATGAGACAATGTGAGTATAAAGATCATCTCCTTGGTTGTTTTTGGTGGTTATTCTGAGGGCAAAATATCTTGAGGAAATAGCTTTGTTAACAAGTAAGATATATTGAAGAAAGAATAACAATGGTTTAGCCCATGCAGTAGGTATATGCAGGGAAGACCTGTGCTCTGTATCTGTCACTGGGCCTCCCAGCTGCACCCCAACAGTCCCTGTCTGGCTTTCCTTAGTTTGAGGCCATGGCCTTATGTATATGGGTAAGATGCCTGTGCTTAGTACCTTGCCACTACCTGGGCCTCCGAGCCCTCCCCTGTACTTGGCCCTGCCCCTGCCTAGTCCTGCATGGTCACCTGTACTGGGCCTTTTGTCTGGGCATGCTGCCCTACCTAATATGAGTAGTGAGTCCAGAGAGCATGTGCTGAGAGAGAGAGAGAGAGAGAGAGAGAGAGAGAGAGACAGAGAGAGAGAGAGGAGGGGGTATGGGGTGGGGGGAGATGGTTCCTCTTACCTATTGCCAAATCTCAACCCCAGCCATCCCATTCTACATTCTGAATGGCTACCTATTCCATGGATGGAGATTTAAAGTGACCTGGTGCTCTGCACATTAGCTCTTGCTGTATCAGTAACCTTGACAGAATAGTGCTTCTTTCTATCTTTCTGCTCAAACCAATGTTAGACCATCGCTCCATATAGACTCTCCAGAAACAGAAATGTAGATAAAGGAAAGTTTATTAGCTCAGTGCTGAGGACCCTTGAGCCAAAGAGACTCAAAAGGCCCCGCTTTGTTTCAGCACTCTGCTTATATTCCTTCTCCAACACATCTTCAGGGTGCATGTTCACATTCTTTATCTTATCTTAAGCAAAGCAGAGGTACAAAAGCAGACAAAGCGGTTAGGAGTCCCCTAAATTATCCTGACAGGTAAAATCTTTCTTATGTCAACTGACCATCTGAAGGCTAATGGCCCCTACCAGGTCCCTTCCCTTTGTTTGTTTAGGCCAGAAATGTCCTGTTTTCAGAGTCAGGTCTTATTCTTGTGGGCCATTTCTCACCACCTTGACCACCCAGGGAAATGCTTGACTTAGTTGGCAAGTCTACTATGAGCAGCTCTGCAGCATGGACACTAGTATCCCTTTAGCCCCACAAAGCAGACATCAAGCTGGGCCTGAGGCCCACATGGACTTCATGGTGAGGGCACTGGTCCCTAGTACCCAAGTTTTCAGGGAATTATGGACTCAGGCTCGTGTGAGGGATTGCCATTTGCAGAAAAAGGAAGGTCTGTCCTATGTTCTCTAGGAATGCCATCTTCATTCCCATGAAAAGAATTTCAGGACATTCAGAATGATTTTTTTTTTTATGTTAGATAAAAAAAAAATACTCGGGAATAACTAATGCCCCACATAGAAACAGAACTGGTCTTCAGCAGGGCATGAGCCTGTGTTCAGATACCTGGGGAAGGGGTTACTGAAACAATGGTGGCAGGAAGCAGCCGTTCTGGGGGAGGGTGTGGGGTTGGAAAGTTTCATGCAGGAAAACAGTGACATTAACATTAACAGTATTGGAAACCATGGTGCCTACGTTTTAAAAAAAAATAATTTAAAAACACAAGAAGTTTTTAATTTTAAAGAGATGAAATAGTGAAACTCTAGATGAAATAATAGCTTTGTTAAAGAAATTTGCTTAGAGAAATGCAGTGGAAGAGAAAAAGAAGTGTTCAAAACAGTGGACCAGCATGCCTACAGGGCAAAACACATCTCAGATGGAGATGCTGGCCAGTCTCTAGTCTGAGCTTGAGCCCATAGGCCTTTACAAAATTGGTTTTACAGAGGAACTTCTTCTCAACTGCTGGACCTAGAGTTCTCTGCATATAAAGGACTTAATCTGGCTTTGTCAATGGGGGAACTTGGTCTCCTGGTGGCCCTTTATATTCTTATCAGGATCTTAACCTTCCAGGATTCTTTCCAAGCTTCCCTTTTCTGACAGTGTCATTTACACTTCTCTGAATGGACCCTCAGGATTTTTGCTTGGAAGTCCTTCATTTTCTGTATCTGCAAAGAGTATTTACATCTCAAAGAGATGTGAGCTTCATGCCTCTGGGCTACTTCAGACCTAGGCAATTTCTTAGTTTTATTTTCCTGCCACCCACCCCAATTTCTCATTAGTAGGCCCCTCCCCAAACATGTGAAGTACTTGAACTTTTCCCAACTGACATTCTAAATTATGAACGTCTTCATAACTATTACCAACCACAGATATTTCTAAAGCAGCACTTATTCTGTGCTAGTTGCTGTGCAAATGTCTGTAATGTTAATATTCTGTTACTGTTGTTAGCACACACCCATTCATAGTTGATAAAATAGGCTCTGAGTGCATCCTTATACACTCACATTAGTAAGTAGTGATGCCAGATTTGGGAATGAACAATCAGGCTCTAGACTTCATACTATCTTTGGTCAGTCAAGATGAATTTCTAATGAACTGCAGTGCTGATGAGGCTCTTTTTTAAGAGCAGTCACACTATGCTGAACCCCTTGTAGAACCACAACTATTATTCCATGGATGATACTTAGTTGAAAGACAAACAAGGTTACATTTGCTAAAGGCTGAGCTATTGAAGGATAGCATTAGGGTTCCATATTGCCAAAGAAGTTTACATCATTCAGGAAATTGTTAGTTTTAGTCTTTGAGTGTGAGTAAAACATAAGATTCTGAATTGAGACCACCCAAACCAGATTATTATTTCCAAGACTTTTTTTTCAGACAGTACTAATAAGCTTGGACTGAGACTAAGAACTTTTTGTAATGATGAGTATCAGATGTAGTCTTTAAATTTGACTCTAACATTTATTAATGGATAAATTAGTTTATTTAGTTTTTCTAATTTGTTTTATGTTAGTCTTATGTAACTCTGCAGCTTAATTGCTGGGTAAATTCAATTTGAACACTTGAACATGATCTACAAGGCTATGTAAAATTTTATCCTAGTTACAGTTTCAGTGTCACAGAGCACATTATTGCAGTTTACCCACACTTCCCTATTTGTATTGGTCTTCTGAAGATCTTTACAATTGCAAGCAGATAGGCAGGGGTGTCCTGATAATGAGCCTTTGGGAAAGGATAAAATCTAAGAAGTGACCTCCTAGCTCTACAATAGCCTAAAGGTATGAAGTTCACATCCCTTTAAGATGCAGATTTTGAGCTCTTCACAGATAGAGAAACTGAGATACTACCCAGATGCAGAAATCCAAGGCTCCACTCAGAGAAGGGTGGGCACCTCAGAAAAAGAGAAAAAGAGAACCTGGGGCCAGAGAGATAACAAAGCTGGTGGAGTACCTGGCTAGCCTGATGCAGACCTGAGTTTGATCTTTGGCATCTCATGTGGTCTGAGAATTGTCAAGACTGAATTCTGAGGGCTGGAGCAATAGCACAACAGGTAGGGTGTTTGCCTTGCACATGGCTAATCTGGTTTAAACTCCCAGCATCCCATATGGTCCCCAGCACTGCCAAGAGTAATTCCTGAGTGCAGAGCCAGGAGTAATCCCTGAGCATCACCAGGTGTGTGACCAAAAAGCTACCTAAAGAACTAAATAAATGAAATGTAAAAAATCATTAAAAAGAGTGAATTCTGTGTGCAAAGTCAGGAGTAACCCTGGAGTCACCAGATGTGGCCCCCCAAACAAACACACCCCTAAAGAAAAGAGAACTAGAGAATGTAAAGATCCTGATGAGATTCTACCAGGATCATAAACAGTGCAAGACTTTCTCTTTTATTATGCCCCAGTTAAATTTTATGTATGAAGAAAATTTCAGGAAAAAGCTATTTGGAGAAATTGTGTAAAAAGCCTGCTTCCTTCCAAACACCATTCAGGGCTTGTTCTTTTGTTCTTTCAAAGCTGTTCTCCCCCTGAGGGTTTATCTTGCTTGTTTGCTTTTTCTACTCTAGAGAAGCCCATGTTTTCTTTTGAACACATTCATTTTCCTCTCTCCCCTCATGACTTCCTAAGTGAATCACTTTCAATAAAAGCTGCCTTGCTTCACTATCTCACCTTCTGAAATTCTTTTCTGCTAGGAAAGTCATGAGACCTGAAATGCCTGTACAAAAGTTTAGGACTGACTTTACAACCTGCAAAGAACAATTCATCACTCGAGTCTGAGCCCAAGACTCCTCTTCCCATGGACTTGGGGGGTGGGGACTCGTTCCCATTCCTTGCAAAACAAGTGAACTTCAGGTACTGCAGGATAGCTGCCTCCTAGGGCTGCTGGAACTTGAATGCCAGTGCTCTGTTCCTAGCACTAACCAGTTCTGACCCATGCCAGGCATTACCCAGGTGGCTGAATATGAAAGGTGGAAATGTGGAAGCAACCTGCTAACTCTCTCACTCCCCACTTTACCAAGTCACCGGCAATACTTATAGTCAAACTCTCTTTTATTTTTTTGCTGAAACATTAATTTCCCTCCATTTCTTAGTAAACATTGCTTAGATATTTCTAATTAGAAAATAGACTTCTTTTTTGAATTAACTTTCCATCTTTTTTCTTTAGTTGTTTTGTTTAGTTGGGCACCATACTTAGTGGTGCTCAGGGCTTATGCCTGTCTCTATGCTGTTGATCATTCCTGCAATGCTTTGGGGATCCTCTGGAGCTCTGGGATTCAAGTAATGTCAGCTATGTACAAGGCAATTGTTCTACCCACTGTACTATCAGTCTGTGCCCCCAAATATTTTATGACTTTTACTTCAACTTTCCATTATACAATTAGTTACAAAATAATATATTTTTTAATATTGAGTCATTCCCACTATTAGTTCTTCTTATGAGCACTTATAGGTTCACTCTGGTTCAGCCTTTATTATCTAGACCTTGTAGAATAAATTGCAAATAGGAGGAATTCAGTCAGTTTTTATTACAAATGAACCACAGTATCTTCATATATAGGAGGAGCTTTCTAGGATGATGAGGGTTAATGATATTTATTCACAAACACATATTACTTCCTAGAAGAGTGACACGCTAGTAGATTCTGAGTAAATATTTGACTCATTATCGTGAGTCTTTTATAATAATGACTTCAGTCTGGGGTCTTTGTTTTCTTAGGCCATCATAAGGATAATGAATGATGGCTGAATCAGAGACTGGGTGTGATTTAAAAGGGAATTCCAGGAATGTGGACAATGTAAATAAAAGAAAAGGGGAAAAGTTCTTTATAGTTCGAAAGATCACAAAAAAAACAAGGGTTATATCAGGGAGTTGTGGTAGATTTCTGGGAAAAAATAGAGTTAATCTAGATTTGTAGAAATTTGTTCGGGAATTAAGAAAAAAATCTGAGTCAGTTATTCATATTTTGAAACTTTTTAAACCTGCTTTATAGGGCATAAAATTGCAACAAGCCTGTCAGTTATAGCAAGAAGAAAAATGGGGACATGACACCAAAGCAAACTTTTTTATAGAATTTTTAAATCAACTCCTTTTTCATTTGATGATTTCTTAGACTTGAATATTCAAACTTTCAGTACTCCTGCTTATAGGCGTTTTCTCCCAATCTTGTAATTGTTCTGTCTCTCCTGTTTTCCTGTAATAAACATATGTTTGAGCTATCTATTTCACATTGTGAATGTCAAATCTATGTTATATTTCTAAGCACAACATCAGTTCTGTCTTGGTGCAGGATTGGTGATGGAGGATCTTGGTGTTTGTACACGGCTCCAGGTTCTTTAATATTTTCAAGAAATAAAAGAAGTTCAGACTCAGAAAATAGAAAAGTTTATTGGAAAATAAGTAGAAAAGAAACAAACTCCCCATCAGGGAAGAAATGTAGTATAAGTCTATATATGACTGTTTTATGTGATTTTAATATAAAAACTGGGTATTTGAGTTATTTATCAAAGTATCAGAGACTGGGTGCTCACATTTGCATCCCAAAAATAACCTTGTTAATTTAGAGGCTATTTTGTTGCTAAAATAAGATTGATATCTCACATTCCCACGTAAACTGGTAGAGGTTGTTTTTCTTGTTGGCAAGGAACCCGTGTTGTATTTGATATGCCAAAAACCAGTAACAGTTATAGACCTCATTCCCATGATCTGAAGGATTGCTTTGAGGCTCTACATGTTCCTGGAGCAAGCAGATGCCCTCGGGCTACACTAGTATGTGACAGGACATATGGAGATGTCACTGGTGCCCTGTCAAGCAAATTGATGAACAGTGGGAAGACAAGTGATACAAGTATCTTTTGAATTGTGTGTTCCACTCTGTGCCTAGGTTGTTGATTATATATTGGTCTCCTGTCTCTTGGTCTCTTGGTTTGGGAAGAATTTATTGTCTTGGGAAAGTGTAAGCTACCTAGTCTCAGAGAAACAGTAACAGTTTGCAGGAATGTCTAAAATGTAGACTTAAGTCAACTAAAATTGATCTGCAAGCATCAGTGGGCAATTCCTCTTTCAATCTGCCAACACTACTTAGATTAACAGAAACATTTCAATACCAGCATGTCTAAAATCAACCTACTCTCCACCACAACATACACCATTTTATCTGTATGCAAAATACTATGTAAACATCACTTTTCAGAGCGAAATCTAGGATCATGGAGCCATCTCAAATTTCTTTTCCTCCTCCTCTCCCTTTCCACATGGGATGGAAAAAATTCTTTAAGTGTTACATCTTCAATCTTAACTCTTCTCTGTATCCTTTTGTTTTCCTTGATATTGCATTAATTTATGCAGACATCAGCAATCAATAGTCAATCAGTAGTCTCCTTAACCTTATGGAGCATTCATCTATTTATCTCACTGCTTTCAATACTTTTTCCAAAAAATATACATATATATAGAAATAATATATATATATATGGTATTTTCTGATTAAAATATATCAACTTCCCTTTGTTCATGGGTTGAAATCTATAACATTTAACCTCTTTATTTGATCTGTGGGACTTTTCCCAGAGAGGGTTATCCCAGGCCCTCTTCAAAGAGAATCTGACATTTTTCTCCTTTGTACATCACTTTGTGCAAAGTATGTCACAGTAACAAACCAGTAACCTGTTTTCCATTAATGTTTATTGAAATAAAATAGACTGGAACCAGAATAGACCTGGAAACAGTTTCTCTTGGAATAGGGGCTGAGGGTGAGTGGAGAAAGCAGAACCAAGGAAAGTGAGAATAGGTGATCAAAACTAAAAAAGGAATTATCATTAAAATAAAAGAAAACCAAAATAGTCTCTTGCATTAAAAACATGAGTACTAAGTAATAAAATCAGCTTGCCTTTGGTTCCTAGAGAAGGAGAAGGGAAGTCAAAAGTATTCAAAAAAACGGCAAGGTTTAACGAGAATCTAGAAGATGGATAAATTCCTGAAGTCCTATAACCTCCCACGGCTGAAACAAGAAGACCTGCAATGCCTAAATAAGCCTATCACCATCGAGGAAATTGAAACAGTAATTAAAAGTCTGCCCAAAAACAAAAGCCCAGGTCCAGACGGATTCACCTAGTGAACTCTACCAAACCTTTAAGGAGGACCTACTGCCAGTCCTTTTCAAGCTCTTCCAGGAAATAGAAGAAACAGAAACACACCCAAACAGCTTCTATGAGACACATATCACCCTGATACCCAAAGCAGGGAGAGGCAACATAAAGAAAGAAAAACTGCAGACCAATATCCCTGATGAACCTGGATGCTAAGATCTTCAACAAAATACTAGCAAACATAATCCAAAGACACATAAAGAAGATTATACATCATGACTGTTGGAGGACAGGCTTAGCTAACCTGGGAGCTTTGTTGTTTTGCTCACTCCCAGCTTAATCTACTTAAGTCAAGGTTCATTCTAATGAGACTTCTCTTCTATGTAAACACTGCTAGAGGGTGTGGCACTTACAGAAGTCACCTTGATTGAATAAATTCTGACTTATACATCTACTAAGACTTCTATGTATTCTAGATTGGGCACAGCTCCTCTTTATACCCACTGCACCCAGCGTGGGACAGTTAGAATTTACCAGGAGACTACCATCCTGGCTACGCTGAGACTATAGGAAGACTATAGGAAGGATCATACTAGTTTGCTCTAAGCAGGCGAGAGTGACCCTTTCAGTACACGAGAACAAGAAACTCAGAATCACCCTGGTGCAGATAATAATAAGGACCTTGTGGGTTCCATCTAGATTACATGAAGCTCATGAAGTTAAGATGTATTACTTTATATCAGCCCTCTCTCTCTCCAGTGTTTTACATAAGAGATAATCTCCTTAGTCCTTAGCATAACCTTTGTTTATACCTGCAATAAGGTGTGGCACTACACTCTGTTTAGAGTTTTTTTGTTAACATGCCCCTCCCGGTTGGATTACTTTGGTGTATATAAGGGGCTGACTTGAGGCCCCTTCACCTTTTGCCTTTTGGTTCCCTCAGCCTTCAGCTTTTGGCTCCTGCGGCTTTTGGCCTTTGGCTTTTGGCCTTTTGCTCCTCTTCTGGGTAGGACTCAGATCGGGTGAGATCCTCTCTCTCTTTGGTGGGAGACTTAGGCTCTTTTGTATGGTCTAAGTTCGGACCAGAGCTAAAGTTTGTTCATTATATTGGAGTGCTGTGGAAGAGCTTTTGTACTATTAAAAGCCATTTTTTGGAACTGCACCGGACTTGTGAGTTTTCATCTGTTCTCCCGGCGTCCCTCGGAGGTAGAAGACAACCTCTGTCCTGACACTGTCGGGGACCCCGCGGCATTCCCCGAACACATGACCAGGTAGGATTCATCCCGGGAATGCAAGGATGGTTCAACATCCGCAAATCAATTAACATAATACATCATATATATAAGAGAAAAAATAAAAACTATAGGATCCTATCAATAGACGCAGAGAAAAGCATTTGACAAGATACAGCACCCTTTCATGATTAAAACCCTCCAGAAAATGGGAATTAAAGGGACTTTCCTCAAGATATTTACAGCCATCTAACAAAAGCCCACAGCGAGCATCATTCTCAATGGGGAAAATTGATAGCCTTCCCCTGAGATCAGGGACAAGACAAGGTTGCCCACTCTCACCTCCTTTATTCAATATAGTACTGGAAGTACTTGCCATAGCAATCAGAGAAGAAAAAGATATCAAGGGCATCCAGATAGGCAAGGAAGAAGTCAAGCTATCATTATTCGCAGATGACATGATATTTTACCTAGAGAACCCTAAACTCTCTACCAAAAAACTCCTAGAAACAATAGACACATATAATAGAGTGGCAGGATACAAAATCAACACCCAAAAGTCAGTGGCTTTCCTATATATAAATAACGAAAGAGAAGAAAGGGATATTAAGGAAACAATTCCATTAACAATTGTGCCACAGAAAATCAAATACTTAGGAATTAACTTAACCAAGTGTGTAAAGTACTTGTACAAAGAAAACTACAAGACACAGCTCCAAGAGATAAAAGAGGACACAAGGAAATGGAAACATATCCCCTGCTCATGTATGGGGGAGAATCAACATTGTCAAAATGGTAATACTCCCTAGAGCTTTGTACAGATTCAATGCAGTCTCTATAAGGATACCCATTACATTCTTCAAAGAAATTGACCAAACACTCCTGAAATTTGTCTGGAACAATAAACCCCTAGTGTCGGGGAACGCCACCGGGGTCCCAGATAGTGCCAGGAAGTGAGTTCCCTTCTACCTCCAAAGCCGGGCGGGGAATGGATAAAAACTCAGGAATCCGACGCAGGTTTTAAAATGCTTTACTTATCACATGTTCAAGCATACAAATCAGCAATAGGAAAAACCCTGTGCTTAGAATTCCATGCTAGAACCCCAGCCATGTGTAGGCCAAGATGACGGCCACCACGTGTTAATGCCCTGTAACAAAGGAGACAAAGACAAGACTCCCAAGAAGAGTGCAAGCCCTGAAATGAGAGCCCAAAAAAGAGAGAGAGAGGAAGCAGGCTCATTTTATACCCCTGCAACTCAGACCTCCCACTATTATGGGAAGCAGGAAGGGTCAAATGCCCTTAGGAAATTTCTCCCAGCACCTCACCTAGGCCCTATGATATGCTAATGTTTTGAGCCAAGATCTGCCTGGAAATGCCTTTATAGAGTAGAGAAGGGGGTTTCTGATGGCATGTCTCTGTACCAAAGACTAATATTAATACCAGTTAAATATTTCTCCAAGCTTTCACAAGTCTCGTCTACTTCACGGTAGTTTTGTATTTAAGTAGCCTTTGAGTTATCAGGGGACCCATGCTTGCTTGCTTGGAGGCAAACAGCATTTCTCTCTGGTCTAACTACTTAGAGATCCAACGTGGCCAGGCAAATATGCTGGTAAGATCTAGCTAGTCCCACGATGCTTGTGGTAGCATGAGAGAATATTTATACCAGCCAGTACAGAATACATGGTCAGATAAACTGCCACATTTAGACTACCCCCTATATATGAAGTGACCTGCAGGAGGCAATCCAGAGCAGATGCAGAGGCTCTTAGAGGAGTCCTGCAACACCCAAGGATAGCTAAAGCAATCCTCGGGAAAAAGAAGATGGGAGGCATCACCTTTCCCAACTTCAAACTGTACTACAAGGCAGTAGTAATTAAAACAGTGTGATATTGGAATAAAAACAGAACTGTGGACCTATGGAATAGAATTGAGTATCCTGACACCCAACCTCAAACACATGATCATTTAATCTTTGATAAAGGTGCAAAGAGTCCAAAATGGAGAAAGGAAAGACTCTTCAACAAGTAGTGTTGGGAAAACTGGGAAGCAACATGTAAAAAAATAAATTTGGACCTGTGTCTAACACCATGCACAAAAATCAGATAAAAATGGACTAAAGATCTCAATATCAGACCTGAATCCATAAAGTACATTGAAGAAAATATAGGAAAAACCCTCCACGACATTGAAGCTAAAAGCATCTTCAAAGGTGAAACATCACTAACAAAGCAACTAGAAGAAAAGATAAACATATGGGACTAAATGAAACTAAAAAGCTTCTGCACCTCAAAAGAAACAGTGACTAAGATACAAAGGCAGTCCACAGAATGGGAAAGAATATTCCCCCGAATATCCATCTGATAAGGGGTTAATATCCAGGATATATCAGGCACTGAGAGAGACTCACAGTCTGTGAGAGACTCACAGACATGGGGCAGAGCTGCTTCTGGCTCTCCCTGTGCCCAGCTGCTCACGAGGCCCCCTGGAGGGATGGCGAAGTTCTAGCCCTGGCGCCCCACCCCAGCAGAGCCTTGCAACAAGTCAGACGACCCCCCCACTCTATGAGGGCCTCCATTTTCCACATCCAGGCTTCCCCCTCGTCAGAACTCCACCCAGCAGACCAGCCTATCACAGCCTGGCTAGTGCGGCCGCTGCGGCCTCACAGTTCATCAATAAATGCTGGATTTAGAGATGAGTACAAGAGTATGCTACCCGCACGGCAGAGCCTGGCAAGCTACCCATGTCGTATTTGATATGCCAAATACCAGTAACAATTATAGACCTCATTCCCATGACCTGATGGAATGGTTTGAGGCTCTTTATGTTCTTGCTGCAAAGCAGATGCCCTTGGGCTTTACTTGCATGAGACAGAACATATGGAGTTGTTACTGGTGCCCACTCAAGCAAATTTATGATGAACGGGAAGACAGTGATACAGTGACAGTGATCAGGTACTGGTAGAACTTTACAAGAAGAAAATAAACAATCCCATCAAAAAAATGGGGTGAAGAAATGAACAGAAACTTTAACAAGGAAGAAATTCGAATGGCCAAAAAACCATATGAAAAATTGCTCACCCTCACTAATCATCAGAGAGATGAAAATCAAAACAACAATGAGATATCACTTTACACCACAGAGACTGGCACATATTCAAAAGAGCAAGAACAACAAATGCTGACGTGGATGTGGGGAAAAGGGGACACTCATCCATTGTTGGTGGGAATGCTGGCTGGTACAGCCTTTCTGGAAAACAATATGGACATTCCTCCAAAGACTAGAAATCGAACTCCCATTTGACCCAGCAATACTACTCCTGGGAATATACTCTGGGAAGCCAAAAAAACGCAGCGGAAACACCATCCCTACTTTTGTGTTCATAAGCAGCATTATTCACAATAGCCAGAATCTGGAAGCAACCAGAGTGCCCGAAAATCGATGACTGGATAAAGAAGCTTTGGTACATCTACACAATGGAATACTATGCAGCTGTTAGGAAAAATGAAGTTATAAAATTTGCCTATAAATGGATGGACATGGAGAAGATTATGTTGAGGGAAATTAGCCAGAAGGAGAGAGACAGACACAGAATGACTGCATTTATCTGCATAACATAAATATATATGTACATATTAAGATACCAATATCCAAGGTCAAGTGAAACATATATCAGGAGGTCTTGTCAAAGGTGGAAATTATCACAAACGTGTGGGAGTCAGAGGCTAGGTAAGACAGAAAATGGAACAGTGTGCTAACAATTGTCGAGGGTACTAATGCCAACCTAGAACTGAGCATTAAATAGAGGCAAAAGGATACACATGACAACCCTTTAATGTATGTTCTGTAATCCATAGTCTGGAAGGGAAGGAAAAGAGAAAGGAGAGAGAAAGGGAAAGAAATATAGAACCTGACATGGAGGCGGGCTGGGGTTGGAGGGAGGGAACCGGGTAGTTGGTGGTGGGAGTTGGGCACTGGTGGCGGGATGGGTGCTGGAACACTGTATGACCAAAACCCAAACATGAACTTTTTAATTGTATATCTTTGTAATTGTATATCTCACAGTGGTATAATAAAATACTTAAAAAAAATAAAGAAAAAAAGGAAAAGCAAAAACAATAAAAAGGAAATAAATATAAAAAATATTAAAAAAAACCCAGTAGGGTTAAGAAAGAAAGGTATTTTGACTCTATAATAAGGAAATCATAGGTAACTCCTGGGAGGAAAGTTTTATGGAATTAGTGTGTGGGAGATGGAAACCACATGAAAAAGTCTGAAAAATATGTGTCACTTTTCTCTCCAAAGAATGTGCATAAAAATTATGCCCAAAATTATTTTGAGGTTAAGGAATATGGTCTAATAATAGTTTACATATTGCTGTCTATACCACCTGCTTCTAAATCTCAGAGATTGCTAGACTGAGTGTTGGGCGATGTACAAGGCACTGAGATTGGTCAAGGAAAAGTTATACATACTTGAAAAGAGAGAGAGACATAGAGACCTGTGTATGTAAATTACGTAGTTATTTTAAAATTTCAAGGCACTTGTGCAGATGTCAAAGCCAGTTCTTATTCGTCATTTTAATAATAGTATCATATGAAATAAAAACAAAATCAAAACTAATTCCTCTACTCAGATTAAAGATATATGTATATAGTAAGCTTAATTTTACTAACCTAACATGTTTGTATTTGTTTTCTTTATTTAAAATTAAAGCAGAATTGTATTTTAATAATAAATTAGATGTCTACTTTTACAGATTATAGTCCATTGAGTGCTGGAACAATTACTCTGGGGTGGGGGTGGGCAGTGGGTAGAAATAGAAATCAAAATAGTAAAGGGGCCAGCAAACCCAGCAAACCCTTATAAGCCCAAACGGGTCATAAACAGGAGTTATAGTGTTTATGGCTTGAGCACCACCTTGATAGGCATAGGGTCTCAGCCCTACTCCAACAGGCTCATAGCCTCAACTCTACCCCCATACAACTCCTCTTAAAATTCCAGCTGTCATATAATAGATGTCATACAGCTCAGAATCAAAGTGTCCCCAAAATGCTTTTACTAGACTTAATCCCTAATATACATTCGGGGATACTGAGCACAAAGAATCCAAAGAAAAGTTCAACTTTGGGCCAATTCCTAATGTGTCAGAAAGAGACTGCAGTAGCCAGCACAGATAGGGTGCAGTAATCCCCAGGCCACAATTGGGGGCTGATGTTCCAGATGCTGAAACAGGTAAGAGACATCCCAGTGGTGAACTCTGCCCATCAGTCTGTGGTTTGTTCCTGTCAGCTAAACTAGTTCTGGCAAATGCAGAAACCTCTCTATAGTTACAAAGTTCAGCTTGATGAATGGCTGTTGTTTGGTGTAGATGACCACAATCTCTAGTTATTGACTGAGGCAGCTACACTGTGATACCACATGAACTTCCAGACATCACTATGACCCTTGGAGTACACCCTAGACCCAGCTAGATCTTGGTGTTATAGCAGATATAGGGCACTGGTGCTACAAATTTCCTGTTGTTATCCAGGTGAGTAAAAATCAGAGCCATAAACACAAGATTAATCTGGCAAGCATTTAAGAATACTCAGAAGGCATGTGTGGCTGCCAGAGATCAGCAAAGTCATAGTCACTAGCATGTTAATACAAAACAGAAGCAGCAGACTGCAGCTTAGCTCACTTGGGACTTGGAGATGTTAGTTCCCAGGAAGCACTAGGAATAATGATAAAATGAGAACTTCAGCTGGATCAACAAATGGGAACAAAATCCAAGCTCAATAACATCAGAACTTCTATGACTGTTCAAGGATGACTTCATAACAAGAATATTAACTGAAATTAGTGAGTATATGATGTTCACTGAACTGAGGAAATTATTGGGAGGGAGAATCAATAAACCTGAAGAAAGACTGATAGATGAAAATAAAAAATTATTCAAACAAAATGAAGGTGTTAAAGAAAACAATATCAGGACTCAGCCACAGAATGGTATAAACCAAAATCAATCAGTGACCTTGAAGATGAGATACACAATGTCACTAATAGAGAAAAGTGTTAATAGAAAACAGGTTTTAAAAAGAATGAAAATGATAATTTTTTTAATTTAAGTTTTATTTTGGAAATAAAGAGAGGAATGTCGTTTACATTGTACAAAGAATTTAGACTTTAGAATAAAGGAGAGAAAAAGAAGAATTATCAGAGGGAAAGATAGAAGTAATAGTCAAGAATGATCCCAGTTTTACAGAGGAGGTTTCATTAAGTTATTTTTTTTAACTATATCCCACCATTGACCTCAGGCCTGGAGAGTTTCTTATGGTAAACAAGTCTGCTATAAATCTAAAGCATGTTCCTTTTTATGTAATGTCCTTTTTTTAATCTTGCTGCTTGTATTGTATCTCTATGATATTCCATGTTCTGATTAAGATTATGTATTGGTATCGCAGGGGACCACCCCAATTAGATAGTAACAGTTAAAGACATAACCACTGAAAAGTTCCCGGAGCTGGAGAATGCTTCTGTATCCAAGAAGCTTGAAGTGTACCAATTAAGAGAAATCCCAATAAAAAGAACCCAGTATATATCTTCTCATGATTTTTTCGAATGATTCTTATGTTGTTCCTCTTAAATTTATCACATAGTTCTCTTGCCCACCCTTGAATTCTTTTAAGGTCTTTTTCCATCTTCTACTGTTACCTGAATGCTTTCTGCAGCTCATCTTCAAGTTCATTGCTTCTGTCGTCAACTGTTGAGGGTACCTTTTGAGTTTTTAATTTCATCTATTTATTTTTTTATTAATTACACTTCTCTTTGTAGTTTTATTTCTGCTCACATTTCCTCTGTATTTAATTGGATGTCCATTCCACTGTTTCTTTATGTTCATTGAATATCCACACCAGTTCATTTCTGACTTCTTTAACAGAGAAATTTTGTAGTTGGATATTCCTAGTTGAGGCTTAAGGGCTCCTGTCTTCCTCCACTCCTTGTGGTGCAGTTCTGTGCTTTTTATTCCATAATTCCTGAATCAGTCTGGCATAGTGATCTCTTCTTTTCTCCTTCTAGGATATTCCCATCCTTTTTTGATGTTTGTGTGTAACTATGTGGAGCCTCTTTGTACATGAGAGAGACTTGATTCCAAAGATCCAAAGAGTTCCAATAAAAGCAAACCAAAAATAGTACAACATCAATACACATATTTTTTTAAAACAATAAGAATTAAAGAGTAAGATAAATGTTGTAATCAGCAAGAGATAAGTAAAGACTCAAATACTATGTGAACATTAAATTAGTATCAGATTTCTTAAATGAAACGCCACAAGCAAGACAAGAATTGAAAGATATATTCAAGTTCTGAATGCTAACAAAAATCCTATACCCAGCATGATTACACAAAGATATCACTCCCTCAGATTTTAGGGAGTGATAGAAACATTCTCAGAAAATAACAGCTGAAGATATTTGTTGTTGCAGTTGAACCAGCTCTATAAGGATTATTGAATGCTCTTGAATAAAAACAAATGTTGAATACCTAAATAACCAAAACCTTCTATAGAAAAATGAATAGTTCCTTGATATTGATAATTTTTTTAAATAACAAACTGGGAAGCCAAGAACATCAGCAGAAACACCATCCGCACTTTTATTTTCATAGCAGCACTATCCACAATAGCCAGAATCTGGAAACAACCAGTGTGCCTGAGAACTGATGACTGGATAAAGAAACTTTGGTACATCTACACAATGGAATACTATGCAGCTGTTAGGAAAAATAAAATGACACAATTTGCCTGTAAATGGCTGGACATAGGATCATGTTGAGTGAAATTAGCTAGAAGGAAAAAAGAGATATAGAATGACTGCATTTATTTGCATGACATATGTGTATATATGTATATATATATATATATATGTATGTATATACACACATATTATGATACAAATATCCAAGGTCAGGAGAAACATAGATAAGGAGGTCTTGTCAAAGGTGGAATGTACCACAAACATGTGGGAGTCAGAGGTTAGGTAAGACAGAGAAGGAAACAGTGTGCTAATAATTGTGAAAGTGCTAATACCAACCTAGAATTGAGCATTAAATACAGGCAAAAAGATACACATGATAACCTATAAATTTATGTATTCACTTGATCATTTAATCACTTGAATCCTGTTATTCATCGATTTGCTCCAGCGGGTGCCAGTAACATTTCCATTGAACCCTATCACGTGCCAATGTAGCCCAATGGCATCTGGTTGATTCAGGAATTTGAAGAGCCTCAAACCGTTCCTTCAGGGTCTTGATGAAGAAGTCTGACCATCTTGTAGGTGGGTGGCCATGTGATCTTTTGACAGCCCGTGGGATCCAGTCGGTAAAGGCTCTAGTCCAGCAGTCATCTCCAAATCGCATTACAGGTCCAGCCCATCTGATTTTGTCTCATTTGCATCGGCCTTGGCAAACGAGACAGTGTCCCTGACTTTGGAATAGCGATGGAGTTCAGAACTCCGAATTCCTTCTCTCACTTGAGTGAGGCGTGGTATTCCAAGCATAGCTCTTTCGATTCCTCCCTGGGAGACCCCGAATAGCATTCTCATTCTGCTTTCATAAGGCCCAGGTCTCTGAGGCGTATGTTAATGCAGGGAGACCGCTGGAGTCAAAGAGATGTGCCCAGAGCTGGAGGTTCTTTGTCCTTTTAGCTATTTTTTTGATGCCTTTGAAGCATTCCATATCGCTCTCTTCCTCCTGCGCAGCTCAGGTTTCAGGTCGTTCATCATGTTGACTTCTTGACCTAGGTACACATAACTGCTGCATTCAGAGATGTCTGTTCCATTGAGAGTGAATGGGGCCTCTGGAACTAGTTCATTTTTCATAAACATAGTTTTCTTTAGATTCACTGTAGACCTATCTTTCCACATTCTCGGTCGAAGTCAGCCAGCATTTGTGCTGCTTGGATAATTTGTGGTGTTATTAGAACGATGTCATCAGCGAAGCAGTGGTGGTGTAGTTGCCGACCATCTGTTTTCATTCCTATTCCTTCCCATTCTAATAGTCTCATGCTGTTCTCGAGGGTGACTGAAGAGTTTCACTGTATCACTGTCTTCCCCTTCATCATTGATTTGCTCAAGTGGGCACCAGTAACATCTCAATATGACCTGTCTCATGCAAGTAGAGCCCAAGGGTACCTGCTTGCTCCAGGAACATAAAGAGCCTCAAACCATTCCACTAGGTCGTGGGAATGAGGTCTATAATTGTTACTGGTATTTGACTTATCAAATATGACACGGGTAGTTTGCCAGGCTCTGCCGTGTGGGTAGCATACTCTTGTAGTCATCTCAAAATCCAGCATTTATTGATGAACCCGCGGCGGGGGCCCGTGAGCTGGGCTGTGATAGGCTGGTCTGCAGGGTGGAGTTCTGACGATAGGGAAGTCTAGAATGTGGAAAATGGAGGCCCTCATGGAGTCGGGGGTTGCTGAAGAGTTTATGTATTATAATCAACAATGTGTAAGATAGCAAGAGAGAAAAAGAGAGAGAGAGAAAGAGAAAGAGATAATAAATCTGCCATAGAGGCAGGCTAGGGGAGGAGGGAAGGAATCGGGGGCATTTGTGGTGGGAAATGGGCGCTGGTGGAGGGATGGGTGCTGGAACACTGTTGACCAAATCCCAAACATGAACATCTTTGTAACTGTATATCTCACGGTGGTATAATAAAATACAAAATAAATAAATAAATAAATAAATAGGTATATCAACAGCAAAACATAAAAAAAGAAATAACAATGGACTAAATTCCTATCAAAAGCAGAGACTGGATGGATAGAAACAAAATCCAACCTTCTGCTGCTTATGAAAGTCACTTGAACTCTCAAAAAACACAGTAAGCAATATAAACACAGTTTAGAGTAAAAAGGTTGGGGAAAATCATACAGGGAAATATAAACTTAAAAAATAGAGAGAGAAAAGTACTTGTATCATACCAAATAACATTCAAGCAAAAGAAAAAGAGAGAGTAGCTAGAGCAACACACCTGCAGCTTGTGTGCCTCAACAAAGTGTGTGTGCTTTAACTAGGATGCGTGCAAGCACCACAGCCATGAATGCAAACCTAGATGAGCTCCTCGGCTGAGTGTGAACACCACATGAGGTGGCACTCTTGGTGAGAACCACAGGTGAGAATTTGGGTGCACTATAGCTATGTGCGTCTGTGATTCCATCATCACAACTGCCTAGGAAAGGGGGTAGGAGGTGAGGTAATATGAAAAAAACTACACCAAGAGCCAATAACCAATAATCAATCTCAGTCAGTAGGAAAGTGCAAATCAAAAGCAGTGAGATATCTCACACTTCCTAGAGTTGCTTTTATCAGACAATAAGTGCTGGCAAAGTTGTGGGAAATAAGAGATCCAAGCATTCACTGTTGGTGGAAATGTAAAATGGTGCAGTTGCCTTGGAAAACACAAACTGTCCCAGAATTTTATTTTTTTTTTTTTATTATTATTATTATTATTATTATTATTATTATTATTATTTGCTTTTTGGGTCACACCCGGTGATGCTCAGGGGTTACTCTTGGCTCTTTGCTCAGGAATTACTCCTGGCAGTGCTCGGGGGACCATATGGGATGCCAGGGATAGAGCACAGGTGGCCCTAGGCCATTCGCGTGCAAGGCAAACGCCCTACCGGCTGGGCTATCGCTCCGGCCCCTGTCCCAGAATTAAAAAAAAAAATTATCAGGAAATAGTACAGCCAGTAGGATGCAACTGACCCAGGTTCCAAGCCTTGCCAGGACTGATCCCTGAATGCAGCCGAAGTAAGTCCTGAGCACAAATGGGTGTGACTCCAAAACAAAAATAGAATGATCATAGGATCCAGTCTCCTAGATATGGAACCAAGATATCTCAAAGGGCTGAAGTGCATGTTCTGCATGCTGGAGGCCTGGGTTTTATCCCTGGCACCACATAATACCCCAGTCATGGCTGGAGCAAAGCCTGAGCACCCACAATTCTAAGGAAATAATTGAAAGCAAGGATTTTGTGGGCCGTTAACATGGCCCAGTGGTTGAGAGCATGCCTGTCTTGTGTTTGATCCCTGACACTCAAAAAGAAAGGGACGGAGACAGCTCAGGTGGCAAATGTACATGTCTAGCATGTGTAAGGTGGGATTTTTGTGTGGAGGTGTGGGCCAGAGGGAGGGCATGGGCCACACCCAGAAGTGCTCAGGGCTTTCTCCTGGCTCTGTGCTCAGTGATCACTCCTGTCACTACTGGGAGATCATATGCAATCTGGGACTCACTAAAGTCAGGGTGTGCAAAAGCAAGTGCCTTACCCCTATACTATTTCTCCAGCTTAACAAGGTGTGATTTCAGTCCCCAGTACCATGTGGCCTCCAAGCATTTTGGGGGAGTGGCCGCAGACACCGAAGCTCCACTGGGTGTGACCCCTATAAAGGAGAAAATTAAAGCAGAGTCTGTTCAAGGATTATCTCATAATAGTATTATTCAAATTGCTAAGGTAGAAGCAACCTAAGTGTCTATCAACATTTATGCATAGATACATAAGTGGGATTAGGAGCTTTTCTGGTTGCATTGTGGACTCACACCCAACACTAATTAATTTCATGACTTTTTTTTGTTTTTATTAAAAATTTTTTTTTCAGACTTTATTTTTTGGGGGTATGCTACCCGCGCGGCAGAGCTGGCCAGCTACCCGTGTTGTATTTGATATGCCAAATACCAGTAACAATTATAGACCTCATTCCCATGACCTGATGGAATGGTTTGAGGCTCTTTATGTTCCTGGAGCAAGCAGGTGCCCTTGGGCTCTACTTGCATGAGACAGGTCATATGGAGATGTTACTGGTGCCCGCTCGAGCAATTCGATGATAAACGGGAAGACAGTGATACAGTGAGCTAGAGCAATAATACAGTGGGTAAGGTGCTTGTCTTGTACACATCCAACCCAGGTTCAGTTCTGAGCATCCCATATTGTACCTAAGGACTTCCAGGAGTAATTCCTGAATGAAGAGCCAGGAGTCACCCTTAAACATCAATGGGTGTTATCCCCTTGAAAAAAAAAATTTAAAAAGATGTGATGAGATACTGGTTAAAGGCTTTTTACCTTTTTTTAAAAAAATCATGAGATACTGCTTAAAGGTTTAGTAGAGCAAGAGTATTTAACTCTTATCAGTGTATATGCACCAAATGAAGAGTCAAGAAATTTATAACAACTACTGGGGACTGGAGCAATAGTACAGCAGGTAGGGTATTTGCCTTGCATGCGCTGACATGAGTTCAATCTCCAGCAACCCATATGGTCTCCCAATTATCAGCAGGAATATTTCCTGAGAGCACAACCAGGAGAAACCCTTGAAGTATTTTTTGGGCCAGGGTGTGACTCAAAGAGCAAATAAAGAATAGAAACCTGGGGCTGGAGCGATAGCCCAGAGGGTAGGGCGCTTGCCTTGCACGTGGCTGGCCCATGCGGGCCTGGGTTCGATCCCCAGCATCCCATATGGTCCCCGAAGCACTGCAGGAGTAATTCCTGAGTACAGAGCCAGGAGTAACCCCTGAGGATCGCCGGGTGTGATCCCCCCAAAAAAAAGCAAAAAAAAAAAAAAGAAACCAAAAAGAAAAACAACCCCCAATATACCTGAGACTATATAACACCGACTAGATCAACCAGATAGAATATCAATAAACAAAAGTGAAATCGGAGTTCTCAGATTAAGATACATGTGCTGAACTCTTGTCCCCAAATCTGATTTCATATTCTTTCCCAGTACACATGGGACCTTCTCCAAGCTAGACCACAGGCTGGAGCACAGTTTGAGTGTCCATAAGGCAATCAGATTAGATATAATGAAATTAGGTGTTTTGAAATATCTTTTCAAAATAAAATGTCATAAATATAAAATTAATTATAAAAGATGGTAAATGTGTCAGCATTTGGAAACTAAACAACATACTATTTAATAACTTTTGGATCAAAGAAGAGCTAAAAATTGAAATATTTCTTAAAATATACAAGAATAAAGACACACACCATCAGTGCATGGGACACAGAAAAAGCAAAACAAAAGGTGACATTCATAGCAATACAGGCTTACATTTAGAGGAAAGAAAAAATCTAACCTCACAGCTAAGAAAATCATAAAAGAATAGCAAATGAATTTCAAAGCAAGTAGAAAAAGAGAATGATAAAAATTAGTGCAGAAATCAATACAATAATTCAAAGGGCAAATAAACCCAGGAGATTTTTTTTGAAAGCACAAACAATGTGGAAAATTTTTAACTAGACTCATGAGAAAAAGTAATAAAACGCAAATAAATTGGAACAGAGATGAAAGGGGAGAAATTGCAATAGAAACATCAAAAATATAAAAGATCATGGGGTCCCTATGAACAATTACTCACTACTGACTTGAAAACTAGAAGAAATTTATAAATCTGAGGCTGGAGTGATAGTCCAATAGGTAAGGCCCTTGATTTGCGAGTGGCTGACCAGGTTTTGATCCTTGGTATCTCATATGGTTTCCTGAACCTTATCAGGAGTGATCCCTGAGCTAAGAATCATGAGTAAGTCCTGAGAATAGCCAGGTGTGTCCCCCAAACAAGCAATAAAAAACTAAAAAAATCAAAAAGGACTAGGAGTGTAGGGGTACGCTAGGACCTCTGACAAAATCTGGGAGCAGGGTATAGGGATCCTCTTCTGCCCCAGGGGCTTGGCTGGTAGACAGAGAAAGACGTGAGAATCCAGCAAAGTTTCAAAAGATTTTACTCACACTTGTTCAAGTATACAATTTAGTAACAGGAAAACCCCAGATTTAAGGTTCTTAGCTGGGCCCCCTGCCCCATGTAGGTTTAGAATTCTAGTCCAAGATAGCCGCCACCACGCTCTAAGGCCCAACAGGGAAGAGAAGGGAGAGTGGGCAGAGGGAGAAGGTGAAAGGACGAAAAGGCAAAAGACAAAAAGGCAAAAGGCAAAAAAAGGCAAAAGGGTTCAAAAGAAAGCAGGCTACAGCTTTTATAGCTTTTCAGCCCAGACCGACCCACATCAATGGAAAGCAATTAGGGTCAATCCCTCCTCAGGTAACTTCTCCCAGGACCTCACCTAGCCCCACTGAAATGTTAATATTGCTCCAGCTAAAGCTGTCTTGGAAGTATTCCTGCAGGTCCTATGTAGAGTGGGTAAAGGACATATATCTGTACCAGTGGATATTCTACAGTCAAGTATATATTTCTCCAAGCCTTCCCAAGATTCTCATCTGTACTTCCTAGTTGTTTTGTATATTAGCCTTTAGATTTATTAGAGAGCCATGCTTTCTTGTTTGGAGTCAACAGCATTTTTTCTGGTCTAATTACTTAGAGATCCAATATGGCCAGGTAGATATACTGTAAGATCTATCTAGTCCCATGATAATTGTGGTAGCATGAGAGACAATATTTATACCAGCTAATATAGAATATATAGTAAGATATACTACCACATAAAGTCACAGACTCAAACTGTTTCCTTGCCCCTATATGCAAATAATGAAAGAGAAAAAAGTGATATTCAGAAAACAATTCCATTCATAATCATGCCTCAGAAATTTAAGTATCCCAGAATTAGCTTAACTCAGGAAGTAAAAAACCTGCAAGAAGAAAATTACAAAACTGCTTCAAGAAATGAGAGAGGACATGAGGAAATCAAAACACATTCCCTGCTCATAGATTGGGAGAATTAACATTGTCAGAATGGCAATACTCCTTAAAGCATATATAAATTCAATACAGTCCCTATAAGGATATCCATGACATATTTCAAAGAAATTGACCAGACTCTTAAAATTCATATGGAAGAATAAACCCTAAAAACAGCCAAAGCAATTTTGGAAAAAAGAAGATGGGAGGCATAACCTTTCCCATTTTCAAACTGTCTTACAAAGTGGTAGTGATTAAAAAAGTATGGTTTGGAGTGAAAACAGACCTGTGGACCTATAGAATAGAATTGAGTATCCTGACACACATCGTCAAATATATGAACATTTCATCTTTGACAAAGGAGGATAAAACACAAAGTGAAGCAAGGAAATCCTCTTTAACAAGTGGAGCTGGGAAAATTGAGCAGCTACGAGAAAGAAATGAATGAGACCTCTGTCTAACCCCATACACAAAAGTAAAATCAAAATGGATTAAAGATCTCAATATCAGACCTGAATCTATAAAGTACATCGAAGAAAATATAGGAAAAGTCCTCCAAGACATTGAAACTAAGGCATCTTCAAAGAGGAAACACCACTAACAAAGCAATTGGAATAAAAAATAAACATATGGGACTACATGAAGCTAAAAAATTTTCTGCAACTCAAAAGAAACAATGACAAACATACAAAGACAGTTCACAGATTGGAAAGAAAATTAAAATTCTGGGGCCGGAGCGATAGTCCAGCGGGTGTGGCGTTTGCCTTGCACGCGGCTGGCCTGTGCCGGCCGGGTTCGATCCCCTGGCATCCCATATGGTCCCCCGAGCACCGCCAGGAGTAATTCCTGAGTGCAGAGCCAGGAGAAACCTCTGAGCATTGCCGGGTGTGACCCAAAAAGGCAAAAAAAAAAAAAAAGAAAGAAAATTAAAATTCTTTCCAATATTAATATTCTTTCCAATATTAATATATATTAATATAACTGTGAATATATACAGTTCTTATTTCCAATAACTTTCTGCTTAGTCTTAGATGCATAGTTTGGACATGTGACCTGAAAATGAAATGTTGTATTTGTTTGAGAAGGGAAATGGTATTGAGATCCGAAATAGAAGTAAGAAGATAGAGGAAATATCTATTCCAAGTGGAATAGATATTTTTTAATAAAGAATTTTTATTAACACAATGCCCATCTGATAAGGGGTTAATAGCCAGAATATATCAGGCACTGGTAGAACTTTACAAGAAGAAAACTGCCAACCACAGCAAAAAAATGGGGAGGAGAAATGAACAGAAACTTCATCAAAGAAGAAATTTGAATGGCCAAAATGCACTTGAAAAAATGCTCATCATCATTAATCATCAGGGAGATGCAAATAAAAACAACAATGAGATATCATCTTACACCACAGAGACTGGCACATACCCAATAGACCAAGAATAACAAGAGCTGGAGTGGATGCAGGGATAAAAAGGACTCTCATCCATTGTTGGTGGGAATGTTGACGGGTACAGCCTTTTTGAAAACAGTATGGACATTCCTCCAAAAACTAGAAAGTGAGCTTCCATTTGATACAGCAATGCCACTCCTTGGAATGTACTCTCAGAGGCCAAAACACACTGCAGAAATACCATCTACACTTTAAAGTTCATAGCAGCACTATTTACAATAGCCAAAATCTGGAAACAACCAGAGTGCTGAAGAACAGATGACTGGATAAAGAAAATATGGTATATCTACACAATTGTATATTATACAGCTTTTTAGAAAAAAAATGAAGTTATGAAATTTGCCTATGAGTGGATGGACATTGAGGAGATCATGTTGAGTGAATTTAGCCAGAGGGAAAAGGACAGATATAGAATGACTGCATTCATTTTTGGGATATAAAATAAATAGTATGATACCAATATCCAAGGACAGGCAAAACATGGATCAGGAGGTCTTTTCAGTGGGTGGAATCTACTGCAAGAGTGTGGAAGTTAGAGGTTAGATAAGACAGAGAAGGGACAAGTGTGCTAATAATTGTTGGAAATGAAAATACCAGCCTAGAACTGAGCATTAAATATAGGCAAAGGAATATGCATGATAACCTCTAAATATATGTATTGCAAGCCACAATGTGTGAGAGAGAGAGAGAAAGAAAGGCGAGAGAGAGAGAGAGAGAGAGAGAGAGAGAGAGAGAGAGAGAGAGAGAGAGAGAGAGAGAGAGAAGCCTGCCATAGAGGCAGGTAGTGGGAGGGGAGGAAATCAGGGGACATTGGTGGTGGGAAATGGGTACTGGTGGATGGATGGGTGCTGGAACACTGTGTGACTGAAACCTAAACATGAACAGTTTTGTAATTGTATGTATCACCGTGGTATAATAAAATAAAAAATCCCCCGAAAACGGAAATAAGAGTAATAAAAAACTAAAAATCCTCACAAGTATTAAAATCTAGGTTAGTTTGGTTTACTAGTGAGTTCTAACAAATCTTGAAAGAAGACTTACCATACTCAAGGTATTCTAAAATATCAAATTAATGATTTCTGAGAACTTTCATGAAGTCAACCTAATTTGGTTCCTGTTACCAAAGCATATATAGATGTTGCTGAAAAAGAAAATTATAGTTCAATATTCCCCTTGAGGTGTTGCAGGTGTGGCTGTGGTGCCGGCTGCATCCGTAGGTGGCAGACAGGAGATAGCTTGTCTACACCCAGGGCTTTGCGCTGTCGGCCATGTATGGTTGATTGTCTGACATAGAAAGAGACTGGGCCCTCCTGGAATGAACCCAGAGTCAGCAGAGTCTGGCAAGCTACCCATGGTGTATTTGATATGCCAAAATCAGTATCAATAATGGACCTCATTACCAACGAATAGAGACATTACTGGCGACTGCTCTAGCAATGCTCTTCCCATTCTCAAAAAATGGGAAGACAAGTGATACAAGTAATCCCTGATAGTCGACCTCCTTTGACAAATGAGAGTCAGGGATGCTGTCTCATTGCCAAGGCATCGAAAATCAGATGGTCTGGACATATAATGAGACTTGGAGACAACTGCTGGACTAGATCTGTTACTGACTGGATTCCACAGGATGTCAAAAAGTTCACATGGCTGCCCACCTACAAGATGGTCAGAATTCTTCATCAAGACCCTGAGCAAATGGTTTTAGCCTCTTTGTATTCCTGGAGCAAGCAGATGCCATTGGGCTACACTGGCACGTGACAGGGACAAATGAAAACGTTCCTGGTGCCTGCTTGAGTAAATTGACGAATAACGGGATGCCAAGTTATCAAATTAGCAAGTGATTCTTGATGCACACTGATGCAAAGATACTCAACAGAATATTGGCAAGCTCTAACAATGTACCAAATGAATAATAAACTATAATCAAGTGATATTTATCTAGAGGATACAAAGATGATTCAGTACAAACAAATCAATCAGTGCAGTGTAACATATCAACAAAAATAAAGATTTTAAAAAATAATCATATCAGTTGACTCAATGGAAGCTTTTGATAGACTATAAGATCCAGACATGATAAAAACCTCAAAAAAATAGGGAATTAAAAAACGATAAATGTAATTACATTTAATTTAAATATAGTTAGCATTAAAATAAACAATTTGCAAAACAAAACAAAAATCCCCACCCAAACCGAGTATCTGTAAACCTCAAATGCCTAATAATTAAGCAAAGTATGTGAAGCATTTATTGGTAGAAAACTTTAAGTAATTATTAAAAGAAATAAGGAAGAGCCAACATTTAATGCTCAGTTCTACATCATTGTTACCATTTCCAACAATTATTAATACATTATTCCTTTTTCTGTATTACCTAGCTTCTGACTTCCACACACTTGCAGTAGATTCCATCCACAGGCAAGATCTCCTGATCCATGTTTTGCCTGGCCTTGAATATTGGTATCATGCTATTTTTTATATCCGGCAAATAAATGTAGTCATTCTATATCTGTCCTTTTCCCTCTGGCTAATTTCACTCAGCATGATCCTTTCCATGTCTATCCATTTATAGGCAATTTTCATAACTTTATTTTTCCTAACAGCTGTGTAGTATTCCATTGTGTAGACGTACCACAGTTTCTTTATCCAGTCATTTGTTCTCAGGCACTCTTGTTTCCAGATTCTGGCTACTGTGAATAGTACTGCTATGAACATAGAATTGTAGATGGTGTTTCCACTGTGTGTTTTTGGCCTCCCAGAATATATTCCAAGAAGTGGTACTGCCGGGTCAAATGGGAGCTCAATTTCTAGTCTTTGGAGGAATGTCCATACTTTTTCCCAAAAAGGTTATACCAGTCGACTTTCCCACCTACAATGGATGAGAGTCCCTGTCTCCCCACATTCATGCCAGAACTTGTTGTTCTTGCTCTTATGGATATGTGCCAGTCTCTCATACTGTACTTTTACCTTTTCCAATTATTTTTAATGGGATATAACACCTAAAAAGGAATTAATGCAAATGTTTGTGAAAATAGTGAGCTAAGGGGAAGATTTTCTGGTCGTAATGACCCAAAGAAATGCAATGAATAATATGCTGTAATAAATAATTCAGGGTTTTCCATCAAAATGAACTTACCATCTCAGCAATTTTTGTAGGACTTTCCACAACCAGAATACTGCTATCCTCCATGACTTCTTTGAAAGTTGGCTAATGACATTCATTTAGACTTCTGATCTGGCACAGGGATGGTACACCTGGGATTGAAAAAGGTCCTGCCCTTATTTTTATTTTGCCATATTTCACCTGATTACTAAAATTAGCTCTTTATTGAGAGTTCTGTGTAAAATTGATCCCTGATATTAAGGTACCATCAGAGTAGAAGTCCGAAAAGTAAAAAGTGAAATTACACTGTACTGGTTCCCTAAGGAAACTATCTTCAAGGCACCATTTTCTACTATTGGTTTGGAACGTGTCATGTCATCTCCAGAGGAGGTGGAATTAGCCTGGCATTTAATGAGGCCACAATATGAATTTGCTCTCTTCCCTGTCTTTCCCAATGTTCTTTACATGTTATGCCAGAAAAATAATAATTCTGCGAACCTTTTTTACCCCTGATAAGTACTCACACAATGAATTTAATTGAAATCCCCTTTTATCTATTATGCTGGAACAAGGAATTAACAATATCCATTAAAATGACTATTACATTCACATCAAATGGATTTTAACACCCAACTAAAATGATATGAAGGAGGCTATAATCATACGAGGCACAATATAGTGTATAAATTTTAAACCTTTAGAAACCCTAAATTAGTTTAATCTCCAATTGTAATTATCATTAATGTCAGTCAAACTTTCTCAAGGCCCCTTTCTGTTGAATAAAAAGAAACAAATAAAACTATAAAGTCTTTATGTTCTATACGCTAACAGCAGGCCTCAGGATTAGTAAAAGAAAACATTTTTACATGGATCAGAGATCCTGGAATAATGTACAGAAGAAATAACCACTGTATCATATCTATAGATTCTAGCTTCTTTTGTAATTTGAAAATGCCAACAATTTTATTTATTTATTTAGCCTTTCTGGGTCACAACCAGTGACCTCAGGAGTTACTCCTGACTCTTTTCTCAGGAATTACTCCTAGCGGTGCTTGGGGACCATATGTGGGATGCCAGAGATTGAACCTGGGTGGCTGTGTGCAAATCATATGCCCTACCTGCTGTGCTATTGCTCCAGCCCCGAAGCCAACAACTTTTTGTAAACAATAGCTATGTATTCTGATTTTTTGCTACAAATTTGTAAAAATGCGATGCACTTATTAGAGTATCATATATTATTAAATATTAAATAATGGGGAAAATTTTTTTTCTCCTTGGCAACTTTAACCAGTAGCATTCTAGAGTGTTTTGGATTTAGACCAGAAGTAACAAAGGTAGCAGTCATCTCCCTTAGATCACCAAAGACTGAGTATATGGAAGCCAGATACCATTGCTCAGCATAAGCACTGGGTCCTCCTCCACAAAAGGAAAATAAACCTATAATTTCTTGATAAATGTACCTAAATCAATAAGATACTGTATTTAAAGATGTCTACAGAAAAAAAACAGATGTATTTTAAATAATTACTTATCATCACTTCCAGTAATCCATTTTATACATTATAATAAATGTTTGGATATATGTGTGTATGAGGGAGGGGAGAGAGGAGAAATTCTGGAGATTAAACCCAGGACCTCACATCTAGGAACACTTTGCTTACTTTAGTTACCTCTGACTGGGGCTCTTCAATATCTTCTACAGGGCAGATCACCACCTCTGCATTGTTCCACCTCCTAATACAAATCATGTGCGTTGATTTATAAATCCCAGAGAAATCAGAATAGGTAACACAATTACCTCTTCAATCATTTACTGGTTATCAATTTGTCTGAAAATGATCTGTTAATATGTTAGATATTTAGAGTTCACCATACACCTCATAAAAGTAGCCTATTAAAACTCTCCTCACATCTCTCTCATTGTATCACTTCAACCTAAGGCTCAAACTTCATTACTTGATTGTTTTTCTGTCTTATCTGGTACTTGTTCCTTTTCTATTGTTGGTACCGTCTGAAACCCTGTCATATTGAACCTACTGCTACTCTGTTATTTGCTTTGAACGAAGGCTATTCTGTTGCCCTAATAACTAAAGCCAGGGAGGCATCTATCAGTCTCTTTTATTGTCATGTAATTGCTATGTAGAAAAGCAATTTGTCTTCAGACTCTGCTGATTATTTTGTTTGTAGACACACTGCTCAACTCAACCTTTGGTTCTCTTCTGCCCTCTTTTGCTCCCTCCCAATGGAGACATTTTACCTTGTATCCTAAAATGCCTGTCTTTTGTGAAATGAGTGTCACAAAAGGATGCCTGTCTTCAAAAACTCTCAAACTCATTCACCAACGTGGTAAGGCACGAGCCTCAGACAACCATAAGCTAACATCCAAGCTCAAAAAGCAGTGCAGAGAAGCGATAAAGGAAGACTTCAAAGAAAGAAGAGCAGCAATACTGGCCATTGCATCAGAAACCAGGAAAAGCATTAACAACCCCTGCCTGTCCTTTTCCAACTATAAGACCAAGATGACTGCCGTCCGACGCCCTGATGAATCTATCACATCTTCCTGAAAGGCAATAGAGAAGATTATCCATGACTTCAACTAGGATCTCTTTAATAGCATGTCCACCTGCTCAAATACCAAATTCTGCAGGGTGGATATGTCGTTCCCAATGTTCTCCCTTCTGAAATCTGACATGCCATTCCATTGGTAAACAAGCAAACAGCACCCAGCCCAGACAAAGTCAGACCTGAATACCTGAAGATCCTGCCTTCAGTACTCATCAATACACTGGCTCGGCTCTTCACATGCTAACTGTCTGAATGCAAGGTACCCTCCCAATGGAAAACCAGCAGGACAATTCTGCTGTTCAAGAAGGGAGACCTCCATGACATTGGCAACTATTGCCCGATCTGCCTGTTGTTGTCATCTACAAGCTGTTCACTCAAGTCATCCTGAACAGGATTGGCAGAACATTCGATGAAGGACAACCATGCAAGCAAGCTGTTTTCCGAAAAGGATTCAGCACAATCGACCATATCCACACGGTAACCAAGCTCATTGAGGTTTGTAGGGAGTTCAAGATGCTGCTCTGTCTCACTCACATTCATTGATTTAAAGAAAGCCTTTGATTCTTTGAGACAGAAGCAGTCATCAAAGCCCTAGCCAAACAAGGTGTTCAAACCAAATACATCAAGATCCTTTGTGAGCTGTATTACAGATTCACTACCAGGATCTCACCATTCTAAAAGGAAGTGATCATCACTGAAGCTCTTTAAGGCCGCCCTTGAGAATGTCATGTGACACTTAGAATGGGAAGTAAATTTAAGTGAAGATAGATGGTCGACAGCCCACCACCTCCACTTCACTGATGACATCATTCTAATAACAACAAACATTAGCCAAGTGGCACAAATGCTGGCTAACTTTGACTGTGAATGCGGAAAGGTAGGTCTTCAGTTGAATCTCAACAAAATATTGTTCATGAAAAAGAAGTAGTTCCAGAGGTTCCATCCACTCTAATGGAACAAACATCTCTGAATGCAGCAGTTATGTGTACCTAGGTCAAGAACTCAACATGATGAATGACGTAAAACTTGAACTGTACAGGAGGAAGAGAGCAGAAGGGAACACATTCAAGAGCATCTAAGAAATAGCTACAAGGACAAAGAACCTCCTGCAATGGTCACATCTTTTTGACTCCACTGTTCTCCCTGCATTAACATATGCCTGAGAAGCCTGGGCCCTACGAAAGCTGGATGAGAACTCCATTCGGGTCTCCCAAAGAGGAATTGAAAGAGCTATGCTTAAAATATCACATCTCACTCAAATGAGAGAAGAAATCTGGAGTTCCGACCTCCATCAACGATCGAAAGTCAGGGATGCTGTCTCATTTGTCAAGGCATTGAAAATCATATGGGCTGGACATGTAATGAGACTTGGAAACAATTGCTGGACTAGAGTTGTTACTGACTGGATCCCATGGGATGTCAAAAGATCACATCGCCGCCCACCTACAAGATGGTCAGAATTCTTTGTCAAGACCCTGAATGGGGGCCAGAGTGATAACACAGTGGGTAGGGCATTTGCCTTGCATGCAGCCAACTGGGGTTTGACCCACAACATCGCACATGGTCCCTGAGCACCACCAGGAGTAATTCCTGAGTGAAGAGGCAGGAGTAACCTCTGAGCATTGCCAGGTGTGACCCAAAAAAGAAAAAAAATGACCCGAACGAACAGTTTGAGGCTCTTTGTATTCCTGGAGCAAGCAGAATCCATTGGGCTACACTGGAACGTGACATGGACAAATGGAAATGTTACTGGCACCTTCTCGAGCAAATCAATGAATAACAGAATGCCAAGTGATCAAGTGATCCTATAATGCCACTTTAAAATGGTTGACATTAAAGTGGCCTCAACCTCCAGTGGCTAAAAGAGTAGTCTAAAGGGACTTGACAAATCTTGGAAAAAGTCTGTTTGATGCTCCTTCTTAAGATGTCATTATCATCTCTATTTGTGAGTTGCCAAGCTAATCACGTTATTATTCTCAGGTGTGCCAAGGCTGGCATGGAAACTTGAGACAGGAGCTGTCTTCTGTTAAAAAAAAAAAAACTACGAGCAGTTGCAGCCATGCCAGGGAGACAAAAAATTGGATCCAAGAGTTAATTATTTTGGAACAGAAGCATACTCTGACTTCAGTTATGTCTATGAACACTGACTATGCCATGTACGTTGCCCTTGGGTGGTTATACCAGTTTTATCTCGGACTCATGTTTCCCAGACATGGCTGTGATTGAGAACTGGAACAATGAGGGAGAATGGGGGAGAAATACCAGCTGCTCCTTCAAGTTTGATACATTTCTGCAGTTCACAAATGAGGAGTAAACTGTTGTTCAGAGGGTGAGTGAATAATCTGAGGTGGCTTATCCAGTACATGAAACAGACTGGATCCACACACCACCTGTTCATCACTATTCTTTCTAACTCTAACCTTCTCTTCTTTACATTTTGTCTCTGGCCTGTCCCTGGGTTATTTAAGCCTCTGAGTTCGCGGTAGGAAAATTCTTTAGGTCATTTTTTATTTATCTGTAGTGGAGAGGGATCAAGGAAGCACTATTATTCAGACCCAACTGTGGTTATGCATCTGTGAAATAAGCTATTAAATATAGCTGCACTCTAGCCAATGGGATAGGGATACCAGAGTAGACTATTTGAAAATTGTCTAGCAGTAGTGGGTCAAATTCTGAATCACATTGCACTAACTTCTGAAAAGGGGGTGTGGACTCAGATCAGTCAGACCAAGGGCTTCATGTGTTTTCAGTTATTAATTATTTCTGTTTGGTTGGTATTTATGCATAGATGTGTCATGTGAGTTGTGACTAAGCTTTAACTTGGCCCAATTCAAAGTGTTTTATAAACTTAAAACATAGCTTCTTAGTAATCAGTGCTAAATATTTTTGACTTTAACCTTTAAAGTTGATCTGAAATTTATTTCCTATTGCCTCCTCTATTACTACCTGACTCAAAGTCACTATCCTCTCCTCACATTACCTTATGAAGGTTGGGGCTGGGGTAGGTGGGAAAGAGAGGAAATAAGGGAACACTTGTGGACAGAAGTTCACACTGGTCACCTGGTGGGATAGGTGATGGTATCCCACCAGGTGCTTTAACAAAATAAAATTTGGGGACAAAATACTTTCTAATAGTTTTCTATATTTCCTGATAGATGCTTCCAGCTAGCAGAATGCTCCTTCTAAAACATAATTTAGGTCATATTTTTGTGCCAAAACAAACCCTAGAGGTAGTCTCTTTTCACTATTACAATTTTGCAGCCCCTTCAAAGTCCATAAGAAATGACAAGCTTAGTTCTCAGAGCTCTGCTCATATTTAGACTCATCTTTTTCCAGCTTGTCTCGCTCTCTCTGTCTTAGTTACACTTGATCCTTGCTCTTTTCCACACATTTAAACATGTTTACATACCAAAATCTATACCTGTCATCGCCCTAGCAGGAAAATGGTCTTGCCTCCATACTTTACTCTCACCCTCTCACATTATTCAGTCACAAGAGACTGCCTTGGGTTCCAGATCCCCATCTCACCCATGCACTCTCCAGCTATAAATGATCTGTCTTCATAGCACTAACAACTGGCTAACACAAGTACATTTATTTACGTTTGTTGGCTTTATTATGTCTCACCCTAACCTCTGAGAGCAGAGAAATCATTTTTAACCTGTTCAGCACTTCTGCATCTGAGGTAACAGACATGTAATGATTCTCAGCAAACACATCCATGCTGTGTGATGCTCTGCCAGGGCGGGCTTACATGCACTGTGGTCATGTCTGGCTGGATTGCCCCACTAAACCCACAGCACCTCCAGGGCTGGGCCGACACGTGCTGTGGTCATGTCGGCGCAGGGACTCTGGGACGCCCGATATTTAATGAATTAATTAAAAATCTTATTTCTAATTAGCTTTTAAAAAGATCACTTTTAAAAATTCACTTCTGGGGGCCAGAGCAATGTACGACAGGTAGGGTGTTTGCCTTGCACAAACGCCCTACCTGGAGTAATTCCTGAGTGCAGAGCCAGAAGTAACCTCTGAGCATTGCCAGGTGAAGAAAAAAAACAAAAGTTAAATAAATAAAGCTTTTAAATAAATAAATAAATAAAAAATTCACTTCTGTGAAGTGAGTGAAAAAGTTGATCACAATGCCATTACGTATTTGTTAAAAATATCTATTAAACTAGGTGTTGGAACTGCACATTAAGTAGCCTAACTTGCAGAATAACTCCCCATAGGTGGAGCTACATAGGTAAATATTATGTCAGAAGAAGCAAAACTGATTGTGGGAATCCAGATGAAGCTTTTAATCTTGTCCAAGCAGGGGGAGATTAAAATGGGAGGAACATCATTAGGATTTAGTAAACTTTCTAGAAATGACAGCGCACGCCAGGCCTAAAGAATTCTTATGATTAATCTAAAGGGGTTTCTAAAGAAGGCAGACTTACACAGTGGATAATGCAGAGAGAAAAAGAGTAGTCTAAGGAAAGAGAAGAAGGGGGAGAGACAGACAGAGGCAGATATTAGAGAGCTGTGCTTGGCCTCATTCATGCCCCATTCATTCTCAAATTTAAAAAGAGTAGATTAGCAAAAGAATGTACATTGAGATCAGCACAGACAGTAGCAGCCTTTTTTTGGGTTAAAGACAAAAAGAAAATCTTTACTAAATTTCTTCTAAGAACTTTACTGAAATTTTATTATTATTATTATTATTATTATTTTATTTTGCGGGTTTTTTTTTTTTGCTTTTTGGGTCACACCCGGTGATGCTCAGGGGTTTCTCCTGGCTCTGCACTCAGGAATTACTCCTGGCGGTGCGCTGGGGACCATATGGGGTTCCGGGGATGGAACCCGGGCGGGTATGGGCCGGCCCTGTGCAAGGCAAACGCCCTACCTGCTGGGCTATCGCTCCGGCTTTATTTTGCTTTTTAAGGGGTCACACCCAGAGACACTCAGGGCTTACTCCTGGCTCTTTGCTTAGGAATTAGTCCTGACAGAGCTCTGGGGACCACATGGGATGCCGGATATCAAACCTGGGTAGACTGTGTATAAGGCAAGCGCCCTACCCGCTGTGCTATTGCTCCAGCCCCTGAAATTTTTAGAAACACTCCATGATCCTGCGTGAAATTCAAAGGTGAAAACTTGGTCATTAAAGAATTTTCTAGGGCCGGAGCAATAGCACAGCGAGTAGGGTGTTTGCCTTGCCAGCGGATGACCTGGGTTTGATCTCAGCATTCCATATGGTCCCCTCCCCTCCCGCCACCCCCCCCACCACCACCACCAGGAGTAATTCCTGAGCAAAGATGAGCAAAGAGCCAGGAGACACCCCTGTGCTTTGCTGAGTGTGACCCAAAAAAGCACACACACAAAAAAAAAAGAGAGAATTTTCTAGTTCTATTATGAGGGGAATTTTTAAAATACTTTATTTACTCTGGATATGTACCATGCATTTGAGATTTTTAGATAAAAAATGTTCATATACATAGCCAAAGTCTTAATGGCCCCAAAATTTGAGCAGAGTACTAGACATGTTGGCTGTCAACTCTCAGATAAGCCTCTGCTAATACCAAAATTGACTTGGGATCTTTAATACCAAAGTTCTGTGTTCTGCATTAATACCAAGGTCTGATTCTAAAGTCCCTCACAGGAGACGGCATTAGACTCCAAGTAGTAAAGGCCAAGTGGGCCTTCAGGGTATTTAAATTTGTGATTTCAGAGCCTCTTAGTTAACCTACAGTTGATGCTCAGACAACTAAAGTATTCCCCAAAGGCAGCAACAATCCTCAACCTAAATTATCTCTGCTGGCTCCTTTGGATAGATTTGTTGGAATTCTGTTGGAACTTTCACACTTCCAGAGTTGAATGCAAGCCAGCTGAACTGGCCTAAAACACTGACCCTTCCCAAAGAGATCATATTTATATAGCAAAATCTCAGACATTTTTATTATATCCAGTTGGAAAAACAAAAAACAAAACCAGATTCACTGAAGGGGAAAAAAACATCTCAGCATTGAGCAGTTTTTTTTAAGCTTGTGCAGAGAAAGCTCAGACGCTTTCCTGCTGCTTCGCCGCTCAGAGTTCATTGTGATCAAATGCACAAAGCTGTTTTCTGGCATTACTGATAATTATACAAGCAGATGTACCACTTAATGCTTTGATCTTAATGGCTGTGAATTAAATAGAGTTGAGCTTTGTCAATACTTCAAGGGGCCAGTCTACAAGGAAGGATAAAGGTCTGCAGCAGGGAGCCTGCTTTCTCATTGAGGTGTGTGCAGTGTGTGCTCTGAACTGTGGATGCCAGCGGTTGTGATGACTCTCTGGGTTGCTCAAAAGTATATTGATTAGACCCTTATATGATATTAATTTCAAATTCATAACAGTGATGCGTTATGGCAATGTTTAATTTAAAAAATAGGGCAAAAGGTAGTGTTTGGAAGGTATGAAACAATGTTTTAGAAACAAAGAGCCAAAGGCAAGGGAAATAGTGCAGAAGTACAAGTGCTTTCCTTGTACGAGGAGATAGTGCAGAAGGTGCAGTGCTTTCCTTGTACGAGGAGATAGTGCAGAAGGTGCAGTGCTTTCCTTGTGCGAGGAGATAGTACAGAAGGTGCAGTGCTTTCCTTGTGCGAGGAGATAGTGCAGAAGGTGCAGTGCTTTCCTTGTACGAGGAGATAGTGCAGAAGGTGCAGTGCTTTCCTTGTGCGAGAAGATAGTACAGAAGGTGCAGTGCTTTCCTTGTACGAGGAGATAGTGCAGAAGGTGCAGTGCTTTCCTTGTGCGAGGAGATAGTGCAGAAGGTGCAGTGCTTTCCTTGTGCGAGGAGATAGTGCAGAAGGTGCAGTGCTTTCCTTGTGCGAGGAGATAGTGCAGAAGGTGCAGTGCTTTCCTTGTGCAAGGAGATAGTGCAGAAGGTGCAGTGCTTTCCTTGTCCGAGGAGATAGTGCAGAAGGTGCAGTGCTTTCCTTGTGCGAGGAGATAGTGCAAAAGGTGCAGTGCTTTCCTTGTATGAAGAGATAGTGCAGAAGGTGCAGTGCTTTCCTTGTACGAGGAGATAGTGCAGAAGGTGCAGTGCTTTCCTTGTCCGAGGTGGACCGCAGTTCAATCCCCCACAATCATTTATGGTAAATTGAGCCCCGCCAGGTGTGAGCCCTGAACACAGAGCCAAACGTAACACTGCCTGCCACAGAGTGTGACCAAGACCTTCTCATGGGAGAGATTATTCCAACTACATTCTCTTGGGGGGAGAGAACATACCTGGTGATGCTTGGGGTTACTCCTGGCTTTGTGCTCCAGGATCACTCCTGGCTGTGCCTGGGGGACCATACGTGGTGTCAGAGACCAAACTGGGCTTAATTTCATACAACGTAAGCACCGTTACCTCTGTAGTATCACTCCGAACCCTCGACTATTGTTTTCAATGTAAACAGTCCAGTCCACAACAAAAGAAATAATTTCTGGGTCTGTTCTCTGCCCTGCAGTCCCAGTTACAGATTACTAATGCTAGACTGGCTGCATGGGGAGAAAACTAATTTTTCTCTACTTCTCTAGGCCAAGTACTGTTTCTCAATTCTGTGGTTTCTAGCCTAAGAAATAATGAAGCTGTCAGGGACTATAGACATAAATGAAGTTGTATCTTTGACTCTACAATTTCCTCCATATCCAAAGCCTATTAATTCATTCTGGCATGTCATTTCCTCCATAAAGTACCTCTTGAATCGACTTTTTTTCTCTCTCCTTTCTTATGGCCTTGATTCACACTCTCATTACAGCAAGTGTGATTTGGAGGGCAAGAAATTCACCTCAGTAAATAGTTTTAGTTTGGGGCCGGAGAGATAGTTCAGCGGGTAGGGCATTTGCCTAGCATGCAGTCAACCCGGTTCGATCCCCGGCATCCCATATGGTCCCCCATGCAGTGCCAGGAGTGATTCCTGAGCACAGAGCCAAGAGTAACCCTGAGCATTGCAGGGTATGATCCAAAAGCAAAAAAAAAAAATAGTTTTAGTTCCTCTCTTGTTCCTAAGTATTATCCAAATTATAGGTTACTGGTTTCTAAAAAATTTTTGTCTTAACACTCTTCTCATAAGTTTCAAACTCTGTGTCTTGTTTTTACTGTCTCTCATCCCTTTATTAGTACACCCACTGTTCTCCATTGCTCCTCAGCAGGCACCTTCCATTCTGGCTCACTTGTATTCTTTCCATAATTCATGCTTATGCTCTTTTAGCAAGAGCACTGGGTTTGGAGTCCAGAAAATTGGAGACCCAGTTCATTAACTCTGAATTGTCAGTGAGAATTAGGCCAGTTGTTAAAATTCCCTGGATTTCAAATGAAAATTCACCAAAATGATAATGGTATACTACTGTCAATATTATCCAAAGTAAACTTAAAGGTAATCAGAATCTCTGGAGATTTTTGAGAAATACTAAAAATGATGAAAAGCTGAATCAAAGGATGAAAACATTCTCAACTAGTAGTACATGAATTCTCAACATTTGTTATAAGATATTGTCAGAATTGCACAGAGAAATGTAAATAATACAGCAGCAAAAGTTGGTGATTCTCTCTCTTAATCTTTGAGAGCACAAGACAACCAAGATATTTTGATATTTATGGTTTTTTTTGGGGGGTCACACCCGGCAATGCTCAGGGTTTCTCCTGGCTCTGCACTCAGGAATTACTCCTGGCAGTGCTTGGGGGACCATATGGGATGCGGGGATCGGAGCCGGGCTAGCATGGGCCTGCCGCATGCAAGGCAAATGCTCTACCCACTGGGTATCAATCTGGCCCCCTGATATTTATGTTTTGAGCAACAAAATTAGAAACTTATTAATCTGCTTGGAACATTGCATCCAATGACTGAATAAAGAACATTCTTTTCAAGCAAATATATAACTTGTAAACCTTGTTGTACTAAAGTTAGTCACAACAAATTTAAAAAAAACTGATAGTATCTGTATCACATTTAGTTCACAATTTCATTAAATTAGAGATAATTAAGTATAAATATAGAAAAATTTAAAAAAATAAAACAGCAGATACTAGATATACTCATGAATTTTTAAAAATCTTTACCAGGTATTTAATAATAAATTTTTTTTCTGTCAAAATTTTATTCTGTAGTTGAAATGGAATTGATAAGGAATTATAAACCCTAAAGAAACACATGTAATTAATGACATATATATGTATGTATGTATGTATATATATATGTATATCACTGTCTCACTGTTTTCCCATTGTTCATCGATTTGCTCAATGGGTACTAGTAACATCTCCATTAGTCCTTTCACAAGCAAGTGTAATCCAAGGACATCTGCTTGCTACAGGGACAGGAGGAGCCCAAAACCTATGTATGTATGTGTGTGTGTATCTATCTATCTATCTATCTATCTATCTATCTATCTATCTATCTATCTATCTATCTATCTATCTATCTATCTATCTATCTATCTATCTATCTATCTATCTATCTATCTATCTATCTATCTATCTATCTATCTATCTATCTTGTCTCCCCATTGTTCATTGATTTGCTCATGCAGGCAGCAGTAACATCTCCATACGTCCTGACACATACTAGTGAAGCCCAAGGGCATCTGCTGCTCTAGGAACATGAAGAGCCTCAAACCATTCCTTCAGGTCATGGGAATGAGGTCTATAATCATTACACTTATTGGCTATCAATGCGACACAGGTGGCTTGCCAGGCTCTGCCGTACGGGGTGGGATACTCTGGTAGTAGCCTCTCGTCTTGTGCATTTATTGATGAACTGTGTGGCTGCTTGCAGCTGCACAAGACAGGGAAACATTGACTTTTCTGCTGGGTGGAGCTCTGACGAGCTGTAGAGTCCAGATGTTGAAAATAGCGACCCTCATGGTGTGGCGGTTCCTCTGGCTTCTTTTGAGGCTCTGCTGGGATACATATATATATATATATATATATATATATATATATATATATATACACACATATATTTTTATATATTTTATATATTTATTTATATAAATATATAAAATATATTTTATATTTATATATTTTATATATTTTATATTGTTATATATTTTATATTTTATATATATTTTATATATTTATATATATTTGATATATATGTATATATACATATATATTATAGTGAATCCTTAATATATATTAATATTATATATAATATAATTTTTACATATAATATAATATTATATATTAATATATATATTAAGGATTCACTATAAAATAGCAAAATAATTCTAAAATGTTAAAGGAAGGAAATAAGATAGATAATAAGAAAAGGGAGCAAAAATAATTCAACAAACCAAATATTTCTCGCAAATGCTGATAAAATAGGTAAAATTCTAACAAAGTTAATCAGGGAAAATTTGTAGAGTTTGAACATTAACAATATTCTAAATGAAAGAGGGGATAGATGGTAAGCAAATTAAAAGAATACTAAAATAACTTATGACCAAATATTTTAAAACTTGGTGAAATAAATTTTAGAAAGAAATATAATCTTTGAAAGTGATGCAAGAAGACATACAACATAGGACTGATGACCTGTTTAATGGAGTTAGTGATGGGCTAGAGGTAAGTAGGTAAGGTGATTGCTTTGCATAGACCTGACCTGGGTTTGGTTCCTGATCGCACTTATGGTTCACTGATTACAGAGCAGGAACAAGCCCTAAGCACAGCTGTGTGTGGTTCAAAACCAAGAAAAGAAAGAAGAAAGAAAGAACAGAAAGAAGGAAGAAAGGAAAAAGGAAAGAGGGAAAAAAGAAAGAATTAAACTCAGCTTAAGTTATGCTAAACTTTCTTTTTTCTCCAAGTTTTATTTTATAGAAATATTATATCTACCCAGTTATTCATAGTTGGGATTTAGACAAATAGTGTCCTGTCACCAATCCTGCCACCAGTTTCATCTTCCCTTCGTGAGTCTTCCCAGATTCCTTCTTCTAATCCCCAACTCCACTCTAGCCTGTCATCTTGACAGGCATGTTTTAGAGTTTGTTTATTTAAATTGGCATCTCAAGATTTCAGTTTAATTACTCTATTGTTGGGCTCTTTTGCTCTATTATTCCCCTAACAACACCCATGTATGTTGTCCCTTGCCCCCTGTTGCTTCTCATCTTACTTTTCTCTGCCCAAACTCTACTCATTGTCTTTCCTTTTCCTGCCTGTACTTTGAGTCCAAGGGTAAGCTAGGTATCCCTCCTCTAAAACATTGCATTTCATCATCCAATTACTCTACATACCACATATAAGTGAGATACCACATATATCATCCTAAGTTTATCCTTCTGGCTTACTTAGTTCCCTCCACGTTGCAGCAAATTTCATGATTTCATTATTATTACTGCTGCATAGTATTTCATGACCCTCTCATCTGGTGCTGGGCATCAAGCTTGGTTCCATATCTTAGCTTTTGTACTGAGCATTGCAATGAGTAATGCTGTTCATATGCCTTTTTGAATGAAGGCTTTTCTGTTCTGGGAGTAAAGATCCTCAAGTTGGATTTCTGGGTCATATGCCAGCTCAATTTTTGAGTTTACTGAGAACCTTCTGCACTGTTTTCCATAGAGATTGAATCAGATAACACTTCCATGAGTAGTGAAAGAGAGTTCCTTTTTCACTATATCCCCACCAAGACAGATATTTTTACAAAAAATTCTTTATTGATATGTGCCATTCTCACTGGTGTAAGAGGTATTTATTGTTGTCTTGATTTGGATTTTCCTGGTAAAAAAAGTTGATGATCATTTTTTCATGTCCCTGTTGGCCAACAATGGTCTTGCTCAGAGAAATTCCAGTTCATTTTCTTTCTCTGTATTTTGATGGGGTTTTTGGACTTTCTAATGGTAATCATCGGAGTGCTTTTTATATCCTGGCTATCAACCCATTCTCTGTTGTTTAGACTGCAAGTATTTTCTCACATTTAGTAATCTGATTTTTTGTTTTAGCCATTCATTCTTTTGACATGCAAAAACAATTTAATTTGATGTAGGAGCCCCATATATTTATTTTTTTATTTGTTTCCTTTCCCAGTGGCATTGCTTCATGGACCGATACCTTTGGGGTCCAGATACATACTAAATTTTCATTGAAAAAAATTACAACTTTACAAAGAAGATAAGGTAAGGTTTTGCTCTTGCTATTAGCTCATCTAATATTGCCTTGAAACTAAGTTACAAGAAAAACTATTAAAAAATTAGGTCCGGAGTGATAGTACAGCAGGTAGGGTCGTTGCCTTGCATGCAGCTACCCAGATTCAGTCACTGACATTCCACATGGTCACTTGAGCACCACCAGGAGTGATTCCTGAGTGTAGTACCCAGAGTAACTTCTGAGTATGGCCAGGTGTGCCCCAAAAGAAAAAAAAAAAAGTCATAGAATGTCTTGGGGGAAGAGTAATAGTAGAGTGGATTTGTCCACTCCACCATTTGTCTAGCAAACTGCTGACCAGGATGGATCTGTGGCATTCCTTATGGTCCCCCAAACCCACTAGGATTTATTCTTAATTCATGCTAGGAGTAAGTTCTGAGTACCACCAGGTGTGGCCCCTAAACCATAAATAAATAGCTAAATAAATAAGTAGATAAATAAATAAATGAATGAATAAATAGTAGTAGAGTGTATCATTATTAAAAATGGGCATAATATAATAAAGAATGAAGTGAAATATATAAAAAATCTTTATAATTTAGGTCAGTGTTTCTCCCAAAGAGTCTAGGATTACATTAGAACACATTAACAGGCTAGAGAAAACATAATGCCAAAGTGCTGAATAGGTTAAAAGAAAATATTTTTTAACTTATATAAAATATTGTAGAGAAATATTGTTGTGTTTAACATGATTCTAGCAACATTGTTATACAGAAAAGGCAATATATTAAAGTGTTTTTTGAAATATAACACTGCTATATAATAGATCTTCAGAAGATCAAAATGAATAAAGTATGTAAAGCACTTTTCATCTGGAATTCAAAGATTTAAGTGTTGATGATTAAAGGTAGTTCAATTCAGGGGCCGGAGCGATAGTCCAGCGGGTAGGGCAATTGCCTTGCATGCGGCTGGCCCATGCCGGCCTGGGTTCAATCCCCGGCATCCCATATGGTCCCCCGAGCACCGCCAGGAGTAATTCCTGAGTGCACAGCCAGGAGTAACCCCTGAGCATTGCCGGATGTGACCCAAAAAGCAAAAAAATAAATAAATAGATAAATAAATAAATAAATAAATAAATAAATAAAGGTAGTTCAATTCAGAGGCTAGAGTGCTAATATGGTGACTGGGTTGTTAGCCTTGCATGTGGTTGATGGGGTTCAATCCCTAGCACCTCAGGCCTGACGGAGTGATCCCTGAGCACCACTGGGGTAGCCAAAAAGTAAATAACAACAAAAGAGTTCATTGCATCCCTATACATCAGCAACAACCAGACAAAAAATGTAAAAGTCTCTTAGTCTTGGTTTCTTCAGAAGGAGAGACCAAACAGACTTTTCTGCATTAATATATGAAACCATGTAGCAGTTGTGAGAAATGGGGCAATGGATTGAGAGGGAAAGAAAGCCAAGATAAGTCTATAGAATTGCTCTAGTTACAACAGCCTCTGAGGAACTTATGAAATGCACTTTAAAATTCCTTTTCTGTGATGTGAAAGAGGGAAGCATATATATATATGTCCCTGTCTACCAGTGCTGGAGAACAGAATGCCCTGCTAATGCCTTTGCATTTTCACATGAGGGTCCTCCACCAGAGAGGACTGATGCTTCAGGGTAGACATTAGTGAACATGGAAGAGAATCAATGACATCATTCTAAATATAAGGTTGTATGTAACAAAGCTGATATATTTGGTTTAAAATTAATCTTGACATTAGTATTGGAGTAAGAAGAGGGACCAAGTAATTATCATGTAAATCCCAAGGAGAGTTTGGTACAAATGCTCTTTAAATTGACCAAAAATGTCAATAAATCAAGCACAAGGTGTTTCAAATTTCTATGATGAAATTATTTCTGTCCTACATGGAATTCTAAACACTGTTGATATGCTATCATATCAGCGATGCTAAATGCATGGTACATTTTATATTTATTGTTATTATTATTATAAATGCTGAGATTTGTTTGCTCTTCCTTATGAAATGTTTCAGTATAGTAAGAAAAATAAAACTCAGTGACAGAGAGCTCTCATGAATAATCCATTTTAATTTGGATATGTCTGCCTTCTGATACATATTTCTTTAGATTAAGCAGATATATTCAGCACTTATTCTTTATCGGATCTATAAAGTTTCATAGAAAATCAAATCCTTCTTATACATGACAGCTTTCCAAGTTCTCGGTGGTGGTTTCTTGCTTCCCTATAGGTTTCTTCTTTTTCATAAACCCCAATCCATATTTAAATTAGGTTTCCAGACACCTCATCATTTGGCCTCCTTTCCCTCTCCACACAGCCAGAACTGAATGCAACATTCTAGTTTGTTCTGGCCAATGTGATGTCTAATGGGACTATTAACTTTCTTGTTGGGGACATAACATTTATTGATATAGCCTAAACTTGACCTAAGTTTTCGTAGCTTTGTACACCTCATTAATTTATATTGGGCTTCTCTGTTTTTCAGAGATTTAAGTCTTTTACATAAAGGTCTACCTAATAAAATTTTTGTTTCTCATCTTGTACTTGGGAGTTGAATTTTTTTTTCAAAAGCTTTAGTTTGGACTTTATTTCTATTGTTTTATATTTGAGTTAGCTTACATAGTTTTAGCATGTTGATAGCCTCTCCTTGTAATAGATTTGTATTATCAGTAAATTTGTGTTAGCACAATCTAATCCATTGCAGAATTTTAATTTTACTAAAACGTTCCTCTTCCCTTTGTTATTATCCATATTGATTAATAGATTTAATTCTTGCACATTAAAGTAGTTGGTTTTTAATTATAAAACCATATTGTCCTAGCTTAGACAGGAATGCAAAGTCCTATTAATCACAAAAGAAAAATTATGGCACAGTGGTGAAAATAAAGTCTGTAACCTCAATTGGTTATACTGTTGTTAATCTTTTAGTTGTACTAAACATTCCAGATATACTATTCATTTACCAAAATAATCATACGTTTTGAGCATAAGGTAAATCTGTATCGTCACATCACATACACACACTTACATAGAAACCACAGAAATAGTCATCAATGTAAGCTTCACCCATGCCGTAAAATAAACTATTGCTAATATCTATGTGATCCTTGTATATTCTTTCTATAGCTATCATATCCCCCTTCTCTGGTTTATTCTAAGTTTTTTTTTTCTTTTTTGGGTCATACCTGGCGATGCTCAGGGGTTTCTCCTGGTTCTGCACTCAGGAATTACTCCTGGTGGTGCTCAGGGGACCATATGGGATGCCAGGGTTCGAATCCGGGCCAGCAAGGCCGGCCGCATGCAAGTCAAACACCCTACCTGCTGGGCTATCACCTGGCCCCCTCTGGTTTATTCTGATTTAGAATTTTGTAGCTTGTTTTAGCTGCTTTGGGAAACATTTATCTAAATAAAATAATGTACATTCTTTGGTGTCTAACAATTTAAAAAAATTTTTAAAAAATATTTTGGTACCTATCTACATTGTGGGTGAGTACATTATTCTGTACTTTTAAATGGTTGTGTATCCCATTGTATAAATATGCCACACATTATTTCTCTATTCTAGTGATAATTAGCTTTGGGGTTGTTTCCAGTTTAAGGTTGTCTTAAATTGTACTCTGAAATTCTAAGTATGTGTATTATATAGGAATATAATACACATACTTATATTATATTTCTATATAATACATATACTTAGATATGCAATATAGAAATGCACTTGGTTAATAAACATATCTGTATTCAATGTTGTATACAGTTTATGTTTTCAAAGTAGTTTTACTATCTTAGAAGCCTCCAGCAGTGGTTGAGAAATTTATGTGTCCCGCATTATTACCACAATTTAATATACAACTCCTATTTTAGCTACTTTAGTTTCTAGATATTTTTATACATTTTTGACTTCCTGGTGTTTCATAATGTTAAACAAATTTTCATTTAGAGTTCATCCTTATCTTGTCTCCTTCAAAGTCTCTGCAAGTATCTTTCCTCAGTCAGTGACTTGAGTGACCTTTTGCTCTTGTACATTATTCTTTAGTAAATAAACTTTAGATTACAATATCTTTTCCTTTTGTTTTAGTGTTTATGTGCCTTCAAATTTTTTCTTTACTTCAAAATGCTGAATATCTTCTATATTTTTTGAATGCTTCATTGTTTTATCTTTTTTAAATTTAGGTCTATAATATTAACTATAGTTTATTTTTACGTAAAATATGAATATTTTTGTTGCAATTAATCTATCTAGTTGTCTAGTTTGTCCAGATTAATTAACTTAAATGAGCATTCTTCCTCCCTTATAGTATCACCTTGGTCATGAACCAATTGTATGTACATGCAAGGGTATTAATGGATTGTCTATTCTGCTCTGTTGTTCTAGGCATCTATTCTGTTGGCAATACTATGCTCTTTTAATTAGTGGAGTTAGAAAATTAGTCTTGACATCTGCTAAATTCAATTAATGCTGTTCTTCATGGTTGTCTCAAAGGACAAAAGGCTAAGTTGTCTTTTTGAATTTTTAATTCATTGCAGAATTAGCTTGTCGATATTTAAAAGAGAAACCACAATAAAATTGATAAAGCCCAGTTTTCTGAATTATGATGGAGAAATTTGAAAAAAAAGATAAATTTTAGGAGAATGAGTGTTTTTGTTATATTTTTTATTATATGCTGACATATTTTATTTCTGTTATTAAAATAAGGAACTGACAACCTGTAGTCCATAGGCTAATTATGGATCTCTGTTTGTTTTAGAAAATAGAGATTTTTGGGGACCATATCCACACCCATCTGTTTATTCATTATGCACTTCTGAATTCTCATTACAGTGCTGAATGAAGTAGTTGTAGTGAATTTGTAGGCTGCAAAGGAAACAATAGGTATAATTTGATCTTTTAAAAATGTATCTACTAACATTTCATCAGGCTGTTATTTATTTCCATAATGCAAGCTACCCATGTTGTATTTGATATGCCAAATACCAGTAACAGTTATAGACCTCATTCGGAATGGATTGAGGCTCTTTATGTTCCTGGAACAAGCAGATGCCCTTGGGCTCTACTAGCATGAGACAGGACATATGGAGATGTTACTGGGGCCCGCTCGAGCAAATCGATGATGAACGGGAAGACAGTGATACAGTGAATGTTTTCTATTTTATGATGTGGATATATATAATATACTTCTTTAGACAAAAAACCTAAAAATGTGATACACATGGATGCTGTTATTTGTGACATAATTTAAAATGTCATTTTTACTTCATTATTGTTTATAAAAATGTGTTGGTTATATATTAATTTTGTACCCAATTTATGGATAAAATAATTTTATATACAAAATTTTACATTTAGGTATCTACTTTGATTTCTGTTTAATTGGTAATAATAGGATATTTAATTTGGTGACACATGGAAGAGAGAGATCTTCCAAATTATTATTATTGTCTAAGGTGTTCACTATAAATTTTTATATAACTTTTTGTCAGCTTAAGAAATTTTTCAAAAATTTACCTGCCTTGAATATTAGTGTCATCCTATTTTTTTCATATTCCACAAATGAATGCAACCATTCTATACCTGTTCTTTTTCCTCTGGCTAATTACACTCAGCATGATACTCTCCATGTCCACCCACTTATAGGCAAATTTTATAACTTTGTTTTTTCTAATAGCTGCAAGGTATTATATTATGTAGATGTACTTTAGTTTCTTTTTCCAGTTGTCTGTTCTTTGCAACTCTGGTTGTTTCCAGATTTTGGCTATTGTAATAGTGCTGCTATGAACTTAAAAGTAGATGGTGGGCCAGAGCGATAGCTCAGCATGTAGGGCGTTTGCCTTGCATGCGGGCCGGCCCGTGCCGCTCAGGGTTCAATCCATGGCTTCCCCATATGGTCCCCGAGTACCGCCAGGAGTGAGCTGCTAATGGCTCTCCCTATGCCCAGCTGATCATGAGGTGCCCAGGAGGGAAGGCGGGGTCCAGCCCTGGCCTACCATCCCTGCAGAGCCTCACAAGAAGCCAGAGAAACCTCCACACCATGAGGGCCACCATTTTCAACACCTGAACTCCATAGCTCATCAGAACTCCACTCAGCAGAAGTGCTGATCACAAGCCCTTCTTGTCAGAGTCCCACTATACAGCAGTCTATTTCAAGCCCAGGTATCCCCACACCATCACACTCCACACCATTGCACCCCAACACCATGAGGGCTGCATTCTTTTCCCATCTTGTTTAATCAATAAATGCACGAGGTGAGAGGCTACTACAATAGTATCCCACCCGCACAGCAGAACCCGGCAAGCTACCCAGGTTGTATTTGATATGTCAAAAACCAGTAACAATTATAGTCCTCATTCCTATGACCTGAAGAAATGGTTTGAGACTCCTCATGTTCCTGGAGCAAGCAGATGCCCTTTGGGCTACACTAGCATGTGACAGGACATATAGAGATGCTACTGGTGCCCACTTGAGCAAATCAATGAACTATGGGAAGACAAGTGATACAGTGATACAAGGTAGTGAAAGTCTATTGTGTTTTGTGTTAAAATTGAAAAACATGAATGAATTAAGAAATCATATATACAGACTTTCCCTGATTTACACTAGGGTGATGCTTGTATAAACCTATTGTAAAGATCATGTCAAAAATACATTTATTGTAGCAAATCTAGCCAATATAACCTAGCTTACTATCCCTCAAGCGTGATCTGGGAACTTATATTAGCCCACGGAAGGATAAAATCATTTGATGTAAAGCCTATTTCATTATCTAGAGTTAAAAAGGCAACCTAATTAAAATTCTCAATCTAACCTCCTCTTTGTTTATTTCCTTAAGTCTACTCTGGACTTAGTTTTTTTTTTCTTTTTTTTTCATTTTTACAAGAACAGACAGACTTAGGAGAGGGATAGAGAATGAATTTAGTCATTCAACTGGTAAATGGTCCCTTTGACTGGTTGTGTTTTTAATAAATGTAGAGCTGACTTCCAACTCCCACCGCTATAATTCTCAACAATACTATTAGAATTTGTGCAGGTGAAAAACTAAGCTGCAAGCACCAGTAGCACCTATTTCTAGATTCTAATTTTTAGTTTGTGTTTTTGGTCTATACCACATGGCATTCAGGTGTTCACTACTGCCAGCACTTTCGGGGACAATGTGTTGTCAGGAATCTAACCCAGGCCTCCTCCATGACAAGAATGTGCTGGAATTGATTTATTGAGTTATCTATATGTCCCTATATTCCAATTCTTAAAACCCCAATTTATGTGAGATAGACTAATTTTGTGACTGTTAGATTTATCTAACAAAACTGGAAACTAATTTCTAATTAGTACAAAACTGTTACTCTGTCAAAGAATTCATGCCATGTCTGAAAGAAAATAACATCACTCCTTGTCCTTTCTTCCTACATGAAACCATCAAAGCAACATATGAAGAGGGAAGAAATGTGGATCCATAGTCAAAGAGAAGCCAGATTTAGATGAGCTCACTGTGGGACTGACTAGGTTACACTTAGGAAACAACATAAGTGTTTTAAAATTAATTCTTAAAATGTACGTAATTGCTTCGTTATTGTGTACATGTAGTAATAATTTTAATTCATTAAAATTAATATTTTAGTAGCTTAATTTTTAATGCATTAATTAAACATTTAAATACATTAATCGAACTTTTCTTATTTTTTGCTTTTTGAATCACACTCAGCGATGCCCAAGAGTTACTCCTGGCTTTTCACTCAGGAATTACTCCTGGCAGTGCTTCGGTGACCATATGGGATGCCAGGGATTGAACCCGGGTCAGCCACATGCAAGTCAAACGCCCTACCCTCTGTGCTATCACTCTAGCCTCATAATTAAACATTTTAATGCATAAATATAATATAAAATATTTTCCAGGTGAATGTTATTGTTATATATCAAAAAAGGTTCTTGAAAATTTTAAAAAAATCATTAGAATAATTTAATAACGGATAGGATTAATAAACTCAAACAAGTCAATAAATTTGGAAGTTACAGAGAACAATTTAAGAGGGCTGACAGACACTGTAAAACAGTTTAACTTGGACTCTGTATGTAGAAATTTGTCAAAAAGGAAACAAATGAATAAGAATTAAGCAATGTTATAGTCGGTGACTGTTTAAGAGCTGAAAGACATCACCTGAAAGGTTTAAGAAGTCCAGAGCTCTAGGCAAGACAAATATGAGAAAAAAAAACTGAACTATAGTATTCTTTTTATCACTTTGGCATGTTCACAGTTCTTTGTTTCTCTGCTTGTACTAGTTCCGTGGAAGGTGTGTTATAATTTAATGTTTTTCCAGAATTTCCTCCTCTCTTCATTTATTAAAAAAGTAATTTTTAAACTAGGATATTTTGTCTTTTCTCTTAGTAAAAATTTGTTTCACAAGTGTTTCGAGGTATACTAATTCAAGAAAGAGTTATTTTAATTTAGTTTGAGATTATTTTTTTATGCATTATTTTTTATTTCTTGGCAGGGATGGCATATTTCTGATTTATTCTTGATTTTATGTATAACGTTTCAAATTTAATATAAGGCATTGGGTCTTGAATTTTAATTTTTACCTTGTCATTCTAAAATGTTTCAAAAGTTTTACTTAGTTCCTGTTTTCTTAGGTGTTTTTCTAGAATCTATAAATGCTTCTATAGTTAAAGTATTCTCAAGTATAATATACCTTCCCCTATGAGTAATTTTCTTTTAAATCTTTCCTTACAATGTTTTTCTTTTTTTCACTGTTTCTGTAGGTCTGATGGATTCAAGAATTTTTTAGTGGCCAGATGCTGGGCCACACTCTATATTGCTTAGGGCTATGACTACCTTGGTGCTTGGTAGTTACCCCTGACTGTGTTTGGGGAACATATGATGCCAGAGATTGACCCAAGGTTGCTGTGAGCAAGTAAGTGTCTTGCCTTCTGTATTATCTTGATCCTTCAAGAAAGTTTTTGAAAGAGATTTTGTCTAGATATGTTTTATTTTTCCAGTGAGAAAGGATATTCCGGTTTACCTATTTTACTAAAATAACCAACAAATTTTTGTACAACTGTTAGTCAGTTTAAATTTATCACAACAAATTTTACTAGTTACCTAATAGAGAAGTTTATAGCTTTCTCATATTGAAAAAGTCCAGAAATAATCCATTCAGGATTTATATGGCATTTTTATGATCCATAAGGACCCAGTACATTTATTTTTATTCTATCAGACTTACATTGTGGTTTTCATCTTCTAATGATCCATAGAGTCAGAAATAGTTGTCAGAACTCTCAGGAGAAGAGTAAATGGAATAATGAGAAAACATATAAATTATCTGATCTTTCAAGGCTTATGCTCAGAAGTTTTGCTTTTATCTCATTGGCAAGATTGTTGTCTTATGATCAGCTAACTGTAAAGGAGGTTGAGAAATATAGAATTTAATCATGGAGTGGTACATAGTAGTTAAGTGAGGACCTTTTGCAAACAAATTTTGAGGGTTACCCCAGCAATGTTAGGAGGTGGGGGCCACTTTGGTGATGCTCTTCCTGGTACATGCTGCCTAGTGTATGCTGATGGTTCCAGCCTAATAGAACTGGGAGACTAAGAGAGCTACACCATATGGTGCTTAGAGAGCCATATGGTGCCAGAGATCTAACTCAGGATCACTCACATGCTAGGCATGTGCTCTATCTCTTGAGCTATTTCCCCAGCTTTCAATTATATTTTAATATTTCTATTTGGATTCAGCGCTTAGATCAATAAGTAACAAAATGCCAGTAGTTAAATGAAATGAGTATAGAGTAAAACTGTCTCTGTGTACTTATTTCTCCAACTATGGTTATATATTTGCTTTGCCCAGTTCCTGAGATCTGGTGTCTTGGATGAATATGTGCATTAATATTAATCTTCAGGGTATTTTCTTTTGTGAACTGTAGTCATTCAAATATCAGACATTTTCCTGATGGAAGCTACGTTACTAGTTTTCTTGACCAACATTTTGTAATAAAAGAGGTAGTGAAGTATGTGTGTGAAAATAAAAGGGGGAAGGAATATGTGGACAGAGAGGATCTTTTTTTAGTTCTCAAGGTAGATTGATGAAGAGACCAATGAAACCGTGTTTCAGGCCCTTCACTTGCAACGTGTTCATGAAGTTATATATTTGCAATATTTTCTCAGAGGCATTTTGGCCTCTGCAAAAACAACTATTTCTTTACAACAGATTTTTATTTTTTCATACTTTGGTAGAAGTGAATAGCAGCAAACATTTTTAGTAGAAATGCATTGAATTCACAAGTAATGAAATAATATTTATGTCACTTGCTGTCCCTTGCAGCTACTGGAAGGAGTTATCCTTCTTTGGGATTGCTTCTCAGAACAGTGCCCCCTCCACAAATCAACTGCTTCTGTGATAGTGACGTAAGCCTAAGATGTGCAGCGATTGGTGGAAAATCAGTTTGGGAATATATAAAATCTAGTTTGTTGCTGGAAAATTAAATCTGATTACTCATATGAGAGAAAATTGGACATCTCTACAGATTTTGCATTGACTTTAATGAATTAAAAATGTAAAGGATGGTGCCAGAAAGATAGTACCACAGTTAGGCCATTTGCCTCTCATAAGGCTACCCAAAGTTTAATTCCATATAGTTATGGGAGCCTTATGCCTCGCATAAGGCTACCCAAAGTTTAATCCAAGCCCTGCCAGAAATGATCTCTGAGCTCAGAGCCAGGTATAAGCCTGAGTACTTCCAGGTGTGGACCCAAAACTACACACACACACACACACACACACACACACACACACACACACAGTAATATATGGGCTAGAAAGTTAGTATACAGGCTAAAGCACTTGCCTTGTGTGTGCCTTGTAGGTTTGAACCAGAGAAACACCAGGAATAATCCCTGAGCACAGACCAAGGTAGCTGTGCTACCTTGAACACAGCTAGGTATGACTCCAAAAGCAAGAAAAGAAATAAAACAAAAGTTGAAAGAATCTATTGTGAATGATCAATAATAAGAAGCAACTTTATTCTTTTTGCAAATTTATAAAAGACAATTATTTAAATTCTCCAGAGAATTAATGACAATGTTACTGTATTATGATGAAAAGGTGACCAAGAATATATGGATTCAAATGTAAGAAATGCAGCAGATAGTTATTAAAAATCATGCTTTTTATCAACTTTGTGATTTCTCAGCTTTCTAAAATTTATAATTTGTTATTTTTTCATTCTGAATAACTGTATGCTTTTTCTTTTTAATTTTAGTCCCATATTTATAAACCTGTTAGTGTAGGGTTTCTAGGCATAAAACACGCACTGTCAGCAGTTTCCACTCCCCTCCATTATTGTCCCAGTGTCCCTCCTCAGTAGCCCAGACTCTGGACCCCCCTGAATCCCCTCTGTTATGCTTCCTACAGGACTCCTTTCATTTTCTGTTATCTTTGGGAATTCATTATCCTCATATTGTGGTTCTTTTTTTTAAATCACATTTATGAGAGAGATCATTCTGTGTTTTCTTTCTCATTTTGGTATTTATAGTAATGTGTTTCTTTTCCTAAAGAAAGCCCCCTCCCCTGAAATTCTAAAGGTTTCATGCTCATGAAATCTGGATTGACTTGTATTCTCTCTTTTTTCACATAATACAGTAAGAACTAGCAGTGGATTCTCCCAATCTGTAAGCCAAAGTCATCAGATCTACTAAGTCAACAAAATCACACAAGACTTCTATTCTGGGGCAGAAGAGTGAGAGATGGGAGGGAGAGCAGTTTTTGGCAGGTGACACTGCTTACCTGATCTGACAGTGACAAAGATTGTCATCCTCTCTGACTGTGACCACCTCATCCATCAACCTGTGCTTAAACTATTAGCACTGTCAGTTTCCTCTTTAAGAGATGACAATTCAAGGGTAGCTTTCTTCACCCACTGAAACTCCCTCAGTCAAAAGAGCTAAACATTTCATCAGAAGGAGGGGCAGTAATGTATTTCTTTGACAATAAGAACTGATCCTACATATTTTGGGTCTACAGAGCTTCTTATATACATTTTTAATTTTTTAAATTTTTGTCCTGGCTATAAAATAAATCCACAGTAGGAGCCCTTGACGTGCTGGTACAAAAGTTGGGTTAGGGCTTCTTTCCTTTGTGAAGGGAGTGCTTGGGATGCCAGGAAGGTTACAATAACTTTGTCCATATCTTCTCCCAAAGTAGGTCTGCTTAAAAATAATAACAGTAAATACATGGCTACATTTGTCTTATATGCATTATCTCTATGGTATGTGGAGAAATGATTTCTGGTTGAAGACCAGAAATCATTAGTGAAAGCTAGCTATTAAGATTTACCGTCCCTTGGTAATGGAAAAATAGTGTGTGTGTGTGTGTGTGTGTGTGTGTGTGTGTGTGTGTGTTGGAGAAGATGCAAAGGGTTGTGCTTATGCGTGATTTTTGAGGCTGAATGCAATGGGATAATGCAGAGTACAATGTAACAATATTTGGTATAGTTAAAAATATCAAGTGTTTGCATAAATGAAAGAACGCACTGTACAAATAGAGGCTTCTAAGAGGTCTTACTGCTCAGACAGTAGTTGTTTCTACTATATTGGAATCATTATTGATGCCCTTTTTTAGAATTTTTGTGGTCTTGTATATTTATTGTAATATTTTGGAAATGAGGGCTGAGCTGCCTTCACCAGTTTCTCTTTTTTAAAGGTCATGATATCACTGCCGGAATCCTTGTGACCAGTAGCCTTTATTTTTAATTTTTATCTATTATAGAAAGAGCAAGCATCCTTCTTGGAGGGCAAACAGGGGGGAAGGCTTCTTACTTGCCCTTTTGCTAAGCGCTTTTCTCCTTAGCTCCACTGCTAAATCACCTGGGGAATTAAAAATCTGCCTGGTGGGCACTTAACTTAATGAAACTGCTCATGGCCGATGTAGGAGCATTGCCTCTGTTTGCTCCAGATACATATATGAATAGAACTGCCTTGGATGTACACCTGCCCTGAGTGTCAGTATAATCCATGTAAATCAAGGACTGGATTAAAATCTTTATTCCCAGAACTCTAAGGATGGAGAGATATGGAACATGAACAAGATGTCCTCTGGCTGAGAGTGATCAGTTACAAAGTGGGTTGATTAAATTAAACACATTTGCTCTCTCTATTTTTTAAAAAAATTGGGCCCAGGGGTTACCTCCTGGCTCAGTGCCCTGGGGTTGCTCCTGGCAATGTTCAGGAGCCAATGCCATTCCAAGCGTTGAAACCTATGTCTCTGCATGCAAAGCACATGCAGCTTAAGTTAACCCTTCAGCTCTCAGCTGTTCTTTTAAAGAAGTTAACCTTTCGTATTAAAGGACATCCTTGTTCACCTGTCTGCTTAAATATGGTCTCTATTCAAGCAATACCAATGTCAAAGAGGTATTATATCTGTCTTTCTTCTTCATTTTAAAAACAATCCATTTCAGCTAGTTATATTATTTAGCATTAATATTTGCACTGAAGAATGGTTTCCAAGTGGGGTTATTTTGCTCTCAAGGAACATTTGTCAATATTAGAAATGACTTTTGTTGGGGTATTGGATACCGCTAGTATCTTAGAATGCATCGAACAGACCCCACAAGGAAACTTGTCCTGTCTAGTAAAGCTAATATTGCTAAATTAGACAAACGATATCTTTAGTAGGGCTGGAGTGATAGTCTAGCAGGTAGGGTGTTTGCCTTGCATGCAGCCAACCCAGGTTCGATCCCCGGCATCCCATATGGTGCCTCAAGCACTGCCAGGAGTAATACCTGAGTGCAGAGCCAGAAGTAACCCCTGAGAATTTTGGGGTGTTTTCCAAAACACCCAGCAATATAAATACAATAAAATAAAAACTATATCTTTAGAAAGAGTGAAGGATAATTTTCTTATCTCAAAATGCTTAATGTAATCACATATTCAGAGACTGTCTTTTTTTCAAGTAAGGTAATATTTATGGACTCTAAGAATTAGTATTTAAGATTTTTAAGAGGAAATAGTTTAATCTGACACAGACATGGAGGATAAACACCTTGAGTCTTTGTGAATAGAGAGAAATTAGATTCTATGACTGAAAGATTGTGACCTTTGACACTTGCCACACCCCTCCACTCACCTGTTTTTTTTCACCCTCAAAGTATGTCTAACAATGATTTTTAAGCCTTAAGATTATTATGAAGATTAAATGAGTTAATATAATAAAGACGTCTAGTATATAAGTTCTCAGCCTCAACTGTTGTTACTTGTGGGTGCTATTTGCATTGTTATTAGTGTCATTATAAAAGAAGGACTAGATGAGAAGGTAATTAGGTACTTGCATGATGACCTATAAAGTAATTTACATTTCTTTACTATCTCCTTATTTTGTTTTTTTTTTTTGCTTTTTGGGTCACACCCAGCAATGCTCAGGGGTTACTCCTGGCTCTGCACTCAGGAGTTACTCCTGGCAGTGCTCGGGGACCATATGGGATGCCGGGATCGAACCCGGGCTGGCACAGGCCGGCCGCATGCAAGGCGAACGCCCTACCCACTGGGCTATCGCTCCAGCCCCGTATCACCTTATTTTGAAGTGACAATTTTAATGAAGGTGAATCACAGACATGGTCAAAGTAGTGATTTAGTATCTAAATAACATCTTGGATTTGCTTTGTTGAATTTATTTGACTTTGTCTGCAGAAAGGACAGATAAACTAACTCCCCAAATGAATAAGCAATGCAGAAACCAATTCTTATAAAAGTCCTCATTCAAAAGAGCAACCTTTGAGCAGGAAAGATAGCATAATAGTTAAGCTTATTGCCTTGTGCCCGGATGATTCAGGAGTTATCCCTGAATGCAAACCAGGTATAAGCCCTCAGCTCAGACAGGAATGGCAAAAGAAAGGAAGAAGAGGAGAATTTGACCATTTTTAGAGAAGAAATTTTCTCAAATCTAAAATATATTTGAGTCACTTTTCCAACTTTTTGTGGGCATATTTAAAATGTTCAGGTTATGAAAGTTCTACATCATTGACTACCATCCTTACCTGACTCATTTTATATCATAGACTCAGACTCAGAGTATTTTACCACATACATGCCCAATATCATGCAGAAATTGTTTACTCCCATAATTATTGTAATATAAGCACATACAATTGTTTTTTTTATGAGTCACCATGCAATAGACTATTACAATGCTTTCATGATTGGGAAAAATATTGTTAATATCAATGTGCCATCTACAAATAATTTTCTGGCCAAAAATTTAAGTGGAATTTATAAATCTTAGCAGTTTATGATCTCACACACCTTTTAGGTTCCATTACATTGAAGAAAGAGCACCTTTTATATTTTCTATAGATTTAGCTGGCAGAAACACGTAATTTATCTCAGGGCCTACATTAAGTCAATGCTAATAATTAATAGACCAGAATAAAAGTATTTTTAAATTTTAATCATTAATAATTTTAGTTGATCAGTTCAAGAGTATACCCATGGAAATATTTCCATTTTTTTCAAAAAATATTTATTATTTCATAATAAATATTTTGTGGCTCAAGTGCTAGGGAAATCTATAGAACTTTGCGATTTAAAATAAGCTAAACAGTATGAAATCTCTATTTTTTTTTGCTGCTCATAAATGGTTGAGTGGTGGTCTCACATAGTACTGGTATCATTGCCCCTGTGTAAAAGGAGCTCAATTTTCCAGCACTATTAAATGAAATTAGATAAAGCTCTCAAGTATATAAGGAATAATTTTGTACTTTCAAGTTAATAATATTTTTCCCAGTAAACATGAATCCTGTTTCAGATCCTTAACTTTAATGCCAGTCATTATGGGAATATACATTATTAAAAGATGGGAAATGAGTCAAAGAAATTCATCATGGGGAAAAAGCTTGGTAGAAAGGAAGGAGTGTAAAATGTAGATTGTTACAAACTTTATAATCATTTCTGTTTGATGATGTTTATCTCTTTAAATGTTTATCTTCCTACACATTTTAATTTCATTTTTATGTGTCTCATAAAGTTGGGCATCACTCAATGTTTAGCTCTTTTGGGATATGAACGTGGAAAGCAGATTGCCCTGGCATTTTTATATACTGTAGGAAAAGAAAGTCATTTTCATTTATTGAGATTTATTATTTGAATATGTTTTCCAATATAGCAAAAAGCACACCTACAAAATTTAATGTACATGCAAATTCAAGTACTCTATATGGGCATACATCAGGTAAAATTTTATACTGTCTCATAGAAAATGAAGAGAATCAAGTAAAATGCATCTTCCCTCTTACCCTTTTTTATCTTCCTCAATAATCAGTAGTCTGGGGGGCAAAAAAGTATTTTCATGGAACCATCTAAAACAGACATTCATCACATTTGGGACTATGGGTTGTTCTAGAAAGGTAAGTGGTTGAGATGATGCCAAACCTCTAATGGCAGTGATTAGTACCTTGGGGTATAGTTGACTACTCAAGGATAAATGACTTCAGGGAATGAGCATAAAGAAGTATTCTTATATAAATGTTTTATAATATATTAAGCAAAATTTGTTGTTTTGTTATGTTTCATAATTTTCTTTTTTCACTAATGTTCCCGGTGAGAAATTTCACATTAAATAATAAATTAGGAGATCAGAGCTATAGTACAGTTGATACAGTGTTTGCATATGGTCATAAGGTCCATATGGTCCTTGCCCTGCCAGGAGTGATTTCTGAGGACCACTAAGTGCAACTGCACAACTGAAAACAATCAAGAAATAAAAATAAGTAATACATTAGTTTATCATTGATTATCCTCTCAGCTTCAATTCTGTCAGGATTATAAGAACCTCATGATACAGTTGGAAAGTTTGTATTATAATTTGTACTGAACCATAATTGGAAGTGGTAGTCTCCTCATAATTCTAAAGCACTTTGATATAATATGTAAATTGCATACAATGAAAAATGAATGAAGTCCAAAAACGATAATAGTTTATTTGTGGGAAAGATCATAGTCTTATTTATATCTGTATTTTAATTTCTAATATAATATTTTTAAACACTTGATTTGCTTTTAATTTTAGTTGGCTTACATTCATTTTGTTTTATTTATCTTTATTTTAAATATGATATATTTTATTAGACACAAAAGCATTCATATTAAAGGTTGGGGTCTAGCTAAGAAATTCTGAGAGCAACTTCTGTTTACCATTTCTTTTTTAACAGCTTGATAGATAAGTGTTAAAAATGAACCAAAACGTAGATAAAAGAGAATATATAAGAATAACTTAAATAGCAATGTTTATGGTGCCTTTTGTAGGAAAAGAAACATTGAAGATATTTTTGGAGAATCAGCAAACTTGAACAGTACGATTTTCAAAATCACCTGGGAAGCAGGGCAGAAGGGCCTACTTGTGAGGAAACAAAATTTGAAGTGAGTTTATATTTGTTGAAACTGGTTGCTAAATATTAACCTATTTTTGTTTATGTTCAAATTTTCCCATAATAGACATTTAAAAATTGTCCAAGGATTCAGTTATTTTCCAGTGGTTTATGCTTCAAATATAGAAACAAGAATGATCATTGTGCTATATACCACTGGGCTTGTATTTCATAAATATTTTTAATTTCCATAACATCTATATTTCCATGTCTTTCCTGAGCTGGTTCATGACATACCCAATAAGTAAGTATTCTGAATGTCTCTAACCTTGTTTCTATGTAATGTCAGGGAAATTTATCCAAAGAAGACAAAGACAATAGAAATCATAAATAAAGAAGCAAGAGGGATACCTTAAGATATACACTGAAAATAAAACAGGAAGAGTAGAAATTTGGATTAAAGTAATTCTAGTTACTAGTTCCATCTCCACAATATTCCCTCCTTCCCCATACACACACAATAGTATAAAGGTGCAAAAGTATTAAATATGATATCCTAGTTTGAAATTCCAATGTGCTTTATGATCGTGGCTTCATGAGATTTCTTGGACAACTCAAAAAGAAATGAATAGCTGTAATACAAGTGTAATCAGAATTAGAATTGATCCGGTTCTTACTCTCTCTGCCACTGTTGTATTAATTACAACTGAACAGCACCGACAAGAAGTGCTTCCTCTTTCCCATGGTAGATCCAAGATATTAAGATGCTGATACTGAAAGTCTACATGCTTTCAGTCAGTTGCAAAGTAGAGAAATAATGCTCCAATATCTATTTCTTGCTGTTACTGATAGGATCTGTTAAAACACAGCATCAAGGAAACTCATGTTGTGTTAACTTATGTTCCAATGATAAAAGATACTATGTAAGTTGTTATAAGAGAGATTAATGACAGGATATTGTTTGACCATTTCTCTTTTATTAAATACATTCCTGAATTTGATTTTGCAGAATTATATTCATAGATCTACAGTATTTTTATTAACCATTTTTTGACTCTACAATGCGCACAGAGAATTGGCTTTAATCTCCCTTTATTCCATAGCATACACAGCAATTTTATGATAGTGACTGTAATGTGCTTGTTCCCTTCTTTAATTTACATGTCTGGACAACTCAATTTTCAAAAAAAATTATTTCTGAGATCAGGGATCATTTGCAATGCAAGTGCAACAATTAGCTGTTTGTAGAATTTTAAAAAAATCAACTTTGCTGCGAAGTACATCACTAACTTCAGAACTTCTTTTTAGGGGTTAGTTGTTTAATTAATTTTGAGCTAATTTTATGATGTAAGGTGATACTTGACTTTTTCTTTTTCCTTTTCTGTTTTCCATATTGTTTTCTTGGACTACATATGAGGAAGGAAATATCTACTAGCTTCCATTTCATATAATTTAATTGAATAAAGCTCTATTTTTATTTTCAAATATTCAGCAACTGTTGCTATCAAGTGAATCAGATGCTATTGATTATTTACTACCTTACCCATTTATTACGGCAATTCTTCTAAACCCAGTCATTTTCTTTTCTCTAGTTTTGTCCCTTCCCTTGCTCCATGACCCTATCTATTGTCTGCTAACTCCTAGAAGAATCATTATATCAAACTGGTAAATAAAGGTAACTTTGATAGTTTTTTCCCCATAGCAACAATCCTGAGGATAGCCTAGGACTCTAGGAAAATGTTTCTGTGTAGAATGAAAGGCACAAAGGCTGGGAGCTCTTTCCTGGCATGCATAAGACCCTTTGTTTCAGATCTGGTACTGCAAAACCTCCATAATATTGTTGGGTATAGGCCTGTGACTCTCAACATCCCCAGGGAGATTTCTAAAAAAAAGACCCAAACAATAACAATAATAAAAAAAATCCAAAATAAAAAATATATACCCCAAGAGCAAAAAATCTCTTAAAGAATGGAATACTATGCGGCTGTCAGAAAGGATGAAATTATGAAATTTACCTGCAAATGGATGGATATGGAGTCTATCATGCTGAGTGAAATTAGTCAGAAGGAAAAGGACAGATATAGAATGACTGCATTCATTAATAGGATATAGATACCAGTGTTTTACTAAATATGGGAAATGGTAATGGCAGATTAAAACTCACCACTGAATATACCCCCACAAAGAGACTTAAGTGATAAACTCTAAATATCTGCAGGGCTAGCCACAATGTGTAAAATAAGAGGGAGAGAGATGCAGAGACAGAGAGAGAGATAGAGAGAGAAAGAGAGGAAACTGGGGTACCTGCTATTAAGGCGGCCTGGGGCGGGAAGGGGAGGGGTACATTGGTAGTGGAAATGGGGCACTGGTGGAGGGATGGGTGCTGGAATACTGTATTACCAAGAACCAATTATGAACACCTTTGTAATTGTATGTTTCCACGGTGGTATAATAAAAAAATTAAAAAAAAAAAGAAGATGCAAGTAATACTGCGACTTTGGGAAGGGGTTGGATTTTACTAAAGGCTTGAACTCTACACATCATTGTTCTGTAACACGGCAGGCAGTGGCTCATCCCATGTCACTGAATGTTTTTTTCTAACTCACTCAGGTCCAAGAAACATGGGATAACAATTAATTTCTAGGAACTAGGATATCTGAATAGCAATTTATTTTGACTCTAGCGGTAGATGTTGGAGTGTTCTCAAAGAGGTCCTGCTTGTGGTTTAACTTGGGAAAATATTTAAATGATTTATCATTCTTTAGGCAAAAGCTTGTCCATTCTCAGTATCCACAATTTTATATAATACTTTATTTTTCACTAAGTAATAAAAATTGCATAAATGGAGATGTAGCAGTTTGATAATTGTTACTAAAATTGGATATGGTCTACAGAAACATTATTTTTTTCCAAAGTAGTTTTATTAGAGGGAAAGTTTGGCTTAGGTTCAAAAATTTATCAATGAGGGGCTGGAGCGATAGCCCAGCAAGTAGGGCGCTTGCATTGCACGTGGCCTGCCTGTGCTGGCCTGGGTTAGATCCCGGCATTCCATATGGTCCCCGAGCACCGCCAGGAGTAATTCCTGAGTGCAGAGCTAGGAGTAACCCCTGAGCATTGCCGGGTGTGACCCAAAAAGCAAAAATTTATCAATGAATATTGTTTTTATTGAGTTTTTTATAAAATATTCTTAAGTTTATTGAAAACTTGGTTAGCCATCAATATGCCGTTATTATGGAAGGGCTCTTTAAACTCCATTTCATAGGGAGAAAAATAAGCCACCGCTTATTTGTGGTCAGAGTGATCTGTATGGTCATAGACATCAACTCTATAAGTGACTGCTGAGAACTGTCAGAACTTGAACAGGCAAATGCCAATTTTCTGATTGAGTTGAGGCTAATTAGTCTTAGAAAAAAAACAGAGATACTCTGAAGACTGTGAGGTCTTAGATGTGTGTATCATTCAACTCATTAACACAGAAAGTACAAAAGTACATTCTTTTTGGGTTTGGTAAAGGCAAATGAGAGAAAATTTCTTGAAACATGAGAGAAAATTTCTCCCCTGAGGAAGTAAAATGTGATTGTTTCACATTTTTGTATTTGTATACTTCTATTTTTTTTTAAATAACTATTTATTTAAATGGTTGCAACTTAATAAAAGATTTCTGGTCTCCATTCTACTAATTAAATTGAATTTAGAAGTACATTAGAGGGGCCAGAGAGATATTAATGTGGGAAAGGCAATTGGCTCACAGCCTGCTGACCCAGGATTCCCCAGCACACTCAGAATTCCCCAGGCTCCTTCAGGAGGGATCTCTGAGCACAGAGCCAAGAGTAGCTCTGAGTAGTGCCAGCTGTGGCCCCCAAACCGAAATTTAGAAAAAAAATAGATGTGTTTCTTATCATATATTTCATTCCTGAAGAAAAAAAAAATACATGCTGATTCTTTTCTACAACTCTTAGGCATAAAGATTTACTGAATCAGAAAAAAATTGATCTTCAAAGTAGAAATAGCAGAAAAATGTATGATGATTTTCTGACAAACCAGTGGGTGGTTTTATATATATTATATATATAATAGAGTGATAATTTATTCTAATTGATAGTTTTAATAGAGCCACAGGTTTCAAAGATTTTGTGAGATTGTCTTATTACAAATCCCACCCATACTTGAGAACTGGTCCAATGGTCAACTGATAATATTTTCATAACCTCCCTTGGTGATATATCTCATTGTAGAATCATTTTTATAGTAGGTATTTTATCCCCATAGTGTTTTCCTATTGAACTTCATTGTATAGCTCAGCATCTGTACTGAGGTTGGAAGAGGCTAGCTATCTTTTGTTTGTGTATTCCCAGGAGAGCAGGTGTGGCATCCTTTGCTTTCAGTGAGAACACACTTGCCCTTGTACTTCTGGAATAGCTTGTACCAACATGTATCTTAATGTATTTTGTCAAACTCTGGGTTCATATACTCAACACGTGATGAGTTGATGTTCGTGATTTTTTTAAATATCATAAAGCCATTTATAGGAATGACCTACTTAACTTAATAGCAGCTGGTTATTTGCTAGTATGAGATAATAACAAAAAAATTTCCAAGATCACAATTATCTTATTTATTTTATTGACATTTTCCTATTTGTATTTGGTCTACTGTGCTGGCCTATTGCACTTATCTAAAAAGATGAGAGTAAGTCAATGTTTTAGAAAAGAAATAATTTGTTCATGCTAATGTTTGTTTGCCTACAATGAATCTGCCATCTAACTTTATGAAAGTGTTGTTTTCCTTCTCTCCTCTCAACTATGAATGTTTCTAGAGGTTGAACTATTCTCAGCCATAAGTAAATAACATGCAGGGAACCTCAGGTGAGCTGGACAGATTTGGGTAGCAGCAGACCAGGACTGGGCTATCTATCTAGATTCAGCAGACCAGGTCAATAGCAAATAAAGGCTTTTGTCACCTAACATCTGCTCTGTGGCCCTGTGAAATAAGGTGGTGACTGCCATCCAGTTTGTGGGCAGCTGTCTTCCTCACAGAAAGCTTCATCACAACCGGTATTCATTGTCTTTCTTGCTGGCAGCTGCCATAGGTGATTCATTGAGCCTTCTTTTTCTTCCTTCTTTCCAGCCTCTTCATCTTCCTTTGTTTTTCCCCTCCAATGTGCTCCCCTTTATTTCCTTCTATCTTACCAGTAGGTGGCCTGGAAGAGAAGAGCAGCAGCAGTTCCTGAGGGAAACCTCAGCTGGTGCTCCCTGCCAGGGCTTGCAAAGTAACCCAAGATGAGGCCGGTGGGTTAGAATGCCCAAACCTCCTCCCCACCATCTCACTTCTGTGTCCCAGCCTGAAGTTGCTTTGCTCAAGGTGTGTCAGAGTTTACTCTGGGCTTGTCTGTTTTATCCAGCGAGTTTTTACTTTCATCACAAGGCAGGGAACTCCGCTGTGTTTGCAGAATGAGTGGTCCCACAGGGAATTTTGAGTGATTCAGTAGATGTGGTAAAAGCCCTTTATTATTATCTCAGGCGCAACCAGGAGTTCTTAGAGATTGAAGGTAACCCGGTTTGTGAGTTCCCTTTTATGCTATGTGCTGCACTATTGAGGGTGGAATATATGGAAAATCATATTATCAAACCCCAAATAGATGTATAAGTTCTACTTGATTTTTTTTTTTTTTTTTTGGGTTTCTTATATGGCAGGTTTTAAAAAAGCAAAAAATTAAACCCTATTTAATAAATATGAAAACATTCACTTGAATTCAAAGGAATACAATTCTGTACAACTAAAACCCTTTGAAAATCCTTATAATAAGTAACTCCACAGAATTCTCTGAATACTCATTGAATACTCAGTTTCTGCTAAGAAAAAAGTAGTGGTAGGTTCCAAACTTGAAATTCACAAGTCTTCTTTCAGCTTCTCGATTTCAAATTTTTGATTTCACATTAAGGGTCAAAAATTAACAGCTCGGTGAAAGATATACAGCATATATATTTATTTAACTAAAAGGAAGCAATGATTCTCACTAAGAAAAGAAATTCCTGAACAATTTTAGCATTGGTTCTGCACTTATTAAAATTCCCAAAGCATTTGGCCCTAGGCTGCCTTTCTTTGGAATTTAAAACCTGCACATTACATTATATGGAAAAATTCAACCAACAGGCCATACCTTGGTTTGCATTTAACTCTTTCCAAAATGGATTGCTAAAAACTTTAACATGATGAAGGTGATAGTTATGGTCTTCAAACGATCATTGAAATATAAAATAAGAAATTAAATTGGGCAATGTATGCAAATATGAAGTCCCAGATACTCTTTATAATCTAGAGTTAAGATGTAGAGTTAATCTAGAGTTAATGACTAATTGTCTGGCCATTTTGAGTAAAGATTTTCACCCCCCCCCCAGTAGTAATTACCAGTACCTACAAAACTGTCATGTGGAAAAATGTTTACATGACAAAGTGAGGGGAAATCTTTTAACACCAGCTCTAACTCCACAACTTGTTGATTCACTTTTTTTCTGTAGGATGTCTCAAATCATATCTGCCACCTAAAGGACTACTATTCTTATGTAATAGTTAAAATTATTTGAAAATCAAAGTGCTGTATACTGTTATTCATTAAAAAAAGGCATTGTGAACCACAAAAAATAGCTTTGAAGAAATGTGATTTCTAGGATAAACAGATTATCTAATAGGTGAAAGACTAGCTCTGAGTTTTGAGATTCATTCATTTGGAAAGAATGGTGCAAGAAATCTGAGAATCTATGTCATCAGATAAAGTGCTGATTTTTTCTTCTGTTTAAAAATGTTCTCTCCAACACTTCTGACCACAAAGGAGGTGGTAAAAGACCCCAACAGTAAAATTTTTTTTTTTACTGTGATTATTATGTGTAGTCTATGCCTTGAGCTTTGCATTTTAAAAAATTAAACCATTTTTTTCTGATTTTTGTTAATCCCCCTTCCCTTAGCTTTCCATATACAAAATGCTCTTTCCATGAAATCAAATAAGGGAGAATTGGTTAAAAGCTACTAAATTTCTACTGTAAATGAGTTCTAGTTTAGATTTGTTTTATTTATTTTTTTGGAGCCACACCCAGAAATGCTCAGGAGTTACTCCTGGCTCTGCACTCAGAATTACTCTTGGCAATGTTCTAGTTTAAACAGAGAAAATGATTGTCTGAACCGGGGTGAGTACATAAGCCTTGGGCATCCATTTCTGCATGGAAGCACCAGTTTCTGAATTCACACGTTCTATCATTGTTGGGATTTTGTCTGGTACAGTAGTTTTCCAGTCTACAACAGTTAAAATATGTTGTCACCTCCTTTTCCTTATTGTCCAGTCTCTCCTTCTATAAGGACATGGAGAAGGAGAATAAATAGAGCAAAAGTATATTAGGCATATGACTAATATTCTTTTTGCTAACAATGTATACTTGTCATAGGAAAAATATTTTTTGACTGCTTTCTATTTACTTTTCTAAACTCTGTTGTGTATTCTAAAAATAATTGATCTCAGAGAGTGCAAATACAAAACTCACTATGGGTTCAACTTATAAAAAGAAAGAACTGGGAATTTAAGGCAATAAGGAGTGGTGAGGATTGTGTCTGGGGCACCAGATCCCATCATATTGTATGAGAATGGTGCCCTCTAGTGTTCAGTGGTGCCTGCCCTGCTGTCATCTCGCCAAACCAGCAGGCTCATTCAGTACCTCCGCCCTGAGTTTACTATGTGCCAGATATGTTCTAACTGCTGGGAAATAGGGATGGATAAAAGAAAGGAATTCCAGGTTCTGATGGTTCTAGAGACACTCTCATTTGATTATTTATTTTCAAGGCAAAAATCTCCATGCCAACCAAATAAAATGCATCTGTGTACTAAATTTGTCCCAGGGACTCTCCAATTAATGGTTCCCGGTCTTGGCTTCTAAATTACCTCTGTAATCTTTGCAGGTTTTAGTCCCAGAGAGAAGGCAGACAAATGTCCTGACCGCATATTTGTATCTACCGTCTGGTTCTTGCTTAACGAAAACTCTGTTCACATAGGGGAAACATCAGCTAATTAATTCTCAATTAAAATTGGATATTCCCCACCGCAATGTCTATTACTGCTACTTTTTCTTCAAGAAAACAGAATTCCTGGAGGTGATCGTTTAGATAAGCGAGGAAGGAAAATAAGAATGAGTGAGGTTGTGACATTCTGCCAAAACCTTGTGAACCCAAGTACCCTTTCCACCTGCAGAAACACGAGGACGGTCACCCCGGGAGAAGTGCTCAGCATCTCAGATGGCTCTTGCTTGAACTCTAAGTTGGCTCTTAACCAAATCTTAAAGATTCTCTTAATTGTTCTGTATCATAGGGTTCTATCCACAGAAGGGGAATGGAATATAAAGAACTCTCTTCTAAGGAACTTGTTGCTCAGCCTTATGGTATCTTAATGCATTTGGCAGTTTTCATTCAATCTACACACAGGCAAAATGGCACGAAAGCAAATTTTGTCCCCTAGTCATATAGCTACTTTCATATCTTGGAGACTTTGTTTTCTCTTTTGCAATGGAACCACTGAGAAAAAGCTTTTGTTTAATTTCTGAAATGTAATGATGGTTCTAAAAGAAGTTGGGAATCTCAAAACTCTGAATTTTCTTAAATAGAATCAAGTCTCAAGATTAAGGAACCAGTGTCACAACTCTGATTAGGAAGTTAGAGTAGAAGGGCAGAAAGGCGAAATAAAAGCACTCACACCTTCCAGAAAGGGTCAAGATCCTTTTCCTCTTCCTACCTGTCTTCTAGGACCCTGTGTTCCCCAGCTTCCAGCCCCCTCCTCCATGGATCATAAAACAACAATCAGAGGAGGGAATTCTGCCTTATAAATCTTAATGTTATATTAAATTGCTTTCCACCAAGTTTGGAAGCATTTCCTGAAAACTGTCAAAGGTATTAATTTTTTTCCCTCTCTCTCTTTAAACCACAAAGCAAAATTCCACTGTCCCTCTGTACCCCCCTTCCAAAAAAAAAAAGTTGTCGAGTTTTGCTTTTCTATTCACTGCAGTTCTGGCCAAAGTAAAGCCCTCTTTCTCAATGACGTCAAGATCTTTACCAAGATTAGGCTTTCATTTCTCTATTGCAGCAATTAGCCAGGGAATGTATAAAAGGCTTCAGGGAGACTCACTGGGCTGCAGACAGACAGAGGCACTGGCTGCACCACCACCAGATAGCACGAAGCAAAAGCCAGAGGGGAGTAAGGAAGAAGAGAAAAAGTCAGCGCTCCTGGGGAAGAGCTGAGAGAGAGAGACAGGCGGGGAAGACAGAAAAAAAGTGTGTGTAAAACGGAGTGTAGAAGGGGTGGGGGAACCTTCTCTTAAAGCACATTTCAAAAAAAAAAAACTCTGGCAATTCAAGCAAGAAACAGGCTACGTTTCTGAAAGTAGAGACAATGAAAAGCTCAAGAAAAACTTGCAATCTGCCACAGTCTCATAGGTGCTTGGAAATGAAAGTAGAACTGGCTGTCTTTTAAACGGACCGAGAGGGGTGACTGGATTAGGGACCCGGCACGCCAGTTTTTTTTTTAACATCTTAAATACTGAAAAAAAAAAAAAAAAAAAGGCAGCAGCTCCAAATTGAATGAATTGATGGGCACACTCCAACGGCTGGGCTGCAGAGACTGGACCTGGTCTTGCCATTTCTGCTTCTTTGAAAGAGGAGACAACTTGGGCTTCTTTTTAATTTAGTTTTTCTCCTTCTCCCCCCCACCCCAACCTTCCCCTTTACCTTCTCCCCCACCTCCCTGTCCCCCTCCCACCCCCTTTAAATAAGAGGGTGAAGGGGAACCCGCTCGCGAGGCAGAGAAGATGGGCAACCTCAGCGTACACTTGCTGATCACACTGCAAATTCTGCCAGTTTTTTTCTCCAACTGCCTCTTCCTGGCGCTCTATGACTCGGTCATTCTCCTCAAGCACGTGGTGCTGCTGTTGAGTCGCTCCAAGTCCACTCGCGGCGAGTGGAGGCGCATGCTGACCTCAGAGGGAATGCGCTGCATCTGGAGGAGCTTCCTTCTGGACGCCTACAAACAGGTGAGCTGCGCTTCTCTTCACACCAGTAGGACTGCCAAGGGTTGGGGCTGGAGCCCACCAGGAGCACGGGGGGGAGGGGGCGGAGGAGAAGAGGGGCACCCCATTTGGGGACCCTGGTCCTAGGGCTTCCGGGAGAGCCTGCCTTTGCCTTTTACACCTGTCAAGTAGCTTAGGAGTCGAGGGAGAACAGGTACGAAGATGCAATGGTTTGGGATGACTTCATGAACTTTCTTCTAAGTCTCTCTAACGTCTTGGGGGAAGAGAGAGCTGTCCCCATAGCTAGGACAAAGGGGAGAAGGGGACCAGGAGAGATGGCTGCATTGACTCTGCTCTTGTCATCAGCTGGGATGCTAATTTTGACTAGATCCGGGTCTACATAAGGTGCATTAGGAAGGGCAGTTTGAAGGTATGGTCAATGCAAAAGACCCCCCCAAAAAAAAAAATAACCCCCCCAAACCTCCTAGAATCAACCAGGGCTTAACACCATGGTCACAGCAGATGTGAGCTGGCACATAAGCAGTTGTTCTGCGGGTAGGGATGAGAACTGGTGAAAGCAGGTCTGGGTGGAGATTCTGATAGTAGTTTGCAGACACTGAATCCTGAATGAGCACATAGCGATGTGCAAAAGAAGAAAGAAGCGATCTGCAGAAGGAAGAGATGCCAGAAACCAGACTTTGTAGCGAAAGCCCCTTTGCCTCGTTTCTCCAAGTTGATGTGTTATCTTAGAACGATCAGGTAGTTCCATGGTTACTCCATTCTCCAAGTTATTAGGGCGCATCTCTTGAGCCCCAGAGCACTGGTTCTGTTTAGCTTCAGAAGTTGTGTTCGGGCTTGCTCTCCAAGCCCGAGTGAGGGAGCTTTGTTTTCAAGTGATGAATGCCAGCATTCCAGCTCCTTTCGCTGCTTGGAGATGTTGGTAGGGCATCCTTAGCCCATTCTTAAGGGCCAGGGGACCGTTTTGGCACTGCTCTGGTCAGTTTGTCCCTCCGCTCTGTGCCCATCTGCCTCCTGGAGCTCCCTGGGCTTGCTAAGAATGAATTCGTTTGGAAACTGTGGCTCTTAAGGCAGACTGTCTTGATTTTCCTAACAGCGTTTGGAAGCGCTTGCCCAGGATGCCAGGGAAGGGAATTTGAGAGGTATACGGAAGCTTATAGACAGAAGTAGACTAGGGAAAACTTCAGAATAAAAAGGAGAAGGTAATAAATGGCACTCTGTAAATAAACACTAGAAAAAATAGCATAAGTACCAGGAAAAATCTTTTAGTGAAGGAATTCAGACTAAAAAATGAACAAGTGTTCAAGAAGGAACCGATCATTGTGCCTAAAATTCTCAAAGGAGAATTTTACTCTGATACAGGATTTTGTTACCCAGAATAACTTGCAGGTTGTCTTAAATTCTGTTACAATGATATCAAATGATGTTCAGAGTTCTCTGTGAACTCATTTATATAATGTATTTGGGGCAAATGGGAAAAGTGGAAGAGGAGAAGAGCTCATTCCCACAACCGTGTGTTCTGAATATGATACCTCTCAGTTTTGTTCTGGATTAAGGATTTCGGCGAGGGTGGGGACGGCACTAGTAGGTCAGGCATGTCATGAGTTAGCAGTTTCCTCATCTAGCTTCATTTTACAGGTGTTGTGAGGGAACCTGGCAATGGCAGTGATCAGATAACAGGATATCAAACTCTCTTTGGGGGAAGACAATTGACTTCTGCTCATCTGAGCAAAGTCCCCACAGGAGAGAATTTCACCTGTAGGAATATATAACTCTTATAACTATCCCTCTGTGAAGACTGTGGTGTTGCCTATAAATATTCAGTTTGGTGTTTCTCTTATTGAGTAGCTAATTTAAATAAAGTAGAAAAAACAATTGTCTCTCTAATAAACTTTCATTTTTACTAATGTATTGCATTCCATTTAAAACTATTATATTCATGTTGCAATCTTGTTATTCCTATTCCAAGAAATAGGAAGGATTTTTTTTTTTGCACATGGTTTCTGGATTTCTTTTCTGCATTATTTCTGTCAGCAGATGTGATTAGTTACAAAGTTTATGATTGCTCGTATTATGTTTGCTTTCAATGGGTTATAAAAGAGCTACCATTTGATGAAGCAGCAACCCAAGAACCCCTGTATCCAGGGACAAGACTGGACCGGGTGTGTAATGAATGTGAGCCCAGCCTGCAGTGATTTTTGGTCTCCTTCTGTCTCCAAGTATGGCAAGGGTTAGTGGTGGTTATAGTGCCATTTAAGGGTCACACAGGATCTCTGGAACAGGTTGAATCACTCCCCTGTAGGCTGCTGCCATCTGTTCCCCTGTCTTTGGGTGTAACCATTTCTGGAGGCGCCCTGAGGGAGGTTCTGTTAGAGATGGCATCATAGGATTTCACAATCCTGACTTGCATTATTTGGAAGCTGCCACCCGCAGACGCTGTTTTCCAGGGTGAGGAGTGTGTACACATGTGATACAAGGAGGCCTGTCAAGCCCAGTGCTCCTCACTGAGTGTCAGATGCTTGGGAAGGTATTTAGAGAAAGTAGGAGTAATAGTGTTATCCCTGTGCTTGGCCCTTTGAAGAGTGTGGGAGAGAAAACAAAACACCCTTCTTCACTGAAATGTCGAGTGGAATTTAAAATGACTTCATATGGAAGTTTTCAAATAATCTGGACTTGGTTAGAGGGAGTTTCTTCCAAGGGTTATAATCTAAAAAGAAAGCCTACAGAAACTTGTGAAAGATTGGGGTAAATAACAGATATTTGTTTTTGAAGCTTTCCTGTCAGTGTCATTGCTTCTAACACTGCATCCTTGTACTAGTGCTAAAAGACTCAAACATACAACCAATAAGCAAACTCCCCTGTCTGGGAGCCTGGCTCCTACCTAAATGAAGTGTAAAAGTAAACACACAGTATAGATGCTGAAAGCAGTTTTGCTTCTGCAGCTAATATTGCAGTGCCACAGAAAACATATTCATTTCAACATAGAATTTTGGGCTTAAAAGGGTATTTTTAAACATTCTCCTCCTCTACATTCACTTCAAGTCTTTTGACACCATTTTCTACAATGGAAAATAGTTCTTTTAAGAGAAAACATGTTCCCCAAAGAACATGAAGGAGGCCACAGCCAGAGTTTGTCTATCACTTGGATAAAACACTAAGAAATGATGGATCTAAGAGCCACAAATGTCAAGACACAAAGAAAAGCAAATAGCCAAAAAATGGCTTCAAAGTCAGAGCAAAGAATAAGTGACTTATTCCTCAACTTTGATGAACTTGACTAGTTTAAATGTAAGTGGTTTAATTGCTGCTTTCTCACTCACCATGTTTGTGAGGACATTGATGTTGCCTGGTTATTATATATATGTAAAAAAAAGGAATTTCCTGAGATCCAAGAAAACCTTCTCAGGGCTTGAAATAGTGAAAAGGATCTGTACAAACTGTTCAGAGTCATACTCACTGTTGCCCCATTTTTATCCTGTGCTTTAAGTCTACCAGCAGATTAGGTGGCATTTTGTCTACAGCCTTTAGAAAGACTTTAGCAGCTCATGCACACAAATATGGTTAGTAGCATATGCTCTACTTCCAGCTTCTACTTGATGAATGGTTCTTTCTTTCCCTCACCCTGCATTTCACAGTCCACACGTTGGAGCGGCATAATCCCTTTCTCCTGTGCACCAAGCTCTCTCAGTAAAAAGGTTCCATCATCAAGGGAATAAACTTTTTGTGTACGTCATATACTTTCTGTCACATTTGTGTTTATGAAAATGGCTGTCTCAGATTTGAACTTGGCCCAGAGAAGGCCCCTGCTCTACAAAGAAAACCTTTTCTTTACTCCCCTCTCCCCTTTGTTAGAACAGATGCCACTGACATCGATTACAAAAACACACAGAAAGAAGAATTGTAAAGCCATGGAGGAGTGAGATAAAAGTCAGTGATGATGGTATTACATTTTACGTATGTCCTTTCTGATCCTTTCAAAATAAAGGGACCCTTTGGGAACATCGGAACTTCAAGACCAATTAGTGGAAATGATGCTTCTTGTGTTTGGGCATTAAATACTGGGCAGGGTTCTCTTTAGAGAGGCTAACGCTGGCAGGGAAAGAGGTACCGACCTAATTACTCTTCCGCAAGAGTAAAAAATGCCTTTTGAATGCCTCTTTGGCAAATATGTCTCATTAAGGACAAAAACCAAACACAAATCCTAAAAGAAGGAGAAATTAAGATGATAGGTAACTTGTGGCCAGGAGACTTTCTGTGCCACTGTGGGAAATTAAAACAAAGTTTGGGAGTACCAGGGGATAACGTGTTTTTGCTCAGCTTCTTTCCTGTAGCCTAAGTTATTATGGAAGAAGTTCATTTTCTTCATCATTTTGGCTCTTTGTCAAGGAATGCTTTGCTCCTGGGGAAAGCAAAGAACCTTCCATCACTGACGACAATGGCTATTCTTCCATTACATTTCAGTAGGGCACATCACTGAGAAAATTGAAAAATTCTCTATTTGAAACTCTAGTTATAGTAAGCATGGAATGGTCATGGTTATCATATGAAAAACTAAGAAATGAACAATACGTTTATTTTTAAAGATTTTATTTTTAATTTGAAGCAAAAGAAAATTTTGCTGTAAAACTATTTGAATTTCTTGATTATTGTTATACCTACCACAGTAGGTTTTTAGTAAAGGTGGACATAGGTTATGTTTGTTACATGATGCTTGTGAGAGGATACACTTGATTTTCTTACAGTTGGAATTAGGACATGTCTCTTTGATTGGACTGGTCTTACCTATGCATTTCCTCTTACCTGGTCATCCTTAAAAACAGAAAAACTATTGATGACATTTTTATCTGCAATAGCACCATAAATGTGCAACAAAATGTAAGTGGGCTACTTCTATTTTATGCATAGATTCACATTCCTTAATTATTTGACCTAAATGATTTTATGTATAACCCAAATATGATTATATCCATTGCAGTTCAAGGTGATTAGTAAGCATAGAATTCTTCCCTGAATTCTACCTAGAATTATAGTAACTATCATTCACTCAATAATTCATTCATCAAAATAAAAACATAGGGGAGAAAGAGATAGTGCAGTGAGGGATAAGGTATATGGATGGCTGAGATTCAGTCACTAGTTCTGCATACGGTCTTCTAGCACTGGAGGAATGACCCCTGAGCCCCCTAAGGAGTAAACCCTGACCACTGCCAGGTGTGTTTGCAAACAAATAAAAGACAAATGAGAATAGACAAGATATTCCACAGCAAACCAATTCTAAATCTATCCTTCCACACATCCATCAAAGATCGTTATGTACTTTCTTACTTATTTTCCTAATGTTTTATGTGGGAGTTAAGGTGTCCTTTTCTAAATGACCTAAGCTAACTAGCCTGTATTTAGAAAAAAAATTAGGTTACTGCACTGATATTTTCACTAAGAAAAGGAGAAGGTGTTTTGGATCTCTAAGAAAGTTAACTACAGGTGATAATAGTCACTGGTAACTGAAGAATTAGGTGAGATTATTCAGTTGAATGATCAGAAATAGTACAGGTATCAGCAGTTCTTCTTAGGCTAGAGTGTTAATATCAAAGACCCATTTAACAAGATTAGACAATTATTCATAGGTCTCAAAATATGACTCAGAAAAAGCATATGGGTGCTTTCATCTCCCAAGAACCTATATTTGCTAGTTTAGAGATGATTTCTCTGGTGGGTTCACTTAACTAGAAGATACTTAATAATAATTAAAGGACTCATGTAAAACCAAATGTGTTCAGGTATTTTATTCTTAGTTTTAGGAAGAGTATAACAGTGTTGTGAAAAGCAGCTCCTCCTCGCCCCATTCATTATTGCTATTTTTGTGGGAAAATTTAATGAGAAGATTATGATAATGCAATCCCCCTCCTAAATCTACAAAGAAGGGTAAAAAGACTGCATGGATTCTAAAAAGTTATAGTACTTTCAAAATGCATTAATCTCTAAATTTCACTTTAATTAATAGAACTGGAGACAAATTGAGTTCATTTAGATACTCTACACAAATAGCTAGCTTTTGATTTTTCCTCCATTTAATGCCATTTGTTTTGTAACTAAGGAAATTAATATCTAATATAACTTTTTAAATCACTGTCCCTTGAGGTGTTGCAGGTGTGGCTGCAGGTGGCAAACAGGAGACAGGCTTGTCTACATCCAGGGTTCTGCCCCGTGGGCCCTGGATGGTTGATGGTCTGACACAGAAAAGACTGGGCCCCTAAGATGAACCCAGAGCCAAGACAGAGCCTGGCAAGCTACCTGTGGCGTATTTGATATGCCAAAACAGTAACAATAATGGACCTCATTCCCAATGAATGGAGACATTACTGGCACCCACTCGAGCAAATTGATGAACAATGGGAAGACAAGATAAGACAACTTTTTTTAAATCGTGACTAAAAAACCGTACTTTTTCAAATCATACCATCAGTTTCATTTTCTAAGAAAGCAGAGTGTGACTTTAAGTTTTTCTTTAGAAAGGTTATAGTATTAGTTTTAAACCCTGTTAAGAATTTTCAGAAATGAGAGAAAGGATTTCTTTAATTATTTCCTCATAGTAAAACTGAGTTATGCATTAATGTTAGATAGAAACATCTGAATAAAGCTCTTGAGTGTTTTATATCAATTTGATTGTTGAGTCCTTAACAATTTATTTCAAAGTGGCTTCAAATAACAGCAATGTTATATATGGCTGTGTTTATATCAGGGAAATAAGTCAATTCAGTTGCAAGAGTTTTTATAATATTAAGTATAGTGTGTAAAAATCAATTATCCTGCCATATGTTGTCCCTAATGTTATTGGCGTTGATTAAACCATTCTAATGGGACAGATTCAATTGTGTTCATTCAAACTGATGTAAATGGCTCTTTCATGTTGCCTGGTTTTTTGCTATCAATTCTGGATCTAACAGCCACTAAACTTCTTTTTCACACTATGTTCAGATGTTTTATCTCAGTCTTTATCAATATTTTTTGACTGTGACTCCCAGCTGACCTTCATTCCTTCCTGTTATCCTTCCTCCTGTTCTAGTAGTTGACTCCTAGTCTTGTGCTATAAACCCTGTTGACATGATTTTCATGTATATGTGCAATATTTAACTCTGGCCCCATTGGAAAATCCTGGACCATATGGCTTCCCCAGTGGAGAATGCTGGTCTAAGTTACATGAAAAGGGAGGGGACATTTGAACAATCATCTTCTGGATCTCCTTAGCCTTGACTATATATAATTCTGTGTAATAACACTAATGGTAGAATAGTAGATGGTTGTGACTTTTTAGGTGAATAAGAAGGAAACAAAAATGTATAAATGAATTTGCTATTGGAAATTGAAAGTAGGATTCTGGAATAATTATATATTTTTTATTAATGCAAATGGTGAGGTTCTAGTTCATAAGGATCACAAAATAAGAAGGGGTTGGAAAAAACTGTAGCAAGATAGTATTCTAAGGAAAGTACAAATCTCATGACGGAATAACATTTGAAATGTACAGGTAAAATGGTATTCTATTTTACATGTCTGTCGCATGGCATCCCAGTCTCACAATTTTTTGTTTTATCAACTTTTACCAATGGAAAAGTAGAAGTTCTGACCAGGTGAAGGACTTTCTCACGAATGGAACCTCTGTTTTTCTAGTTTTTCACAAGAATGGGACCCAGTGGTATCCTGCGCAGTTGGTAGATATGAAATAAATTAGCATCATGAAAAACCATGAAAGTCTTTCCTGAGGATTTTAGAATTCAGAAACAGGAATTCAGAAAGAGGTACTGTCTCAAGACTGATAATTTGTCTTAAAGTAGACCATTCGCTTTTAACTTCTAAAATGAAGCCAATTCATCATTTGTTATATAATGCATGCTAAGCATTGACAACAGAATAGGATTGGAAAGAATACTTGCTTCAACTTAATTATGAAGAGAGTTAACAGCTCTGCTTTCAATGATGAAAATAATTACCTTCTGTGACTAGACAGAGTGAAAAAAATACTTTTATTCTCTTTTGGGTCATTCTTTATACTGCCTGCCACGATGCCGCTTTACTTTACTCAATATATATTTACTATAGCCTCTGAAGACATCACATTTTATCAAAGCCCCCTGTTTTCAGGTAGAATGAATTGAACTGACAAAGTATTTAATGTCATATTCTCTGCCTTTTTTTTTTACTTCCAGGTGAAATTGGGTGAGGATGCGCCCAATTCCACTGTGGTACATGTCTCCAATTCTGAAGGTGACAGTAGTAGGAATGGTACCCATGAGAAGCAAGTTGATGGAGCCGAGTGCCACCTTCTTGACTTTGCCAGCCCAGAGCGCCCACTGGTGGTCAACTTTGGATCGGCCACTTGACCTCCTTTTACAAGTCAGCTGCCAGCCTTCAGCAAACTGGTGGAAGAGTTCTCATCAGTGGCTGACTTCCTGCTGGTCTACATTGATGAGGCTCATCCTTCAGATGGCTGGGCAGTGCCTGGGGATTCTTCTTTGTCTTTTGAGGTGAAGAAGCACCGGAGCCAAGAAGACAGATGTGCAGCAGCCCACCAGCTCCTGGAGCGTTTCTCCTTGCCGCCCCAGTGCCGAGTTGTGGCTGACCGCATGGACAATAATGCCAATGTAGCTTATGGTGTAGCCTTTGAACGTGTGTGCATTGTGCAAAGACAGAAAATTGCCTATCTGGGAGGAAAGGGGCCCTTTTTGCTACAATCTTCAGGAAGTTCGGGATTGGCTGGAGGAGAATTTCAGCAAGAGATGAAATCTAGTTTAGCTGATCAAAGGTATGACCATAATAGAATTTTATTTTAATTTTAAAAAAGAAAAGAGAGCTAAAAACTGAATCTACTATTTTAACTCAGTCCCAATGCCTCCCAGAAAGACAGGAATTTTATGCAAGAAGAACATGATCCTCTAACATCTCAACACTTCTTTCACCATTCCAGTTGGCTTAGAAGCCTGATTACATCTTTTGCAAGTGAGAAGTCCTGAGTGAAACGTTCCCAAGGTGGAGAGGAAGAAATCACATGTGTGTTCGTCCGTCTTGAGAAAGAAGTGATACATCTAATGTGTACTTTGGGACATGAAGAAAAGACTGATTTACCTGAATCATTACTGGGTTAGGGAAACCTCTGTCTATGTGAATACATGGATATTGCCTTAGCGTTACTCAGCATGGACAGAGTCCAACTGGAAAATTTGCCCAATGTTTAATTATAAGAGTCTTACAACACAGCCAAGTGGTTAGGAACTTGGTGTTTAATGTGTGAGGAGTAGCTTTTGATGTTCTAGTTTCTAAGTATGTAGTACTGTATGCCAGTATGAATGTTCTAGAATTCACAGGTATCTCTTAAGATACCAAGAATGATTCCTTATCTGAGTGCTAGAATGATCATTTGAAGTCTAAGGATAATTTTCTAATCAGGTAGGGAAAACACTAGAAAAAAGTCAAATTGAAAGGATAGGAGAAAATGAGACAAAAGATTAGGAGACTTCATTGGATTTTACCTTGAAGCTTTAGAGAATTGGACATAAAAGTTAGACATAGACACATGAAAACATATGCTAGGCCAGAAGAAGAGGCTTGGATAAAGTAGCATAAAATAAATATAAAAATCTTATACTTATGATCTAGTCCTCAATTGAGGAAGAAAGAGTAATTTAAATGGGAAAATTCTTCAATTCATTTTTGAGGAATTGTGTGTGTATGTGTGTGTGAAGTTAATTATTCTTTGAAACATATTTGTGGTGTGTGTTTTCACCTAGTGAACTATACTTCATAATAATTAAGGTAAAACCAGTGGGGTTGGTGGTGCTGATCTATCCCTTTCCATTCCTACATTGAGAACATGGCCCCACGCAATCTTCATATAGCTCTCTTTCTATATATGGTATATAGAATTTGTACTCTTCAGCTCAACAATACATATTATCAGCTGCTGTTAGTACGTCCTCTGGTCATTCATATTTGCAGTTTCCTTCCAAAACAGGTGAACTGTAACAAATACTAGGTGCAAACAAGGTTTTCTTTGGTTTTTAACTGGAGTAAGAGGAAGTTAATTGATAGAAAACCCCATCAGTAATTTCTGAAGATTTTTAGTAATAAGGCCACCCTAGTAGCCTGGAATTTAAAGAAACAAAATCCCCATTTACATTTGAATTTGGACTTGGGTCTTAACTGACCTAGTAATTCTAGGATTCAATAGCTTATTATTAAACTGCTATTTTAATGTATATAGCATATTTTGTTCTAAAATAGAGAATATAGTTTTATCTATAAGTTATAAAAAATAATATCTAAATATCATCCCCTCTCCAAAGAATAGACAAAATGATTTTGTACCATAAATTTTATATTGTAAATTTAAGGATGTTATGAAATTTTAGCGTGTGGTTATTTTTATAGATACAATCAACTGTTCTTATGGCATTCCATTTATAATTGAACATAAAATTACGAGAAGAAAATCTAAACTTGTGAAATCTATGTGTGAAAATACATTCCTGACCTAGAGACCTAAAATGAGGAAAAAGTGGAAATTGAGTGAGAAAGAACTTGAAATTTATTTTTCAAAATGTTATAATCACACATCAGTCATATCAGTATCTTATTGTTTAATATTAAATATCATTTTAACTGATTCACTTTCAGTGAATCATCTAAACTTTTCAATGTGTTCAAGTCTATAAAATGCACGTAGAAAAATGAACAAGGTAAATTTGTAAAAGTAACCTGATCTAATGAATTCTGGAAAATCATATTGGGAAGAGATCATTTCGAATCCTCAATTGTTAAACTCTGCAATCAAGGCTTATCAGTGACCCACTGATGTGCATCTACAGAATTGTGTTGAGATTTAGGTAGTCCCTAGAGAGATACAATTAAAAATTTGTTACTCACACTGTAGTCCTTAAATTTCTCATTTGGTCTACATGTACAAAAATGGAACAGGATGTTTGAGAAGTTGGTGGGGGATGAGATATATGTAAAGCTGTGCGAGTTGACTGGAAAAAGGGATGCTGAAAAAATCACCCTGCTGTGATTAGTTCTTACAGAAAGAGGTCTTGTGTATGTGGCATCCTTTCCTTGAGGAAAATTCAATGGGGAAGTGAAGCAGCATATATAAGCAAACAAAGGCATAGGCTGAATATCAGGGGAAAAGATATGTTCATTAGAACATAGAAAAGCTACTGGAAGAGAGGATGTTCAAGTGTCAATGGAGAAGTGAATGGACAAAGCTCAGGAATCTTAAAATATGTAGAATGGCTTGGTATTATTAGAGTCATGATAAATCTGTAATTAAATAACTTATTTATCTCATCATAAACTTTTATGGTTTCTTGTGATGTATCTTTCATAAACTTAACAAGAACTTATTTTTGAGGTAGAGAACTAATGCTTGACTGATATGCTCAGAGGAATTATAAGATTATTAATACCCTTCCCACCAACCCTATCTATTTTAAGGTATGTTCCTTTTAAGTAGTGTAGTTCACATATGTTCAAAGTTATGTAGACATATGTATATACATATGTGTATGTCTATGTAAGTTTGAGTTACTAGCTACCTGTTCCCCTTTCCATAGGCTGTGTTTACATAGAGCAATCAGTTTAGCCTTTTAAAAACTGAATTGGCTTGACTTACTGAAATAGTTTCCAAGCAATTTTAGATATTATCATAGCATTTGGATTTGCTAAAACATTCAGTGTTTGAAAGACTTATACCTTGGAACTATTTAAAATTTACTTTTATTGTCTATAGAAAATATTAGTAGAATCGACAATGACTTTCTTGAACAGGCATGAATGAATTGCCTGCACAATAATGTCTAAGTGGATGACACAGATATTAAAACTGATCTTCTTGTCTGAAGATTAGTAACTGTTCTTGCTTAGTGTAGCTCAAGTGATAGTCATGTGTCATGACTTTTTGCATTCATGTTTCAGATATCTGGTTCATTGTTTTCAACTTATTTATAGAATGTGCTCCTGATTTTAGGTAATATCAACTTCTAAATGGTCCATTGATTTAGTTAAGTCATTCTCTCCCTTAACCAGAAAATTATTTCTTTTTATTAAAAATTAGGAAAAGCATACCTTCTTTTATTTTCACCGAGACATGCATTTCATTATAAGTGATCCTGAATAAAAATTATGTAGATATGGTAAGGTTATGTGTGGTGCTACCTTGCTTTGCAAAATATCAAGGACAGGTTAGAGTCAATATTTATGCCTTTAAACATTCCCATCTGGATAGAAAGTACCTTCATTATGCCCTATGGACTAGGTCCATGACTGATAATTATATGGAATTGGGAACTCTCCATTTTATAAATTGTAAGATGGTAAACTTGTTTTTTATTCCATCTTACCTCTGATTATTTGGAAAATAGGCATATTTAGAGTCACATGGTCATTATGAAAAATAGAGGCATAGCTGTGTGTCCCATTGAAGGATTAATGAAAATCTTTATTACCATTTCAAGTTTTTCAGTGTCCTACCTATCTCTAACTAGTGGGACTAGATGGTGAGACTTTTGAATTCCAGGAGAGTTTTAATATTTTTAAATTAGATGTTTTAAATTTTAAATTTTTTTATAAACATGGTATTTGCCAAAAATCAGAGCTACAGTGTCTTTGGTCATAGTTTAGCCTTCTCTCTACTTTGCCTTCTTAAAAATAGAAACCAAACCCATATAGAGGTCTGCATATATTTTTCCAGATTGAGGCACAAGTACCACCACCCTCTTGGTGATCAGCATTCTCTTGGAAAGTCCTAAGGTCCTCCATGTCAGAAGAGGGCAAGGCCTGGAAGAATGAGGAAATTGCTGATTAGGAAGCAGTAGGCCTTGACAGATAGACATACCAATAGGAAAGACATGAAAAAAAAATAACAACTTCTCACCATTGGAGGAGCTCTGCTAAGTGTTATTGAGTGAATAACAGACGAGCCAACTGAGCTGCATCCAAAGCATAGCATTTTGGAGAGTACCAGAAACAGTGTCAGACTCAAGAGAACCAGTACTATTCCAGGGTGTGTCTCCCAACAGAATGCAAACACCTTCAGATATCAGACAAGACTGCTCACACAGTTGGGAATTGCTACCTGTCTTAGGCAGCAGCACCAGAACTCCAGTGAGTTGATTTGATATTTACTGAGAAATCTTTGAAAATTTCAGTGTTTAATGAAGTCACTATTTTGGCCTAACACTCCCAACTGACCTTTCTCCCCCCAAACAAACAACTACATACATCCATGAAAGAAGCTCATAGAAGAGAGGTAGGAAATATGTAATATTCTCCCCAGACTTCTTTCCAGACCACGCCCATGGATGGGGTGGTTTTTATGTGTTTCAGGATTGGAGAATGTGAAGACTAAGTATCCAGTACTTTATAACCAAAGCAATGAAAAGATATTGAGTAGGGAATTCTGGCCAGTTTCGTTGAGTTCTGTATCACATCGTGACCAGACTCTTACACTAGCCCATGTAATCGGGCACCCCAAGAGGGAGACTGGGATGCGCAGAGGTTACTAGTGTGTAAATGATAACTATTAACGAAAGAGTCATCGACTCAGTTAGTGGTTGGATGTAGTCACATTGGTATGCCTCTGCCTATCTTTATCTCCTTGGCAAGGAGACTATTCGGGGCACTGTGCTTTGAGTCCTCGGTAATGTGGTTAGAATGCACGGGTGTGTATCTGCTGCTCAGTTGCAGAAACAGAAATATTTTGAAGATTGTTAGTAGAAAGAGTGTTATTATATTGGTGCTGAGTGGTATGTGTGCTTTTTACAATTTGTTCTTGTATTTTAATAAACTTTGAATAAAAGAATAAAGTTATCCTTTGGTTCTATTTGTTTATTTTTAAATTACTCTCTAGACCTTGCCCTGACTGGAACATATTCATGGTTGACAAGGGAAAGAGAATCCATCATTCTAATATTTATTCCTTGGTATTTGTGGGCAAAGTCACCAGCAATGCCAGGTTATTTTAATTTCATGCCGTGTGCCAGAGTCTTCAAGGAAATCAAGACAAGTTAAAAGAAAATCTTCAGATGCTTTCCATATTCATGAACAAATCACTCACAGAATTCATGGAAAGGAGTCCGTTAAACAAACTGTGGTACAAACTTTCACTTTGTTATATTTGCATCTCAGATTTTCTTAAGTGCACTAAACATACTTTCCAGGAAGTTGGTTAAAGCAATACAGATACATACACAGTGTGTTGTGTGTATGTTATATGCATTATGTGCATTAGTGTATGAATCTGCTTCAACTTACAGTTGGGTCATATCCTACCATGTTCTTTTTGAAAATAGTATTAAGTAAAAAATGTTCTTAATACATCTAGCCTACCCAACACTGTATTTTTAACCTTTAACTATGAAATACACTGTGTTATTTTAAAGTCATCAAAATGTAAATTGAATCATCATTAACTCGGACAGTTAGTAATGCTTATAAGGCATTACATTAGTGTGGAGTGAAAAAAAGTCTAACTTTATATTAAACTCTTTGCAGAGCAAGGAACAACATGAAGGATATGAAGCAGTAACCTATTAATGACAGGAATGTCTATAAAACATGGTTGAAATAGATTTAGTTACTACAAGCAGGTGACTTTAAAAAATACTGTTTATATCTTGAGACTCAGGAATTTCTTATGACACCCTACACATAAAAATTTCACTGATATTTACAGTATCAGTTACACTTCCATATATCTAGTCAGGGAATACAAAAAAATCACCTTTGTTAATTGTAGCACTATTGACTATGGCCAAGATCTGGAAACAACCTATGTGTCCAATGACAGATAATTATGGAGGAAGATTAAGTGGCATATATGAAATGGAACACAACTTGTCTATTATCACTGTATCACTGTATCACTGTCTTCCCGTTCATCATCGATTTGCTCGAGCGGGCACCAGTAACATCTCCATATGTCCTGTCTCATGCAAGTAGAGCCCAAGGGCACCTGCTTGCTCCAGGAACATAAAGAGCCTCAAACCATTACATCAGGTCATGGGAATGAGATCTATAATTGTTACTTGTATCTGGCATATCAAATATGACACGGGTAGCTTGCCAGGCTCTGCCGTGCAGGTAGCATACTCTTATAGTCATCTCAAAATCCAGCATTTATTGATGAACCACGCGCCGCTTGCAGTCGTGCTAGCCCGGCTGTGAAAGGCTGGTCTGCTGGGTGGAGTTCTGACGAGGGGAAGTCCGGATGTGGAAAATGTAGGTCTTCATGGAGTGGGGGGGTCGTCTGGCTTGTTGTGAGGCTCTGCTGGTGTGGTGGGCCAGGGCTAGAACCTGCCATCCCTCCCGGGCACCTCATGAGTGACTGGGCACAGGGAGAGCAAGTAGCAGCTCTACCCCATGTCTATCTCTGGACCAGCATACCTGGGCCGGATTACAAAAGACTGCAGCAGAGTGGATCTCGATGTGGCCCGGCTCACAACTTGTCTATTAAAAAGATAAAATATATTTTACAACCACACCTTTTTAAGTCAACGGTGTCATGTGAAGTAAAATAAATCAGAAAGAAAAAGACATATATTGGATGATCCCATTCAAATGTGGTACATAGATCAGCAAAGCAAGGAAATAGGAAGCAAGACAAACCTTTAGACTATGATCATAGAACTGAGGTTACCAAATGATGGGCGGTAGAGTAAGAGAGTCCGATGGACTGTGACAGAGCAATATTGGTGGCTGGTATGGTATTATTGTATCCCTAAAATAAACATGTGGTGTGTTTAAACCAATGTTGCCTCAATAAAAAATAAATCAACAAATTTGTAGTGTCTTATGTAATCTAGAAACTTAATTCGACAGCTACTGATTTTCTATTCTTTGCAAGGTAAAACCTGTCTAGGGGCACAATGTGATGTGCAAAAGCAGTAAAACTAAGCTCACAAACTCACGAGTTCTGCCAAAAAAAGCAGCAATTTGTGTCAAGATTCTGTATGTGATGACTCCAATTGACTTACCCAAAACATAGTTACTGACTGATATATCCAAACCGTAGAAATAATTGGGGTGAGTATAGCCCAGGGGCAGCTGATTCAGGGTCTGAGAAAATACTGCTTGCTATGATTTCATTGGTCTCTACTCTTTAGTGGAGGTATCAGCTTTTTCTCTTATACCAGGCTTGGAGATGCAGCTTACTTACTCTGACTTGGTTCAAACATAGTTTGACCCTATGCCCAGGAAGAACTTGAATTGCATCAACTTGTGTTATGTTCTCATGCTGTTGCTATGCAACTGAACAAGAGGTACTAGAAATAGATAAGGTGTCAAAAGTAAATTCTGCAGATATCATTTTAATTTTAGGTTTTAAAACTTTATTTTTCATTTTTGGGTCACAGCTGGCAGTGAACAGGGCTACTCACTGCTCTGTAGTCAGAGATCTGTCCTGACAGTGCTCATGAGCCCTATGCAGTACAAGGATTCAAACCAGGGACAGCAATATTCAAGGTACGTGCCTGAACACACCCCTCCCCCATCTCTCTGTCTCTCGCTCTCTTTCTCTAGCCTCTGCAGCGCCTACCTTTAACTTCTCTAAAGAAAAGTGGGGTGGGGAGGGAATACGGGAACACTGTTGGAAGCAAGAGACACTGGTAGTTGGATTGGTGTTGAAATACTATATGTCTAAAATTCAAATAACAAAAACTTGAAAAGTCACATTTTTTAAAATATAAAATAATTGGGAAACAAAACAAAATAAAACATGGGAATCTTCCAGTTAGCACTGAGCCCTTATGATATTCTAGGACAATTTTGTGTTGGGACATTTTACAAAGGTATGCATAATAACTTCTCAGATTTCTTGAGGAAGATCCAATGTAATTTGGTCAAACAATAGTAAAAAAAAGTGGTACGTTAATAAGAGAAAGAGCAGAAATACCCAATATTCTCTAGCAAATAGCTTCAAAACCTTTTATCAGTAAGATACAAGATTTGTTATTTTGAACTTTATAAACTAGCTTTGCTGACTTTGCACATGACGGTATTGGAATTCAAGGGGTCTTTGTAGGAACTGATTGCCTTTTTCTCTGCTCTTTTCTTCCCCAGGGAGCACATCTTGGTCTTTGTACCTTGTAGATTTTCCCAAAGGAACAATTCTGGATCTTTGAGTAGTAATAGTAGTAGTAGCAGAATAGTAGCAGAGTTTGAGTAATAGCAGAGTAGTCTGAGTAGTAGCAGAGTTTCAGGTACTTTTGGATTAATTTCAGTCATATAAACTAACCCAAACAAAACAGATAAGACCCTGCAAATTCTGGGGACCCAGAAATCCATTTGCTCTCCTTTCTGCTCTGAAGAGTATAACTTCTATTTTCTCTTCTGAGTTTATCATCCCCTTTACATCTTCCCTTTACCTCCAAAGAAGATGAAAGCCTGAGGTCAAAGTGGTGAGTGTGGAGATGAAATGGGATGGAGATATTCTATAATAGGTTTATGTAGTTTTGAAAAGTAATCTTGATTTGTTTGTGATGTTATTTAGGCAATTATTTATGTACACCACAAATCTCCATAGCCTTATAGGGCACTTAATGGAATAGGAGAATTATTCATTAGAAGGGGCTCCCACTTCCTTATTTGTGTTTTATATTAGTCTGTACAATTAGGTTACTATTTTTACTAGTTGATTTGGTTAAGGCACTCTAAGCTCTTCTAAAGGAAGCAGCGAATTATAAAAGTGAAGGAAATTTTAAGGGAAATTTAGGAATTCTCAATCACTGATAATCCTTCCTTTCTATATGTTATCATTTCCTGGAGAGAACTCTTCCTCTTTGCACTCTCCTTCATCACAAACTTAATGCATTGTGTTAGCAGTTCTTACTAACACAATGCTTACTGCCCATTTTTTTCTCTACTAATAGATTTAAGGAGGCGTGAATGTAAACTATAATAATTTTCATGACCGTCATTCACTAAATTTCATTTCCTATCACTTTTTCTTATGGAAATTTTTCTTTTGGCATGTGTTTCAAGTTGTGCATCCCTTTAAAAAGTTGCCCCCAACATGTCATTTGAAAAAAAACGTTGCCCCCTTGGATCCACTAAGGTACGTGCAAGTGGCAATAATCCCTTGAGAGCCTGTCCCTGCACTGTGTCCTTAATCGTTCCTTAGAAAGAGATCTCCAGGGTGGCCAGTGACATCCCGCCCACTAGGCAAATCCAGTGGTGACTTTTTTTCAGCCTGTACTTTCCACCGCTACATCATCGGATATTTCTCTTATAGCTTCTTTCCTTTCTTACTGTTTCTCTTTCCCAATTTTGCAATTTACAGGTGACAATTTAAAGGATTATCTTTCTGTGTTCAGTTTTATCAGCTCTACTATAGTCTTTTTGAAGTAAAGAGAGAGGAAATGTCATTTCAGTTTGCACCTACAGTTTTCCCATGGGGACACAGGCCAGAAATTAGAGTGACTTAAATAAGACTGAAGTTTATTTTCTCTCCTAGGTAAAGAAAGACAATCTTGAGCAGTCTGAAAATTGCTCCATGAAGAACTCAGAGATCTCAGCTCTTACCAATTTGCACTCCACACTCATGGCGTCAATAGTGTTTGTACACATGTCCCAAGAAGGGTTGGGAAAAGTAAGACAAAAGATGAAGTAAGTATTTATTAGTTTTCTCCCAATGATATCCATAGAAGTGGCTTTATCACACTGGCCAGAACTTTTTTATAAGAGGACCCTACCTGCAACAAATTGTTAAAATAGTGTAGTCTCTTTTTTCATGAAGCTGTGTGTCTATCTGTAGTACAGGAAAGAGAGCTGAGGGGACATTCCCGTATTTTTCTTCTAGGAAGTTTTTTTATTTGCATTTCGAAGTATGTGTTTTATCCATTTGGAATATATTTTTATTAGCCAGTTATAACATTAAGATTTTACTATTTATGCGGTGCAGTCCCTATGATTTTATTCTATTTTTCTTTATTTGTCTTTCTAAATAAAAACTAATTACATCTTTACTATATGTTACTGAATAATAACAGTTTTGCTATTATTGTCTTATTGTTAGCCTGAATCATGAAAACGTATTAGTAATTTGAGCCATTAAAGTTTACTAATAATTTTCAGCTTAAAAAAAGTCAGTTTCATACAAGTCAAAACTAGTACTATAGTTTCAGATGTAATTGTGTTACTGAAATTTCTTCTCTTTTAAATTTGTACTTTTCTTTCTTAAGAGGTACCAAGGTCATTTCTGGCATTTTGTTTACATTTCAAAATGTTACAAGGAGAACAAATTAGCTTACTAATTAGTATTTTATAGAGTTTATAGATTATGCTGCAGAATAATTGACATTTACATGGCAATGCCACTCTATGAACAAGACAGGACTTTCTATTTATTTTATTATTCTGTTTTTTTCCTTGCATTTTGGGTCGGTCACACTCAGCAATGCTCAGGGCTTACTCCTGGCATTGCTCTCAGGAATTCCTCCTCATGGTATCACGGTCACTGTGATACCACCAAAAGGGATGCGGGGATAAACCCAGATCAGCCATGTGTTATTCTTTCTTGTTTTGCAATAATGTTGAAATAAATTTCATATATATTTATATATTCTGATATTTTGAGACAATATTATAATTCTAACTTTTTCATATTTTTATTTCGTGCACATATTTATATTATGTATTTTCCATTTTATTTGCTTACCATTACTTGAATATGATATGTTTCTTTTCCCTAAATTGTATTCACTATCACTATCTTCCATTCATCATCGATTTGCTCAAGCGGGCACCAGTAACAATAAGAGGATATTAGTAATAAACATTTTATTTTTATTTCCAAATATATTTACTTCATCTTGTTCTTCATTGAAACATAGGCCGAGACAAAGTATAATATATATATACTTTTATATATAGATATTTATATATAGATATACTTATATATATAGATACTTTATATATAGATAATCTTTTAAGATTTGTTCTATTAGTGCTTCTAATAGTGGTACTGCTGAAAATTTGCTAACAATTTATTTCCCATTTGAATATATTTATTTCTCTCTTTTGACATTTTATGCTTTTTACACTGTTTTTAAAAATAATTTCACTGAGTTTGAAAACTCAAAAACCATTACTTTGAACATTGATTATCTTCTAGTTTTTTTTTAATTTTCCTTTATATTCCAAAGAGATATCAAGTGATATTTATTCTATTCTTTAAAATTTGTATTTCATGTCTGTGTGAAAGCTCAAAAAGAAAGAGAAAGGGAAAGAGAAAGGATAGTGCTTGCTGTGGAGGCTGGTTGTGGTCGGGGTGAAAGCAGAAACACTGGTGTTGGGAAATGTGCACTGATGGAGGGATGGGTGTTGGAACATTGTATGATTGAAACCTGATCATGAACAGCTTTGTAATGGTCTGTGTCATGGTGATTCAATAAAAAATAAATAAACTGAAGTTTATGCTTCAATTTATTTCAAGAGTGCTACATTGTTTTTCATTTCTTTCTTATCTTTAATTAGTTTATTGCCGGGAGGGGGCACTACCTGAGTTGTGCTCAGTACTTATTTCTGCTTTGAAGTCAGAAATCAGTCCTGGAAGTGTTCAGGGGACCATATGTGGCTCTGGGGATGAAACCAGGGTCAACTGCAAAGTGCTGTACTGCTGCACTAAGTCTGTGACTTCTTGCTTTATTTTGATTTTATTATACCTCTTTTAAGAGTTCTCAAACTCTCCAGCTGTGTATATATGGATCTTGTTAAGTTGATATATCTCCTACTTCCTCTATTTTTCTTTATTATTTGAATCTATCTTCTTTTAAAAACAAATTATTTTATCCATCTTCTATTCCTTTCAAGGGTGTAGTTGGGGCTTAATTTTTACAGTATAAAGAATACTTGTATTTATATCCTCCCAAGTAAGGCTTTGATTCCTAAGATTCTCTGAGATCCCTGAGCTCTTCTTGTGAACTCTATAGTGAATGTCTGAAGTGTTCAACTTATTTACTTGATTTTTTCTTACCTTTATAATATCTACTCTATATTCTATTTTTGAAAATAATTATAAAATAAAATATAATTAAGATTAACTTTTAACTATTTTGTCTTTAATGATGTTTAACATGGGTAAATAAATATCTTGTCAAAATTCCATCCTCCCAGTGATAAACATAATGCATGGTTAATAGAGATCCATATATATTTATTGAACTGTATCATATAGAGAACTATTCCCTTGAAAATGAGAAAGAAAATGGAAGGCAACATTAGAATATAGCAATTCTGGAGGAAAAGGAAAAGAATAAGAGGAGAAAACGGCTATTTGAAGAAATAATTTATGTGAATTATCCCAACATAATGTATACAGGTACACTAACTGATACAAATGGGCTCAAAAGTAACAATGAAACATGACCCCAAGAAACATTGTAACAAAAATGGCAAGAACCAAAGTGCTTTGGTTTGGCAAGAACTAAACCAAAGTTTGGTTCTTGCCATTTTTATTACAATTGCAACACTGATTTTTACAACTTTGTAGTAAAGATGGAAGAACCAGAGAGAGAAATAGACTTCTTAAGGTGGCAATAGAGAAGCAAGGACTCACAAGCAAGAGGAAAAACATAATTTCACAGCAGATTTCCAAATAAAACCAAGCAAACAAGAAGAGATTAGAATATATTCAAAATAGTGAATGAAAAGATATCACTAATTTAGTGGAAAAGTATGGTAGAGTGGTTATTAGTATAGAATAAAAAAGAATAAATAACTAAAAACTATTGGTCTGGAGACTAAAGTCTATAAGATATTAACCAACTATCAGATAAGTTTAATGAAAATATACCAGTAACTAACTATAAATTCTAATTTTTAAATAAGTATGACATTAATAATCTTGAGTGTAGAAATTAAATAAACTCCACTAAAGAGAAGGAACATGGGCTGCCGCTAACACTGTAAAATGCTCTAGACATTAAGAACAGAGAATGAGCAAAAGGGTTATGAGGTTTTAAAATTTTTTTAAAATTTTATTTAAGCATTGTGATTTACAAAGTTTTTCACAGCACAGTTGTTTCAGGCATTCAATATTCCAACATCAGTCCCACCACCAATGTGCCCTCACCGTCACCAAAAGACCTAGTTTCCCATTCACCCCACAAGTCTGCTGCATTAGCAGCACTAATTAATTGACTTTATATTTCTTATTACAATATACATTTTGTAATGGTGCTGATAAAGTCATGACCTTTTACTGAATTGTTACATGTGAATTGGCCCATCTGTGATGTTGCTTTCACTTGTTGAGCTTATTGAACTTAGTGAGATTCTACTCAATTTTTTAACAAAGTTGTTTGTGTTCCTTTTTTACAAACATTCAACTCCAATCCCACCACCATTACAACTTCCGACCATCATTATTTCCAGTTCTCCCAACCAATGCTTAAGCCTGCCCCTATAGAAGACCCTCAATAATATATTTACATTGCTTGTTATAAATATTTTTCTAAAAATGATTAAAGATGTTTTCTTTGAAGAAAGTTAGTGAAGATTATTCAATCTCACCATGGAGTCATAGAGCCAATAAGCCCTTGTATAAAAAATTACTGATATGTTTTTACAGGATAGGTGTTGTGAGTATACATTCTGTTATTGGATACCTTATATTTTACATTCATCAAATGTGGTATGCTAAGAGGTAATCAGCATATCAGAGTTTCAGAAGTCACGCAGCCGCAAATGTGGCCACTCACTCCAGGAACTCCAAGTTTTTAACCGGGTGGTAAAGTTGGAGTTAGATTTATAACTAGGTAGTGACTTTTGGGTATATGTGCAACTACCAGATCCTCCAGAAAAACAGGGATTTGGGGGTGGGGACAGAGCCCATCCCCAATTCCATGGAAGCCTGGAGATTTCAGTCACAAAACAGGCTGGGTTTTGAGTTTTTAAAACGACAGTTGTTTCATTCTCTGTAAATTATCACTATTTACATAATTCTCATAAATGTGTTTTGGCAAAAGAAAGATATCTCAGATTTATAGGGAGGGACTCAGAGGATAATGCATTTAAATACTCTTGTTACAAGAAATTAGTTGAACATACATTCTTGAAGGACAGCTGACAAAATAAAATGAACTCAAGAATTGAAAAATGATGCTTTACAAAAATTTGATTTTGAGAAATCAAATTATTTAGTATCAATAATTGCTTCTGTGTTGATTTTGATATTAAAATAATCATTAAAATTCCGATGGTATCAACAACTTGGGAAACTGATACATAAATCAATGAATGATAAAGTAAAATCATATCATAACATATGCAGGAAAATAAATACTTTGCCTACTTGATACTTTATTGAGAACCTAGTTTCTAATATATTTTTTGAAATATAAGTTAATTTTTTGAAAGTCTGTGATTTTTGTGCTTATTTTAGTTATACAATATCCCAACTCTCATCCATCTTCTAGTGTACATTTCCAAACACAAAGTCCCTGGTTCCCCTCTTGTCTCTCCACTCCCCACACACCCAAGCCTATGGCAGGCACTTTCTCTCTCTCTCTCTCTCTCTCTCTCTCTCTCTCTCTCTTTCTGTTTCTCTCTCTCTCTTCTTTTGGGCCTTAGGGCTTATAATACAGATACTGAGAAGTTATCATGTTTGTTCCTTTACAAACTTTTCAGCATTCAGTGCTTATGCAGAGTGATCATCTCTAACTATATTTGTCTTAGTGGCACCTTCTCTATCCTAACTGCCTTCTCTTCCATCACTGTGGCAAGCTTCCAACCATGAACCAATCCTCCTGACCCTTGTTTCTACTGTCCCTGGATGTTAGTCTCATATTACGTTTAATTATATCCCACTAATAAGTGAAATCATTCTGTGTCTATCCTTTCCTTCTGACTCATTTCACTCTACTGTCCATCTATTTATAAGCTGATTTCATGACTTCATTTTTCCTAACAGCTGAGTAGTTTTCCACTGTGTAGATGTACCATAGTTTCTTTTCCCAGTTGTCTGTTCTCGGGTACTTGGGTTGTTTCCAGATACTAGCAATTATGAATAGTGCTGAAAATTGCACATGGTTTTTATGCTGTGTGTTTTTGGATCCGCAATATATTCCCAAAAAGTGGTTTTGCTGGTTTTAATGGAAGCTCAATTTCTAGCTTTTTGAGTAATGCCTATATTATGTTCCAAAAGGCTAGACCAATACGCATTTCCACCATATGTTAATATTTTAATCATTGCTAGAAATAAACTGTTTAATCTTAATCATAGGAAAAAGAAAATATAACCACAGCTCAATATCATGGGCCAGTAGCTAAATAAATTAAATAGGAATTAAATAAATTAAAATGTAAATATGGCTAGCTCCATGTTAAGCATGGAATTAATTTACTTGTTTTATTTGTTTTTATCTACATTTTACATAGTTTTGCAGTAAATAAAACTGTGTAATAAAGGCATATCATTTTTATTTTTCAGTAAGTTAGTAAATGGTATTAAACATTAATTTATAAATATTTAAACTTGAAACATTGAAGTATTATTAATTATTTAGAAAATAGTATTTTCATGTTTATAAATAAGACCATTTGTGAACATACCAAACATTTTTGAATGGTAAAATTAAAATTAAGATTATATCAATTTTGGAGCTAGAAAGATAGTACAGAGATTAAACCAGCCTCAGACTGATGCCTAGCACTGCATAGAACCCCTGAATATAGTCAGGGGTCACTCCCTAACCGTAGAGCCAGGAATAGCATCGGAGCATGGCAATTGTGTTACCCCTTTCCTAGATGATTTATATGACTTTTAGTATACATATTTTTCTTTTAATTATGGGCTAGGAAACAACAGGTTAATGATTGTAACTTTGCCGCCAAAAATGACCCCTAACGGTCTCTGCCAATGTCCTTGTATACACATTTTCTTCAATAACTGGGATTATTTTTATAATTGCAACAAAAACAGCAATAATTGCTATTGAGAATGTGGGTAGGGCTGAGCTACAGAGGACTTGAATAACAGGTTAAGGGATTTGGATGCATTCTTGGTAAATGAGGAGTCACTGGAGCTTTTTCAGAAGGGAAGTGCTGTGAACAGTTTTGTGATTTGAGGTGATCAAATCAAAACTTCATTGTTTAGGTCGGATTTGAGTGCAAAACTGACTGAAATTTATTGTAATTTTCTAGACAGGAAGTATTTAAGGTCACAACTATGCTCTGCAGCAGGGATAGAAAACAGGAGACATCCGATATAAAAGGAAGAGTCAAGGGGATTTCATGGCGGGATTCAATCTTGGAGAGATCTGAAGAGAAACCAAAGGCATGAAGTCAAAGCTTTTAGGACATTGATAGTATTCTTAGCAGGGGAGAGGATAGTGAGGCAGGCAGAGGAAGTGATTTAGAAAAAAATGAATGGTGAATCTGATTTCAAATACATTCAATTCCTCATGATGAAGTAATAGCAATTCTATGGGGTATATGGGAAAATAGCTGTACTTCACCTCATCTAGGGAATGCTCTTGGGAGCTAATGGTCTTACTGACTATTGTTTCTCTTCCTTTTTAACACATGAGCAGAAAAATTAGAAAACACTGGAGTCTCCAATGATCTTTTCTTCCTTGTCTATGGTTTGAAGGAAATCTAACCACAATGTCAAAGAACTCGTATGGGTGAAAAAGTTCCAAGGTGAGTGTTAACATTCCCACCAAGAACTGACTTATGACCATAGCAACTCAGTCATCACACTGGGTTTATTACTTATTATGGTAGGCCTCTCCTAAAGGTATATAGAGCTACAAAGAGGTCGGGTGATCTTCCAGGTCACACTATACCCAGTTTATGTAGATTTGGGGAACTGAGATCACTTGAATCCCGTTATTCGTTGATTTGCTCGAGTGGTTGCCAGTAATATCTCCATTGGACCCTATCACGGGCCAATGTAGCCCAATGGCATCTGGTTGATTCAGGAATATGAAGAGCCTCAAACCGTTCCTTCAGGGTCTTTACAAGGAAGTCTGACTATCTTGTAGGTGGGCAGCCACATGATCTTTTGACATTCCGTGGGATCCAGTCAGTAACGGCTCTAGTCCAGCGGTAGTCTCCAAATCGCATTACATGTCCAGCCCATCTGATTTTCGATGCCTTGGCAAACGAGACAGCGTCCCTGATTCTGGAATAGCGATGGAGGTCAGAACTCCGATTCCTTCTCTCACTTGAGTGAGGCGTGATATTCCAAGCATAGCTCTTTCGATTCCTCTCTGGGAGACCCGAATAGCATTCTCAGCCTGCTTTCCGTAGGGCCAGGTCTCTGAGGCGTATGTTAATGCAGGGAGAATGGTGGAGTCGGAAGAGATGTGCCAGGAGCCGGAGGTTCTTTGTCCTTTTAGCTATTTCTTTGATGCCTTTGAAGGCATTCCATGCCACTTTCTTCCTCCTGCGCAGCTCAGGTTTTAGGTCGTTCATCATGTTGATTTCTCGACCTAGGTACACATAACTGCTGCATTCAGAGATGTTTGTTCCATTGAGAGTGAATGGGGCCTCAGGAACTAGTTCATTTTTCATGAACATAGTTTTCTTTAGATTCAGCTGAGATATTGAACTTCAGATGAACTGAGATAATCACACCAATTTACAGGTCAGATTAAGATTTTAGAGCCCCCAATCTGTGCTCCCAAGAATGAACTAGGTTGCTACTGTTTCATGATCCAGGGGTGGCCAAGAGGTGATTGTTTTGGCATAAGAATATGGATTGAGATGGGTGTGGATAAACATTCCAAGTGGCTAAGATTCCTTGTGGTGAATGATGGGGGTAGGGCTGAATAAAGAAGGTGAGTGGACAATGGTATGGGATTTTTCACTTGTATTTTTGCCATGAGTCACCCAATCCTACCCAGCAAAGGGCAAGCAGAGGCAAAAGCACAGGGCAAGTAAAAGGCACTAAAAATCTAGGAGGAGATTAATATTTTAGTTACTGGTGCTAATATGCTGAGCATACTAACCGATAAAGTGAAAATTAGGCACATTTTTTAAGACATTTCTCCTAAACCACAATTAGAGGCTCACTTGAAGAGTTCTCTCTCGTTTTGTGACTCACACAAGACTGAAATCATTTCCCATTAAAGGAGAACACTAGGAAAAGAAGATGTATCATACGTTGGTCTACACTGGTTTTCAGCATTATTGGCTTGAATCTGAGTAAAGAACATTTCCCGTCTGTTCCTTCTTATTCCATTCCCTCCTCTACATGCACATCATATTTGTAAACCCAAAATACATTTCAGAGTGCGAATACTTACTTATGTGCTTGCACCTCTGCTTCTTTTATCATACCCCTGTAAAAATCTTTGCCTTTACACTGCCCCTACTATTCTTATCATGTGACTCTTAATACACTATCATAGCTGGACAACAGAGGAGGCGCCTTGTCCAATGTTTGCAGATGTTAGAAAGTACTGATAGTACATGCGATGTTGGACCTTGAGAAAACAAAAGAGGTTAATCATTTCTATGAGAAAGAAAAATCTGTACCGGAAGTCTCAGTTTTTAGCTATTGTCCTTGCATGTCCTCATCTTCCTTTGCTACCCTGGACTGCTTATAAAACATCTTGTGCTTAGTGATAGAACAAATATTTTCTTTTTTTTTTAAATTTTTTTATTATACCACCGTGAAACATACAATTACAAAGGTGTTCATAATTGGTTCTTGGTAATACAGTATTCCAGCACCCATCCCTCCACCAGTGCCCCATTTCCACCACCAATGTACCCCTCCCCTCCCATCCCCCACCCGCCTTAATAGCAGGTACCCCAGTTTCCTCTCTTTCTCTCTCTATCTCTCTCTCTGTCTCTGCATCTCTCTCCCTCTTATTTTACACATTGTGGCTAGCCCTGCAGATAGTTAGAGTTAATCACTTAAGTCTCTTTGTGTATATTCAGTGGTGAGTTTTAATCTGCCATTACAATTTCCCATATTTATTAAAACACTGGTATCTATATCCTATTAATGAATGCAGTCATTCTATATCTGTCCTTTTCCTTCTGACTAATTTCACTCAGCATGATAGACTCCATGTCCATCCATTTGCAGGTAAATTTCATAATTTCATCCTTTCTGACAGCCGCATAGTATTCCATAGTGTAGATGAACCACAGTTTCTTTAGCCAGTCCTCTGTTCTCGGGCATTTAGGTTGTTTCCAGATTCTAGCTATAGTGAATAGCGCAGCGATGAATAAAGAAGTACAGATAGTGTTTCTGCTATGTGTTTTTCGGTCTCTAGGGTATATTCCCAGGAGTGCTATTGCTGGATCAAATGGGAGCTCAATATCTAGCTTTCGGAGGAATGTCCATATTGTTTTCCAAAAGGGCTGGACCAGTCGGCACTCCCACCAGCAGTGGATGAGAGTCCCTTTTTCCCCACATCCACGCCAGCACCGGTTGTTCTTGCTGTTTTGGATGTGTGCCAGTCTCTGTGGGGTGAGATGGTACCTCATTGTTGTTTTGATTTGCATCTCCCTGATGATTAAAGATGAAGAGCACTTTTTCATATGCCTTTTGGCCATTCGAATTTCTTCTTTTTGGAAGCTTCTGTTCATTTCTTCTCCCCATTTTTTGATGGGGTTGGCTGTTTTCTTCTTGTGGAGTGCTACCAGTGCCTGATATATCCTGGATATTAACCCCTTGTCAGATGGGTATTGGGTGAATATCCTTTCCCACTCTGTGGATTGTCTTTGTATCTTGGTCACCGTTTCTTTTGAGGTGCAGAAGCTTTTCAATTTTATATAATCCCATTTGTTTATCATTGCTTCCATTTGCTTGGTCAGCGGTGTGTCGTCTTTAAAGATACTTTTCGTTTCGATGTCATAGAGCGTTTCTCCTATGTTTTCTTCGATGTACCTTATAGATTCATGTCTGATATCGAGATCTAGAATCCATTTTGATCTGACTTTTTGTGCATGGCGTTAGAAGGAGGTCTAAGTTCATTTTTTTTCACGTAGCTGCCCAGTTTTCCCAGCACCATTTGTTGAAGAGGCTTTCTTTGTTCCACTTAATATTTTTTGCTCCTTTATCGAAGATTAAGTGGTTGTATATTTGTGGAGTGCGTTTCAGGATACTCAGTTCTATTCCATAGGTCTACGGGGTCTGTCTCTATACCAATACCACACTGTCTTAATTACAACTGCTCTGTAGTAGAGCTTGAGGTTGGGGAAATTGATACCTCCCATCTTCTTTTTCCCAAGGATTGCTTTAGCTATTCGTGGGGTTTTATTATTCCATACAAATTTCAGGAGTGTTTGTTCAATTTCTTTGAAGAACATCATGGGTATCTTTATAGGGACCGCATTAAATCTGTATAAAGCTCTAGGGAGTATTACCATTTTGATAATGTTAATCCTTCCAATCCATGAGCAGGGAATGTGTCTCCATTTCCTCAGGTCTTCTTTTATTTCCTGAAGTAACGTTTTTGTAGTTTTCTTTGTAGAGATCCTTTACATTCTTTGTCAAACTGATTCCTAGGTATTTGATTTTTCTGCGGTGCAATTGTGAATGGGATAGTTTCTTTAATGTCCCTTTCTTCTCTTTTTCGCTGTTTGCATATAGGAAGGCCATTGACTTTTGGGTATTGATTTTGTACCCTGCTACTCTACTATAAGAATGTATTATTTCTAGGAGCCTCTTGGTAGAGAGTTTTGGGTTTTCCAGGTATAATATAATGTCATCTGCAAATAGTGATAACTTGGCTTCTTCCCTTCCTATCTGGATGCCCTTAATGTCTTTTTCTTCCCTGATTGCTATGGCAAGTACTTCCAGTACTATATTGAATAGAAGTGGTGAGAGTGGGCAGCCTTGTCTTGTCCCTGATCTTAAGGGGGAAGGCTTTCAGGTTTTCCCCCATTGAGAATGATGCTACGCTGTGGGCTTGTAGTAGATGGCCTGGATTATCTTGAGGAAGGTTCCTTCAATCCCCATTTTACGGAGAGCTTTCATCATGAACGGGTGTTGAATCTTGTCAAATGCCTTCTCTGCATCTATTGATATGATCATATGGTTTTTATTTTTCTTTTTGTTGATATGATGTATTATGTTGATTGACTTGCGGATGTTGAACCATCCCTTGCATTCCCGGGATGAATCCCACTTGGTCATGGTGTACAATCTTTTTGATGACTCTTTGGATTCTATTTGCTAGTATTTTGTTGAAGATCTTAGCGTCTGTATTCATCAGGGAGATTGGTCTGTAGTTTTCCTTTTTTGTGACATCTTTGTCTGCTTTGGGTATCAGGGTGATATGTGCCTCGTAAAAAGCTATTTGGGAGTATTTCTGTTTCTTCAATTTGCCGGAAGAGCTTAAAAAAGAATTGGTAGTAGGTCCTCTTTAAAGGTTTTGTAGAATTCACTGGTGAATCCATCTGGGCCTGGGCTTTTGTGTTTGGGGAGACTTTTGATTACCGATTCTATTTCCTCGATGGAGATAGGTTTGTTGAGGTATTCCAAATCTTCTTGTTGCAGACTTGGGAAGCTATAGGAATTCAGGAATTTGTCCATTTCTTCTAGGTTCTCTTGTTAAATGGCATACAGGCTCTCATAGTAATCTCTGATGATCTTTTGAATTTCTGTGTTTTCAGTTGTGATGTCTCCGTTTTCATTTCTGATTCTATTTATTTGGGTTCTCTCTTTTCCTTTTTCTTACAAGTCTTGCAAGTGGTTTGTCAATCTTGTTTATTTTTTCAAAGAACCAGCTTTTTGGTTTCGTTGATCTTCTGGATTGTTTTTTGACATTCCATCTCATTGATTTCTGCTCTAAGTTTTATTATTTCTTTCTTTCTGCTTGGGTTGGGCTCCTTTTGTTGATCACTCTCTAAGATCTTAAGTTGGGAAGTCAGACTGTTTATGATGGCCTTTTCTTCTTTTCTGATGAATGCCTGAAGAGCTATGAACTTGCCTCTTAACACTGCTTTTGCTGTATCCCACAAGTTCTGGTAATTCGTGTCTTCAGTCTCATTTATTTCAAGGAATCTTTGGATTTCCTCTTTGATTTCTTTTATGACTTGCTGGTTGTTCAGCAGTGAGCTGTTTAGTTTCCAGGTACTTGGTATTGGTCTCCGTTTTTGTGTACAATTAACTTCTATTTTCAGTGCATCATGGTCTGAAAAAAATAGTTGGCACAATTTCTATCTTCTTGATTTTATGGAGGTATGATTTATGGCTCAGCATGTGATCTATTTTGGAGTATGTTCCATGTGCACTGGAGAAAAATGTGTATTCAGCTTTTTGGGGATGAAATGTCCTGTATATGTCTACCAGCCCTCTTTCTTCCATCTCCTCTTTTAGGGCCAGTATTTCCTTGGTAAGTTTCAATCTTGTTGATCTATCCAGGGTTGATAGAGCAGTGTTGAAGTCTCCAACTACAATTGTGTTGCTGTCAATGTCTTCTTTGAAGTCTATTAGTAGTTGTTTTAGGTATTTTGCTGGCCCCTCATTGGGTGCATATATGTTTAATAAGCGTGATTTCTTCCTGATATATGCATCCCTTGACTATTAACAAGTGACCTTCACTGTCCCTTCTGACCTTCTTCAGCCTGAAGTCTATGTTGTCAGATACCAGTATGGCTACCCCAGCCTTTTTGGATGGGTTGTTTGAGTGAAGGATTGTTTTCCAGCCTTTTATTTTGAGCCTGTCTTTGCTCCGATTGTTCAGGTGTGTTTCTTGAAGGCAGCAGAATGTCGGATTCAATTTTGTGATCCATTTTGCCACTCTGTGTCTCTTAACTGGTGCATTTAGACCGTTGACATTGAGAGATATTATTGTCATGGGATTTTGTGCCATCTTTCTGTGTAGGTTGGTTTTAGAACAAATATTTTCTATACTGTGCCTTTTCTTGGTTGCAAGTAATCATATTGATGCCAACTACACTGGGAAGATCTTAATCCATTATACCTAAAATTCATTGGATTTGTTTGTAGTTACCTTTCATCTGTCATTTAAGGATACTAGGGTATAAGAAATTAAAGTTTGTTAAAATCAATTCAGACAACTGAGAACACTTTTTTTTGCTTTTTTTTTGGGCCACACCTGGTGATGCTCTGCCAGTTACTCCTGGCTCTGCATTCAGTAATTACTCTGGGCGGTGCTCACGGGTCCATATAGGATGTCGTGGATTGAACCTGGGTTGGCTGTTTGAAGGCATCGTCCACCACCTGCTGTGCTATCACTCTGGTCCCTTATAACAGTTTTGGATGACTACTGATATCTTGGTTTTCTGACTTCAGCTATCTTCAGAGTAAGCTGTTTTAAAACCAATTTTACCTAATTGATAAAAGACATGGATAAATACCATATCAAAAATATCATGAACTTATTTTGGACAATATAAAATACAAATTCTCATGTATATATTTTCCCTTTATTTTATATCTAGAGTTGGTCATCCTTTGTAATTTATTCTGAATTTGATGAATTAAGAGTCCAGGGAATGAAATTTCAATTATTCACCTCTTTTGATCCCTTTGATTATACCTCAATCAAAAGGTCTCTCTGAATTTGTTAGAAACATATTCCAGGGAAGGAAAGGAAAAAACTTAACATCCAATGTTGCAGCACCCATCCCTCTACCAGTGCACATTTCCCACCACTAATATCCCCAGTTTCCCTCCTGCAACAGTGTATGGCTGAAACCCAATCATGACCAGCTTTTATAATTGCCTATCTCAAGGTGATATAACAAATTTTTTAAAAAATCTTATAAAAACCTAACATTGCACTTAACCCAGTTACTGTTCAGAGATCTTAGAACTTTAGACATCTGCTGTCTCAGTTCTCAAAACTGACATTTTCTGTAGTCACAAGGACAGAAATGCAAAACCATCTCTAAACTCCATTTCTAGAACCCCTACTCTGCTTTGAGTTCTTAGAAGGAATCTTTTATAACTCACCATGGGCTATTTATGGCCTAGTAAGGAAATGTATTTAGTAGTGAAAATAGTTTGATAGAGTCTCTGAAAACAGCAACCCAGATAAGTGTCTTACTTCTAGATATGTAGTATTATATTTAAAACTTCATAGAAAATATGTAGTGAGAAATATATAACTTCTAATTAGTATAAAGTATATTTCAGTTTTAAAATATCCTTCCTTCCTTCCTTCCTTCCTTCCTTCCTTCCTTCCTTCCTCCTTCCTTCCTTCCTTCCTTCCTTCCCTTCCTTCCTTCTTCCTTCCTTCCTTCCTTCCTTCCTTCCTTCCTTCCTTCCTTCCTTCCTTCCTTCCTTCCTTCCTTCCTTCCTTCCCTTCCTTCCTTCCTTCCCTCCTTCCTTCCTTCCTTCCTTCCTTTCTTTCTTTCTTTCTTTCTTTCTTTCTTTCTTTCTTTCTTTCTTTCTTTCTTTCTTTCTTTCTTTCTTTTCTTTCTTTCTTTCATCTCTCTCATTATTACTTGGCAAGGATTTTAAGAACTTTTCAGAAGGACTAGTGTCAAAGCCGGAAGGGAAGATGTAGTACACACTATTCAGGCATGTCAGAGGCCTGGCTCATACCTAGAAGACCAAATTTTTATCTCTAAACTATCCCAATGGATCAGAAAATGACAAGTTAATCAAGTAAAATAAAGTTCCACAATTGAGCAGCCTGCAGGCATGATCCTTTCCATTCTCTTGGTGTTTCTGTAAAAGGAAAGTACCTCAACTAGCTAAACAATTCTTCATATAGTCACTATACTCTCTATGACTGACAATGCTACAGTCAGAACCAAATTATAGCTTGTTTCCACTGCTTTCTAAGGTTGACTTTGTCATCCTTCACATGGGAAGGTGTCAATATGGGAAAAAAATAACACCACCAAATCCACAGAGACTTTAGAGCAGAGTTGCATCATCTTCCAACTGTATCCCGTATTCCACTGACCTTGAGGGAAGTCAATACCCAAACAATGTAATAAACCCCACATTTGGAAGCAGCAGAATATTCACAGGGGAAGCTAGGTGATAGGTTTCTTGAGAATAAGAGTGGAAAGGGTAGAAAACAGTGCAGGAGATGGGGGGGACAAGACCGGCTAGACTGGGTGATATATAATATGTATAAGGATATAAAATCAGGTAACTTACATAGGCATTTAGTAACATGGCTGAAACTCAATTCAGTGATCATTAAGACAGTTATGTCTTGGTGAAATCATTGGATTAAGTTGTAATGAAGCTTCATCAAGAGGAAAACTTACTATAAAGCCCATAATTATGGATTATTTGAAGAACAAGAGATATGGTGTGATCCCTGCTGCTAGCTAAATGACTCAGAATGATGGATGGCTTGGGTTCAGGATGAATGACTATAAATGAATAAATTAATTAAAGGTATGAGATAGACTCTTTATGGCTATTTAGTATAGCATTGTTGTTGTTATTACTATTACCACTAAGACTAAAATTAATGACTCAGTCATTAAGAGAGTGCCTCGCTTGAAAGGGAAGGATTGTGCATTAATATCCACTATTAAGGTACATGTGTGAGTGAAAGTGTTCTGGTAGAGGTTTGCATGGAGGGCTGAGATTGCACTGGAAGGGACTAGCCCAGCCTTAGGGAATTCGGAACCTTTTTTTCTGCAGTTTGCAGAAGAAAAACAAAGTGAGGAGTTGCCTGCTCTCCCACCTCTCTCTACTAAGTCTTATTAAAATCACGAATGTTTGAGTAAACTCACTGTTGTCATTGCCAAGTGTCAATTTATCATATTGAAATAAGAATCCTGAGGCTGTGTGGGCCAATAGAAATATGATGTGAGCCACAAAATGAAAGCCACAAATGTAATCTTAAAATTTATAGTAACCACCTTTTTTCAAAAGAGTACAGGGGAAGTAGTTTAACATTTTAGTGAACCTACTATAGCTAAACTATTTTCATTTCAACATACTATCAATAAAAATATTGATATGATATTTTACTTTTTGGTATGAAATATTTTAGCACATTTCAAATACCGAATACTCACGTGTGGCTAGTGGTTACCATGTTAAACATCTTAGCAAACTAGCTCATTCATTTTGTAGGATGCAGTATTCCTGGGAAGCAAACCTAGAAGGGGTCCCAGGGGAGATCAGAAACTGAGGATGCTGAACAAAAAGTCCAGATGACCAGATGAGGAACTTGGCTTATTTCTTAATTATCTCCATCCACTGGGCTGATATGATCTGTGCCTTGTTTCTGCTGCTCCACCCACTAAAAGTATATGCAACTCAACTTTTCCTGAAATTATTATTTTGTCTTCCCTTTATTGTTTTAGTTTAAAAGAACAGACTACCCTTATTAACACCTAATAATGTCTTTTCCAGTTCTCTAAGGGAACAGAGCTCTGAAATTTCCTTCACATATTTGCTGCCCCAATGGACCCTGTCTTTGTTCCACAGAAATGTTGCCTAGAAGTGAGCTCATGATCCCAGAAGTGACCCAGAAGTGAGCCCAGAAGTGAGCAATGTGGTCAGAGGCAAGTAGTTCCATCAGAGAGCACTAGTAAGTAGAGGTCAGGAAGAGTTTAACATTTTTGAAATAATGTACTGATATTTCTGTTACAGTCATCCATCAGAGATGGTGCCCAAATGAACTAAAAATCTGACAAAGATAAGAGAGTTTGGGGTGGGGGGGTCTTTGATGTTCCTTGATGCTGTTTTCTAGGGTGATCAAGGAATGGGTTGTTGTTGGCTTTCATGCTTGCATACATGTTCCTGATTGAATGACTGATTTGCATCCAGACTTCTGTTCCTGATTCACTACCAGTTCTTAACATGAAATAGCAACAGAATGGGCTTTCATTTAATCTGGTCATTTTCTCTGAGGAAAGTTCCAAATTATGTTTTGCTCCTTCAAATTCAAGGGAAGAGATTCAGGATGTGACTGTTTGCCACCCGGTTTGTAAGTGAGACAACAGGGATGAAGTAGAATTACTCAGTAGAAGAGATGCAATTTGATAGAGTCCTGTGAGGTTCAAAATACTTGTGACAATTTCTTGTGTAGTGTGTGAAGTTCTGTGAGAAAAAAATAAGCAGTTTCTATTCATTTGGAGAAGGCAGTTAGCACAGAATTTCTGCAAATCTTGCTGGAAGTGGTTAAGAGCATGTTGTTTAGGAAGATACCATATATATTCAAAAATCAAGTTATAACACCCGAAAAAGTAGTATTGAGTGGTTTTTGTTCAGATTTTATGATCATCTTTATTATGTTATTACTTTCTAGGTTTGCTCCTTTAAGTTTCATATATTTTGATTATATGTGCTTATATTCTTTGCTAACGACTATTCAGCAACAAAGTTCACCAGGATTCAATATGTGCTTATGCATGCATGTATGTATGTATGTATGTATGTATGTATGTATGTATGTACTTATGTAATTCAGTCTTTGTTTAAATACAGATAAGGAAACTGTTATAGCTTGGAACATTGCCTATAATACCACTTACTGGTATTTTATCAGGCCTCCTTTTATTAAGAAATTAATTACATCATTCATTGGAAGCTGTAAATCAGCACATATGACAGATTGTGATGATTTAGAACATCAAGGAACTTTGTTTTAATTGTCTCTGCTATCATCCAGTGCCAATCAGTCTATTTATTAATTGATAACTTTTTAATTAAATATAACCTAAATCTGATATCAAATGATAAGGGGCCCAAAAGGACTACCATATTATAATAACAGACTGATTTTTCATGGTTCAGTTTATTCCACAGGGTAGTTCCCAGCATGGTTGTATTTCTTTTTATTTCAGAGAGTAGTTTGGGCCACACCCAGCATTACTCAGGATTTTCTCCTGTCTCCCTATGCTCAGGGATCACTCTTGGCAGTGCTTGAAGAAACATACATGGTGTTGGAGATTAAGCCAGAATCGGTGGTATATAGGCAGGAGTCTAAACCCCCTTTAATGTTTTCTGAGTCCATAGCATGATTGGAGATATAAACCTCTCTTTAATCACAAATAATTTGTTTGCTAGTAATTTGGGGAATAAGTAGAGTAGTAAGAATTTTGCATTTCCTTATGATATATACCTCATAAGCTTTCACTTAAAATCCATCCAAAACATTGTTATTCTACAATAAGGGACTAACATTTTCTTTGTTTGTATCTAGGGATATAATATGTAGAAAATTCAATCCTCTTTAATTTGTCCTAATTGAGCTTTGTACCCCACATTTTATATAAGTTCAGTTTGTTCCTTACTGCCAGTGAGGAGTTGCGTATGTTGTATGTTTATGTTTTGAGGATATTTGGGATGGTCCGTCCAGGGGTCACTAAAGAATTGAGTTCTGCATTGCAAAGACTGACAAGATTTTCACACAAAGGGAACAGAATATGTTGAAATAAGAATATGTTGGTCATAAATGGCATAGACCATAGACAAATTCAAGTAACAGTGAAAATTAATATTTAGTCTGCAGGGCTTAGATTCTGATATATATTACAGTTAAAATTTAGGAACTAGACAGGCGTTATGAAACAATGCAGGAACTGGACAACTAAGCCATGCTAACCGTGACACTGGAGTTCATTGTAGAATATCATAATTACTTATCTTTCACTAATAACTAGACACTACACTCTAAGTCAAATCATTGCACTTCCTCTTTCATGGGTGAAAGCCCATCATAAAAAGTGCTTATACTTGTTATGTTCTGAAAGCATTATGCAGATGTAAATGATTATCATCAGACTATTAGTCACCCTCAGAAATACTCAGAAGTTAAAAAAAAAGAGAGAAAACACTCCCTTTGCATAGCCTAAATGGTCATCTGACTAGATAAAAATCTAGGATATTAGTGAACCCTTTTATTTTTATATTACTAAATTTTGATGGAATGTTTTTCATGGAATCAAATTGTTAATTGATTGAATTGATTGAGGCTAATTAAATCAAAGCAGCTGAACCAACTTTGTATAGACACATTAGAAACATTCCTTTCTGATGATCCTTTTTTCCTCCTAGAGGTTTAAGCCCTCAGTAGGGAAAATCTTTTGAAAATCAGTTTACTTTGGCTCTCTGTGGGTGAGAAATTGATGTGTCATGGAGTTCACCAAGGAGATTATAATGGTTCTATCAATTGGGCAACTTGTGTGATTTGTTCATCTTCTGTGTTCCCACTAAAGAACACAGACTAAATTCTGGTGAGGACATTGTTCAATACTTAAAATGTAGCTGACACATTTCTTCTAATGTTAGGTAGATATTAGAATTCATTTCAGTGAAGTTATATTGAGAGGGTGGTCAAAGGACTTAAACAGAATACATTGCTTGCAGAAGTGTAGAGTTTTATTTCCAACACTGCATGTTCCCTGACCATCACTGAGTATACCCCCCAAACGAAGCAACAACCATCAAAACCTTCACTATTTAGCACAACTTCTTAGATGATTTTAAAGGTGTAGAGAATTGTGTGACTGAATATATGCCTGCTTTATTTCCAGGTAGTAGTAAGACAAAATTTCAGTTAACATAAAGCTATAGTACATATATATATGTATATAATGTATGTATAGATTATACATATTCCTATTTATACATCCTTACATATCTGTGCTTAGTTCCTCCTTTACCCATGGAGCTGACCTTCCGGTAAGGGCTCGGACATCCCCTGGCCGAGTCCAACATTTCTCAAGGGTTTGCTCTCATGAGCGGGGAGACCATGCTGGCCAGACTCAGAGTGGGAGTTTTGGGCACTGCCCTTTCCTCCGCCTCCATGCCAATTGCCTCGGGAAGAGGAGACCCACCCACGCTAGATCCACATGTACCTTGGTGCGCGGCGGGATACTGAATTTTTGCATAAGGTTCTTCCCAATTTCTTTCACATTTATACATAGTAAACAGTTATAGACTTGTTTTAGCTGATACCAGTAAGACTGGCAAGAAGCCAGAGCAAACCACACATCATGCAGTTAGTCATTCTCAACATCCAGACTCCATAGTTCCTCAGAGCTCCATCCAAGAGAGAAAACCTGATCTTCCCTCTTTAAGTTTCATCAGTAAATGCTCGGGTTGAGAGCCTTCTACTGAGACTATACCACCTACATGGTAAAGCCCGGCAAGCTACCGTTTTTTACTTTTTTATGCCAAAGACTAGTAACTATTATGAACCTCAGTCCAATAACCTAAAGAATGGTTTCGGGCTCCTCCTGTCTCTGTAGCAAGTAGATGCCCTTGGTTTGCACTTGCTTGTGACAGGACTAATGGAGATGTTACTAGTGCGCACTCAAGAAAATCGATGAACAATGGGAAGACAGTGATACAGTGATAGTTCCTCCTTTATTTAGTTTTATTTGCATTTTTACCTATATTAATTAAAAATTATATTATGCTTTGGATTATATTCACTTGTATTACTTGTATCACTTGCTTTTCCGTTGTTCATCGATTTACTCAAGTGGAGCACCAGTAACATCATTCCATACGACTCTGTCACATGGCGGTGTAGTCCAAGGACAGCTGCAGCTCCAGGAACATAAAACGTTGTATTATATTTATTCCCTAAATATTGATCTAGTTCTTTATTTTTATATATTTAACTAAACAATTAATAAAGAATATATTTAAATACATGATTATTTTATATATTTAAATAGTATATACTTAAATAAATGATTATTAAATAATTTAATAACTATAATTTTTCCATAGTGTTAAGCCACAGATGCAAGACCTAAGTTATGTGAGAAATAAAATAGTTATTTATATCAAGATAAAAAATTAATATCCTCTTTCTTTCTTCTCTGTTCCACAGAATCATAGTTTTCCCTTTATGATCCAACTCAAGTTCTGCTTCCTCATGAAATCCTCTTGGCTGTTCTAATTTAATGATTCTCTTTATGGAATTTCCACAATGTTTTAGTTCAAAGTCCACAGTTAAATTTGGTTATGTTGTCTTGAACTTTTCCTTTATTGTTTCTGCTCAAATCATATTTATCAGCTTATTATACCCTTGGCTGTGTGTGAATTTTTCCCAATTGTGACTTTGTTTTTGCTGCTTCCACTACCCTGGAATGGCCTCTTGTTCCCTTTGTTTTTAATCATATTCATTCTACCTTCTTAACAGAGTCCATGTCAAATAGCTTTGCCTATGCAGCCTCTGAGCTCAAGTCAGACAGGCATAGCTCTTTTCAATTCATAATATCTACCATTTGATTTAGGAAAATTATTTTTTACATATTTTCTATGCATTTTTATGTTATCTAGAGTCCAAAGTTGTGATAATTTAAATTAATTTTAATTTAGGGAATTTGAGAACACTCAGATCATGTTTACATATATTTATAGATCCATTACTATTGGTTTCTAAATTAGCTATGCACAAAATCACCCTTGGCATTAAGAGGTATAGATAAATAGACCTACAGGTCTATTTAGACTGATAATTTATGATTTGCATTGCCTTTTATGTATTAAAGTTATTTTGATGTATGACCAAATCTGTTGGTTTATGAAGATACTTGTGGAGAAAAAAATCAGAAGAATTTACAAAGTTTCTTAATGTCTAACTTTATTTGTTCATTGCCATAAAGTTAAAAATACATTATTCCATAGAAAAGTACATAAAGAGGTTCTATAAAAACTTAACAAAATAATTCAATATTTTCTAGATATTGTGACCTTTTGAAAAGGTAGTTTCAATGTCTTTTGTTTCTTACTTTATGTTGTATTTGCTCTAAAAACCTATATATAGAAATGAAATACATACCATAATTGCTGGAATGTGTAACTAGGGGAATTTAGGGTTCTTTGTTCAAATTTGTGTTACTATGCTTAAAATCATTGGAAGTCTGTTCCCTTGGTTCTAAATGAAAAGAGATGAAATGAAATTAATTTAAGTGAAAATTCAAGAATTGATCAGATGGACTGGGGAGATGGCTCAGATGACTGGAATGCACACTTCGGATGGAGGAGCCCTGGGTTTGGTCTCTAGCAGCACCCTCATAGTTTCCTGAGAATGAGTGAGCATGCATTCCCCCAACATTTAAAAATAAACAAAAGCAATTTATTAGATATGAGAACACCAGTTATGGTGGAAACACACCTTCATTCAAACCATTTCTCCTTTTCAATGGACTCTTAGCTGTGCTTGCTTCCTATTCTCTCTATAGTTGGGTATACCCAAATGACTGGATTCCCCTATGGAAAATGCTGGCAGAAGTAATAATAGTATTTCCATTACTGAACCATGAATCCCTCCCCTTGTTCAACATTCCATCCCCCTTTTTTTACTTGTATAAAAGAAAGTTAAAATACCAAATAGAAGTGGCACACAAATGGGGAAATGCCTGAACTCCTGAGTCCGGTGCAGAAAGATCACCTAATGGAGCTAATGAAACCACTATGGACTGTGTGAATAACATGATCTATATAAATATATTATAAATGTGTGGATGTATGTGTGGATATATAAGAATACACTATATATACACACACACTAAAATTCTTGCAATTCTACTCATCATTGAATATACTGAGGTATCTCAGCTGATAGAAATTTTTAAGAGATAACTGATTGTGGGACATGTCTGTTCTGTCTCATGTCTGTCTCTCATGGGACAGACATGGGGCAGAGCTGCTACTGGCTCTCACTGTGCCCAGCCACTCATGAGGTGCCGGGAGGGATGGCAGGTTCTAGCCCTGGCCCGCCACCCCAGCAGAGCCTCTCGCAAAAAGCCAGATGACCCCCCACTCCATGAGGACCTCCATTTTCCACATCGGACTTCCCCCTCCTCAGAACTCCACCCAGCAGATCAGCCTATCACAGCCTGGCTCACCGAGATCCACCCTGCTGCAGTCTTTTTAATCCGGCTCAGGTATGCTGATCCAGAGACAGACATGGGGCCAGGAGCTGCTACTGCCTCACTGTGCCCAGCCGCTCATGAGGTGCCGGGAGGGATGGCGGTTTAGCCCTGGCTCGCCACCCCAGCAGAGCCTCACAACAAGCCAGAAGACCCCCCACTCCATGAGGACCTCCATTTTCCACATCTGGACTTCCTCCTCATCAGAACTCCACCCAACAGACTAGCCTATCACAGCCTGGCTCGCGGGGCCATGCAGTTCATCAATAAATGCTGGATTTTGAGATGACTACAAGAATATACTACCCACCACGGCAGAGCTGGCAAGCTACCCGTGTCGTATTTGATATGCCAGATACCAGTAACAATTATAGACCTCATTCCATGACCTGATGGAATGGTTTGGGGCTCTTTTATGTTCTGGAGCAAGCAGGTCCCTTGGGCTCTACTTGCATGTGACAGGTCATATGGAGATGTTACTGGTGCCACTCGAGCAAATCGAATATGAGCAGGAAGACAGTGATACAGTGATACAGTCTGTTCTGTAATTTGGTTTCTTTAGACATAACTAGAATTAACATAGTTAATTGCAAATTTATTTGTAATTGTCACAAATTTATAATAATTATTACAGATTTGTGCTTACTGTTCCTGGAGTGCTGCGGAACTATCTTCTCAGAATGGTAGTAAGGATAAAAAGGAAAAATATGTCATGATATTGTCTTGTTGGAGGAAGATTCAGCAGCATTTAAAATCAAGTAGAAATGAACATCAAGTTAAAAAGCAGCACTCTAGGGGTCTTGGATAAGACCAAGGGAGTCATTGAAACACGCTTATCTGTTAGGCACAATAAAAACGAAATGATTTTCATCTTAAACCTTGCCTCAAGTCATAAAAATCCCACAATATGATAATGACTCTTGTACAAAGTATTTGAATCTGTAGTTTACACTTCTAAATTATTGGTATTTACTTACTGTCTTTTGACTGCCATAGAGACCTCAAGGCTTTTGGGGACTCCTCATAACACTGATTTTCCATTTCTGAGTTTTTAGTTCACTATGGGCCTAATGCATTTATTCATTTAGGGGCTTATAACTTCCCACTTCCTCTTTCATTGCCATATTTTACTTGGATGCATGAAATTTTGGTTGGAAATACCATTAAATTACTGGGAGGAGGACATATTGGTTCAGAGCAACTCTAAATTAGGAGTTCCCTTTTATTCTGATCAGATCTGTTTTTGTGAATTTTTCTTGATATTAGACTTTTCAGTATTAATCACCATGTGCTGCTCAGAGAGGTTTAAAATATTTTTTCATTTCCTATCAAATAATCTATCCGAAACAAAAGAAGTATGGTGATTACCAGCTCTGCTTTTAGTTCTCTGTGGAAGGTGGATACTTCAGTATTAAAATAATAAAAATAAGCCTCACTATAATAATGCAAATGACCCCATATAATAATGAAGGTGAGGAAGAAAAAGCCCTGTATCTTGGAAAGTAATCTAAACATGAGAAAAGTTGCACCAAATCAAAGTTTTAGTTGGTAAATTTGAGTCATATGGATTGCAGAATTTTCTAGGTTCTTCGCATGTGATACAGCAGTGAATAAATAGTGATTTAGTTGCATTATACTAAGTTACATTTCTTGTCATAAAATTTACAATAGTAAAAATAAGAGTAGAGAGGAGAAGTTAAAGAGAATTCTATAGTTTTGGATTAAATGGATTTTCAATATAAGCTTGTGGTTTTTTAAGAGAAATATATTTATATATGATGCATGGGAAATACATGGAAACTATATATTTACTTTTTTGCTTATTTACATATATATATATGTGTGTGTATATGCATCCATATATTCCATCTCAATACCTGAATACTAATAACATCCCAGTAGCAAGAGTTCTCCACTGAGTATTTTGGTTTTCGATTGTAAGTCACTGGTTAAAGGATTCAGATTTGTTAAGAAAGTGTATTCCAAACACTGGATTTAGGAAAATGTGTGATAAATCTGGAATAGTATTTGGTCCCACAAAACAAGAGTATGCTCAAAATAGTCAGACACACCAAGAGTCACCATGAAGGAATTCAAAGTCACACATTTAGAATACTTTTAAAAATGAAGTTGATGGCAATAACTAAAATGCGACAGAGATAAAATTAGCCTCTATGGGTCCATGGAGATAAATCATTAGTGAGTGTGAAGAAGAGGCAGTTATTTGATTGGTTCAACAAATGAGGAGAAACTGGTAGAAATAAACATCACTGAGGGATTATTAGGAACCAAGAGAAGCCGAAACAAGCATCACACTACAATGCCACGTGACAGCCTGAATGGAATTCTGGAATATTGAAAAACAGTAGGGACAATATCTAAATAACCATGGGCTTTCTTTAACAGCAATATTAATAATGCTTAAAATTAGATTCTAACCCAATTATTACTAAAAAGATCAGAGCAGCAATATAGCAAGTGATTAATCTGCCATACAAGAGAGGACCTGTCAAACACCACCTACTTACATGTTGTACTAGCCCCTCTGAATTCCTACAAATATTGATTACTTTTGAGCACAGGCCAGGGTAATTTTTACAAGCACCTGTGACATTATCCAGCCCCCAAAGTATATAAATGAAAGATGGCTGTAGGGATTGGAATGATTGCCCATAGGTAGTAAGACTTTGGCTGTGTATCTTGGAGCCCAGGTTTGATTCTGCCACCACATATGGTTCCATCAGTACCAAACCATGATGGTTTGACAGGTGTCTTTAAAATACAAAAAAATCTCTTATTGTTAATTATAATGAATGGATCAATATTCACTTATCAAATGCAAAATGGTAATACTCCTAGAACTTTATACTGATTCAATGCCATCAGTATAAGGATACCATGAGCATTCTTCAAGAAAGTGTCCAAATACTCCTGAAATTTGTATGGAACAATATCGCCCCAAGAGGATAGCTAAAGGAATCCTCAGGAAAAAAGAGATGCGAGGCATCACCTCTCCAACTTCAAACTGTACTACAAGGCAGTAATAATTAAAACAGCATGGTACTGGAATAAAAACAGACCTGTGGACCTATGGAATAGAATTGAGTATCCTGACACCCAACCTCAAACATATGATCATTTAATCTTTGATAAAGGTGCGGGAGTCTAAAATGGAGTAAGGAAAGCCTCTTCAACAAAGTAGTGTTGGGGAAAACTGGGCAGCGACACTGTAAAAAATGAATTTGGACCTGTGTCTAACACCATGCACAAAATCAGATCAAAATGGGTTAGAGATCTCAATATCAGACTTGAATCCAAAAAGTACATTGAAGAAAATATAGGAAAAACCCTCCACGACATTTAAGCTAAAGGCATCTTCAAGGTGAAACATCACTAACAAAGCAACTAGAAGAAAAGATAAACATATGGGACTACATGAGACTAAAAGCTTCTGCACCTCAAAAAAAACAGTGACTAAGATACAAAGCAGTCCACAGAATGGGAAGAATATTCACCCAATACCATCTGATAAGGAGTTAATATCCAGGATATATCAGACACTGGTAGAGCTTTGCAAGGAAGAAAACAAACAACCCCATCAAAAAATGGGGAGAAGAAATGAACAGAAAATTCAGCAAGGGAAGAAATTCGAAATGGCCAAACATATGAAAAAAATGCTCATCATCACTAATCATCAGAGAGATGCATATCAAAACAACAATAAGATACCACTTTGCACCACAGAGACT
>JAJIBD010021822.1:0-17368 GCA_021461705.1 Cryptotis parvus
CACTAGCCACCACCTTTGCTGTCCAGATGCTGACCATGAGGCCCCTAAGTCGCACGGTAGTGGAAACAGTAATGTCCTTTGATGTACTGCATTCTACGATGTGTAGGAAAGTTTGGAGTGAGGGAGAGATAGAGAGGAGAGAAAAGACATACAGAACCTGCCAAGCAGTTGAGGTGTGGGAGGGGGAGGGATGTGGGGGCATTGGTGATGGGAAATGGTTTTGGATGGAGGGATGGGTGTTGGAACATTGTGGAACCAAAACTCTACATGAGCATCTGCAATTTTATGTCTAAAAGTGGTGTAATAAAATTTGGGAAAAGAAAAAAAAATAAAAATAAATAAAATAAAAATAAAATCAGTGCTAGTCTAGTCTAGCCTGGAGCTGGTCAAGCGAGAGCAGCACTGGGAGTGTGTGTGTGTGTGTGTGTGTGTGTGTGTGCGTGCGTGTGCGCACGTGTGAGATGTACCCGTGTGTGTGTGATGTGTCTGTGTGTGATGTGCCCTGTGTGTGTAATGGGCCCTTGTGTGTACGTGTGATGTGACCGTGTGTGTGTGTGTGTGTGTGCTGTGCCCTTTGCGTGTCTCTGAGTCTGTATACATCTGTTTGTGTTGGTGTGCCCCTGTATGTCTAGCCTGGAGCAGGTGAACTGAGAGTAGCAACGTGTGTGTGTGATGTGTCTGTGTGTGTGATGTGCCCTTGTGTGTAATGGGCCCTTGTGTGTGCGTGTGATGTGACCGTGTGTGTGTGCTGCGCCCCTTGCGTGTCTCTGAGTCTGTATACATCTGTTTGTGTTGGTGTGCCCCTGTATGTCTAGCCTGGAGCAGGTGAACTAGAGCAGCAACGTGTGTGTGTGTGTGTCTGTCTGTCTACATGTCTCCGTTTTTGTGATGTGTATTTGGTATGTTTGTCCCTGTACATGTCGGTGCGTCTGTGTCTGTCTCTGTGACTGTGTGTGCTGAGTCTGTGACGTGTCTGTGTCTGTCTGCATGTCTGTGTCTCTGTGGAGTGTGTCTGCGTGAGAGACACACAGACTCAGAGGAGCACACACAGAGGAAAGAGGAGAGGAGACGAGAGGATGAGGAGAGGAGGACGAGGAGCACAGGACTTGCTGCGGCTGCCGGAGCCCAGCCCCACCCCGGAGGCTGAGCGATCCCTTCTTCCTGTGCGGCTGCCGGAGCCCAGCCCCACCCCAGAGGCTGAGCGATCGCTTCTCCCAGTGTGGAGGCTGGAGGCTGAGGTGAACGTGTGAGCGACTCTGGCTTCCTCGGTAGAGCCGGAACCTCCTGGTCTCTCCTGGTGGGCTTCTGTGCTCTCACTTCCCTTCTCTAGATGCCCACAGGCCACACTGGAGGAGGGCGCGGCAGGACGCCCCCACCGAGACTTCCACACCTCCTTGAAGTCTCATTTCACTCAGAGTCACAATCGGAGGCACTGGAGAGCTCCAACATGTGAATCTTAGAAGGACATAATCAGCCCCAACAGAGAGAAGACGAAGTGTGAAGGAACAGTATGGGATAGGGAGGTGGGCACACTCACAGGTGGCCACATGCCACAGAACCATAGAAAACCCCAACCAATGGACATAATATTCTTCTCTCCAATTTCCTCCATTAAAAACAGACTAAGGGGCCCAGAGTGATGGTGTAGCGGGTAGGGCATTTGCCCTGCACACCGCCGACCCAGGTTCGATCCCCAGCATCCCATATGGTCTCCAAGCACCTCCAGGAGTAATTCCAGAGTGCAGAGCCAGGAGGAACCTCTGAGCATCACTGGGTGTGACCAAAAAGAAAAAAGCGAACAACAGACCAAGCAACTGGCTTATCAAAACAAAGGAATTTTAAACTTCTACGACGGGACAGAAGACCTAGAATCCCAAGAAATCTCACAGAAATTTGGTGGAACGCAAGAATCACGAACAGCTTCGTGGGTCCTGGGGTGGCCGAGGGTCAGGGAAGAAAGAGGAGGAGGGGACGCAGCAGTGCAGAGGAATCTCGGTGTTGCCGACCACATCCACAGGAGCAGAGCGTTCGTGGGAGGACGGGACCCAACACACAGGCTTCACAAAGTGGCCAGAGGCCTTGGTCTCGAAGCTGTCCAGCATGCTGAGGCAACTCTCAGACCAGCCCACTCTGAGGAAATGGAAAACCAAAGAGACGGCCAGGAAAAAGCAGCAGGAACCCAAGTGTGAGATCTCAGAAAAGACACCGCACCTGCTGGGCTTTCGGTTATTTTGTGTTATTGTTATCCTTGTTTCAATCACTGTATCTCTGTCTTCCCGTTCATCATCGATTTGCTCGAGCGGGCACCAGTAACATCTCCATATGTCCTGTCTCATGCTAGTAGAGTCCAAGGGCACCTGCTCGCTCCAGGAACATAAAGAGCCTCAAACCATTCCATCAGGTCATGGGAATGAGGTCTATAATTGTTACTGGTATTTGGCATATCAAATACGACACGGGTAGCTTGCCGGGCTCTGCTGTGTGGGTGGCATACTCTTGCCTTGCTTCAAACCACTTGCAAAAGCTGCAGAAGAAGCAGCGAGAGCCAGGAAGCTTGGAAGAGCTGTTGGGACCTGCCCTTCCCTCCTGTGAACACGAACTCACTCCGCTGGTGTGACCTGCCCTTCCCTCCTGTGAACACGAACTCACTCCGCTGGTGTGACCTGCCCCTTCCCTCCTGTGATCACGAATTCACTCCGCTGGTGTGACCTGCCCTTCCCTCCTGTGAACACGAACTCACTCCGCTGGTGTGACCTGCCCTTCCCTCCTGTGAACACAAACTCACTCCGCTGGTGTGACCTGCCCTTCCCTCCTGTGAACACGAACTCACTCCGCTGGTGTGACCTGCCCTTCCCTCCTGTGACCACAAACTCACTCCGTAACAGAAGCAGCAAGAGGAAAGGACAGTGGCCAACTATAGCATGGAATGATTATGAGAGAGAAGGAAATGAGAGCGTGGTCTGTGACCGGAGACTGTGTTACTACACGTGAAAGGTGATGAGAGCAATTAGGAAAGTGACAGGCACTAGTAAAAGCACACACAAGTCCCAGCTAGACACAACCAAAGGGGCTGGGGAGGCAATACGGACATGCAAGGTGCTTGTTGTATCAAGCTGACCCAGCAGGAAACCCCAGTCCTGCAAGGAGGAAGTTATGAGCACCAATGGGTGTGGTCAAAAACAAAAAAAAATGCAAAGAAGATTTGGAAAGAGCAATGTCAGAACTCAGACTAGAATTAGAAATACTTAGAAGATTTGGAAAGAGCAATGTCAGAACTCAGACTAGAATTAGAAATACTTAGAAGGGGCCAGAGCTATGATAGCACTGCAGGGGGGTGTATGCCTTGCACACGGCTGACCTGGGTTCAATCTCCAGTATCCTATAGATCCCCAAGCACTGCCAGGAGTAATTGCTGAGTCAGAGCCAGGAGTAACACCTGAACATCAATGGGTGTGACCCAAAGAGAAAAAAAAAAGCAATACTTAGAAAACCAGGAAGGACCAACAAAACAAACAAACAATGGTGGCATGGGGGAGTAATGGGGGACCATAATATCTATCAGGCCATCTAGACTGGTCATTCTACAAGACTTACTTGCAGAGGGCACAATCCCCCCTCTCTTTTCATCTGTATAAACAATCCCATTGAGACAGGGCTCATCACCTCTGGGGTCCCGGAAGCAGCCAGATGGACTCGCCCACCACACTAGCCACTACCTTCACTGTCCGGATGCTGGGATGCTACCTCAAGACCAGATTAACAGAGCAAAACCAGTTCCGAGCCCAGGTAGGCGGCTCCCAGAAGCGGGAATCACTGGGAATTCGCCAGATGGAGTCAGGGGTCAGCCCTTCCCCCTCCATTTTGTCCAGCCTGGTGGCCCCGCCTAGGAGCTGCCCCTGGGGCCACCAGCCATAGCATGCAGTCTCAAAGGCGGCTGGGGATGCTGGAACTCCCACTCTCCCCCAGGCTCAGCTGACCATGGGGCTCCCAGGAGGACAGATGGGTTTTGGGAGTGGGCCCATCACCTCTGGAGGGTCCCAGAAGCAGCCGGATGAGACTCGCAAACCACACTAGTCGCCACCTTCGCTGTCCGGACGTTGGGATACTACCTCACGACCAGATTAACAGAGCCAAACCAGCTCAAGTTCAGGTAGCGCGCCGCTTGCAGCCTCGCAGTCCATCAAAGTAGTGGAAACAGTGATGTCCTTTAATGCACTGCATTCTACAATGTGCAGGAAAGTTTGGCGGGAGGGAGAGATAGAGAGGAGAGAAAAGACATACAAAACCCGCCAAGTAGTTGAGGTGTGGGAGGGGGGAAGGAGGTGGGGACAGTGGTGATGGGAGATGGGTTTGGGTGGAGGGTTGGGTGTTGGAACACTGTGGAACCAAAACTCTACATGAGCATCTTTCAATTGTATGTCTAAAATGGTGTAATAAAATTTCACTGTCTTCCCATTGTTCATCGATTTCCTTGAGTGGGCACAAGTAACATCTGCATTAGTCCTGTCACAAGCAAGTGCAACCCAAGGGGATCTACTTGCTACAGGGACAGGAGGAGCTCAAAACAATTCTTCAGGTTATGGAACTGATGTCCACTAGTCTTTGGCATAAAAGTAAATAAAACACGGTAGCTTGCCAGGCTTTACCGTGTAGGTGGTATAGTCTCAGTAGAAGGCTCTCAACCTGAGCATTTACTGATGAAACTTAAAGGGGGAAGATCAGGTTTTCTCTTGGATGGAGCTCTGAGGAACTATGGAGTCTGGATGTTAAGAATGACTAACTGCATGATGTGTGGTTTGTTCTGGCTTCTTGCCAGGCTTACTGGTATCAGTTAAAACATTTTTCTTTTCACTCATGATAATATTTACATATCAATTTCATATCAGGTTGCTTTCCCTTTTACAATTTTATTTAGAATTCTATTGCATGAATATGAGTTTATCATTTTATTTATGGATATCCTTATTGTTTTCCATTTAAAGCTATTATAAATATTGTTTCTATGAATACATTTTAGGAATAATGGGGAGTCGAGTGATCGAGTGATCTAGTGATTGAGATCCTATGATTTACAGTAACACTAATAGTGGTTTCTCATGCACATAACTTCAGTTTCTATAAATATATTTTAGCGAATTTTATATATGTAAAAGTTGAAAGCACAGAGATTTCTCATGTTTCTTTCACCCACACAAGTATAGCCATCCCCAGTATCATCATCCCCACCAGTGTGGTCCTTTATTAGTATTGATGAACTTGCATTAACTCATCATAATTACTCAATGCAGTAGTCTATATTATGCTTTACTTTTACTGTTGATTGCTCAAAAAATTGGATATACAGTAATTTTTATCTGTAAGTATAGCAACAGAATGCTTTTCTTTCTATTCAGTAACATTTTCATAGCCTTTGTACACTTTTGTTTTCTTTGAAACTTTAAATGAGATTGATATTCAAAGAAGTTTTATTATCAGTTTTACATGAAAATTTTGGACCATTTCCCAAATCACATATGATAAATTATACTAGCTAGTCCATTTGCCAGTCAAAACTTGATGCTAGACTTTTTGATTTTAACTCTTCTGGTGAATGCATAGTGGGATCTCACTGTAACTTTTGTTTTAACTTTAGTGTTAACTGATTATTGTAAGCAATTTTATATGTGCTCTTTTTTCCTTTCATGCACAATTTTTGCATATGTTCTTACTTAGAACATTTTCCCATAAGTCTCTAGAATAAAATATTTTGTTATAGAACATCTGATACTTTCACATGTATATTAATTTGTTAAAATGTATTAATTGAAGATTTAAGTTGTTTCATAGGTTAAAATAAATTAAGATTATTAAAAACCATGTTTGGTACTAGAATGGATACATATTTTATGTATAAGATTTTTTGCTTTTTCATTATAATAGTAAACCATTTCACTATTTAACCTTTTATATCATCGTATTTCAGGATCACTTAATTGATGTCAACATTGGACTGAATAACTTTTTTCACTTAATAAAATTTTATTGATTATGATTGGTTTGCAATAATATGAAATTGGAGAATAAGGCTTCAAAACTTCCAATGTAGTTGTGCTACTGTAACTACAATCAAAGTTCCAGAGTCATCAGATTATAAATATAACTCTCTACCCATTTTTACCTCCTTCTTTACTTTCTTTCCAGTAACCAATATGTTTTTCACAGTAGATTTGTTAATTTTATGTATTACTTGGAAAATATTTATAATTTCCTTTACTCCCTCATACTTATAAACCAAACTGTATATGCAACTCTATTACATAATTGAAATTGTACCAAGTAATCATATTTCAAATATTATAAACAAGATATAGTTCTTAAATATAAGATTTATTGCTAGGTTCATAGCTAATATATTTACATCTCTGTGTAATATCTTTGTTGCTGAATTTGTTTATGTTTTTAATTGGTAGTGACATTTTAGGATCATATGCTGCATATTATATCAAAATACTTAAATGCACACAGTTCAAATTCCTTTGATATCTGAAAGTATATATACAAGGATGTACAAAAATCCCTGCCAAGTGTGTATTTTGAGTAAAGGCACAGTGTTTAAAGAGACAATAAAGTTAATTTAATGTCTATTGTGTTTCTTCATGAATGATATCTGGGCAATAGTTCATTTCTTCTTCAGCTCTTCTGCCTTTTCAAATGTTACCAATAAGTCATTTTTAATTTAAAAACATTTAAAATCTATTATATCATATCACTCACCTACATGTTTTCTGTATGCTAATTGAGAGATTCTATAATGTTAAACTTAGTTTTGTACTTTAAATCAGTCAGGAAACAAAAAATTTTCATCATATTTTAGAGTCATGTAACATATTTTCTTGAATATAAGTATATATTTAGTTTAAAAGATTATGGCAGTTAGATATTAGATCTGACTTTCTATCATATAGTGCTTATATTGGTTTCATTCACCCTTTTAATTGTTTCTTCTTTACCAGTGCAAAGGTGTGACTAAAATTTGTCGTTACATAACTGCTCTGCCACCGAATATTGTAGGACCAGAAACACAAATTCCAGAAATGATTACTCTTGAAGAGAGGTCACTTAGGGCGCAATTGGTAAGCAATTTTTTAAAATGTATGATTCCACAAAATGCTTATAAAAGATTGCAAAATTTCAATAAATTATATTTGATACAGAAACCATTTAGTTTTTCCATTCCAATATTTACTATATGGGTCATAAATAATATTATGCAATTATATCTTTTATACTGCTTAGTCTTTGTATTACTGTAAACAATTTTGTTATTTATCATTGAATGTATCTACTTGAATACTTGAATTGTTGTTGGATTATCTACTTTGCCATCAGTTTTCATATGTAAAAAGTCATACTCCTTTTTAAGGAGTGGTGTAACTAAATATCCAAACCACAGTCAACAACACTGAAAATGTAAGATTCAAACTTTAATAATCAAAACCAAAAATGTACCTGTCAATGTAGCAAGTTGGGGGGTAGGGAGAGGGAAGAGAGAATTTAGGAACTTTCATGAATGAAGATGACACTGGTGGTTGAATTTGTGCTTGAAAATAGTATTTAAAAATTCAATTATAAATGACCTTATGAATAATGGTAATTAAATAAGATTTAAACACAAAGAATAATGTTTTTAACTATTCATGCAATATTATTCAATATATTCCTGTAAGTCTGACCATGATGATGGAGTACAAAATTTTCAAAAGTCTATTAGCACAAAGTATCCACAGATGAATTCTACAAATTTATTGCATGTGTTTACCAGTATTTCATTTTACCTTATCTTACAACTTAAATTGTAAATTAAAACTTTACTTTTGTTTTAAAACACTTCCAATTATGTGAACTTTACTTATACGTACTATATGGTTGTACTATATTTCCATTTGTCTATATGATCAATTCTTTAAATTTGAAAGTAATATGCAAATGAGCATGTATTATGCAAATGAGCTAGTGCTCAAAATGAAACATGGAAAATATAGAAAATCAAATATCACGTGGCCGCCCACCTACAAGATGGTCAGACTTCTTACTCAAGACCCTGAACGGACAGTTTGAGGCTCTTCGTATTCCTGAAGCAAACAGATGCCATTGGGCTACATTGGCACGTGATAGTGTCAAATGGAAATGCTACTGACGCCCCCTCGAGCAAATAACGGGATGTCAAGTGATCAAGTGATCATTGTTAGTGACATTTTATATTTGATTCTGATCATGTTTTACTTAAAATTTCCACACACATAATTTGAATATGGTACCATAGTTTGATATATTCTTTGGTGTGGAAACGCAAGTTATTATGTTGTTAATTATATAATTATAGAACTACAATATATAACTTATATAACATATATGCTATCCAAAATAGGCATAGAGGATCTTGCTCAACATAGGAAGGCCATATATTAAAACACACTGCTAACATACTGGGGGAAAGAAAACTGGAAGTTCTACATGTAATATCAGGAAAAACAAGGATATTGGCTCTCACAATTATTCAACATAGAATTTGAAATTCTACACTGTAGTTTGTTAATAAAATTAAATACAAATGACTGCAATTTGAAATAAGTTAATCTATTACTATGTGATACTACCGAGAGTATCCCACCTGCATGGTAGAGCCTGGCAAGCTACCCATGTCGTATTTCATATGCCAAAAACAGTAACAATAATAGAACTCATTCCAATGACCTGAACGAATGGCTTGAGGCTCTTCGTGTTCCTGGAGCAATGTTGGGGAATGCCGCAGGGGTCCTCGACAGTGTAAGGACAAAGGTTATCCTCTACCTCCGAGGATGCCGGGAGGACAGATGAAAACTCACAAGTCTGGTGCAGTTCCAAAAAATGGCTTTTAATAGTACAAAAGCTCTTCCACAGCAATCCAATATAATGAACAAACTCTAGCTCTGGTCTGAATTTAGACCATACAAAAAAGTCTAAGTCTCCCACCAAAGAGAGAGGATCTCACCTGAGCTGAGTCCTACCCAGAAGATGGAGCAAAAGGCCAAAGAGCAAAAATCCAAAAGCCAAAAGCCGCAAGGCTGAGGAGCCAAAAGCCACAGGAGCCAAAAGCCGAAAGCTAAAAGGCCCAAAAAAAAAGATTAAAATTTGGGAAAAATTTGGATAAAATTTGGGAAAAGAAAAAAATTAAAATAAAGTAATACATCTTTAAAAAAATAAAATAAAAAATAAACAATCCCATTGGCCTTTCAATCGGATAACCGCATAGGCAGTAACCAATCAGACGGCAGGGACCGCTAGGGGCAGGAGCACATACTACATATCAGCACAGGCATCACACGATAGCTGTATCACACTGTATACATCCCCACGTATAGCTGGGGAAGACGGCAAATGAAGCAGGGAAGAAAAGGAGTGGTAAAGTGAGCAGCAGGCAGCGGCAAGTGCGAGATGCCAGAACGAGAAGAGAAGCGGTAAGAGGAAGGACGGTTGGGCTTGCTCTCTCCGATTCAGAATCCTGTTTCAGCAGCTGCTGACAATTACACGGGAGTTGGCCCACAGAAAAGCACTTACATGAGCTGTGAAGCAAAGAGCTGGACTACAAAAAGCTGAGACCCCGAAGACAGCTGGTGGTTGGGGGCTGATCTTACAGCTGTCCACAAGAACCTGGAGCCTGTTTGTGTCCTGCAGCAGCTGGGACCCTGAAGACAGCTGGTGGTTGGGGTGTTGATATTACAGCTGTCCACAAGAACCTGGAGCCTGCTCACGACCTGCAGCAGCTGGGACCCAAGACAGCTGGTGGTTGGGGTGTTGATATTACAGCTGTCCACAAGAACCTGGAGCCTGCTCACGACCTGCAACAGCTGGGACTCCGAAGACAGCTGGTGGTTGGGGGCTGATCTTACAGCTGTCCATAGGAACCTGGAGCCTGTTTGTGTCCTGCAGCAGCTGGGACCCAGAAGACAGCTGGTGGTTGGGGTGTTGATCTTACAGCTGTCCACAAGAACCTGGAGCCTGTTTGTGTCCTGCAGCAGCTGGGACCCCAAAGACAGCTGGTGGTTGGGGTGTTGATATTACAGCTGTCCACAAGAACCTGGAGCCTGTTTGTGTCCTGCAGCAGCTGGGACCCTGAAGACAGCTGGTGGTTGGGGTGTTGATATTACAGCTGTCCACAAGAACCTGGAGCCTGCTCACGACCTGCAGCAGCTGGGACCCCGAAGACAGCTGGTGGTTGGGGTGTTGATCTTACAGCTGTCCACAAGAACCTGGAGCCTGTTTGTGTCCTGCAGCAGCTGGGACCCCGAAGACAGCTGGTGGTTGGGGTGTTGATCTTACAGCTGTCCACAAGAACCTGGAGCCTGTTTGTGTCCTGCAGCAGCTGGGACCCCAAAGACAGCTGGTGGTTAGGGTGTTGATATTACAGCTGTCCACAAGAACCTGGACCCTGCTCACGACCTGCAGCAGCTGGGACCCCGAAGACAGCTGGTGGTTGGGGTGTTGATATTACAGCTGTCCACAAGAACCTGGAGCCTGTTTGTGTCCTGCAGCAGCTGGGACCCCGAAGACAGCTGGTGGTTGGGGTGTTGATATTACAGCTGTCCACAAGAACCTGGAGCCTGTTTGTGTCCTGCAGCAGCTGGGACCCTGAAGATCGCTGGTGGTTGGGGTGTTGATCTTACAGCTGTCCACAAGAACCTGGAGCCTGTTTGTGTCCTGCAGCAGCTGGGACCCTGAAGACAGCTGGTGGTTGGGGGCTGATATTACAGCTGTCCACAAGAACCTGGAGCCTGCTCACGACCTGCAGCAGCTGGGACCCTGAAGACAGCTGGTGGTTGGGGTGTTGATCTTACAACTGTCCACAAGAACCTGGAGCCTGTTTGTGTCCTGCAGCAGCTGGGACCCTGAAGACAGCTGGTGGTTGGGGTGTTGATATTACAGCTGTCCACAAGAACCTGGAGCCTGTTTGTGTCCTGCAGCAGCTGGGACCCTGAAGACAGCTGGTGGTTGGGGTGTTGATATTACAGCTGTCCACAGGAACCTGGAGCCTGCTCACGACCTGCAGCAGCTGGGACCCTGAAGACAGCTGGTGTTTGGGGTGTTGATATTACAGCTGTCCACAAGAACCTGGAGCCTGTTTGTGTCCTGCAGCAGCTGGGACCCTGAAGACAGCTGGTGGTTGGGGGCTGATATTACAGCTGTCCACAGGAACCTGGAGCCTGTTTGTGTCCTGCAGCAGCTGGGACCCTGAAGACAGCTGGTGGTTGGGGTGTTGATATTACAGCTGTCCACAGGAACCTGGAGCCTGCTCACGACCTGCAGCAGCTGGGACCCAGAAGACAGCTGGTGGTTGGGGTGTTGATCTTACAGCTGTCCACAAGAACCTGGAGCCTGTTTGTGTCCTGCAGCAGCTGGGACCCCAAAGACAGCTGGTGGTTGGGGTGTTGATATTACAGCTGTCCACAAGAACCTGGACCCTGCTCACGACCTGCAGCAGCTGGGACCCCGAAGACAGCTGGTGGTTGGGGTGTTGATATTACAGCTGTCCACAAGAACCTGGAGCCTGTTTGTGTCCTGCAGCAGCTGGGACCCGAAGACAGCTGGTGGTTGGGGTGTTGATATTACAGCTGTCCACAAGAACCTGGAGCCTGTTTGTGTCCTGCAGCAGCTGGGACCCTGAAGACAGCTGGTGGTTGGGGTGTTGATATTACAGCTGTCCACAGGAACCTGGAGCCTGTTTGTGTCCTGCAGCAGCTGGGACCCTGAAGACAGCTGGTGATTGGGGTGTTGATATTACAACTGTCCACAAGAACCTGGAGCCTGTTTGTGTCCTGCAGCAGCTGGGACCCCGAAGACAGCTGGTGGTTGGGGTGTTGATATTACAGCTGTCCACAAGAACCTGGAGCCTGCTCACGACCTGCAGCAGCAGCACAAGGAACACCCTCCAGTTAGAGCAGGAAGGCCCAATCGGAAAGCACTGACGAGGTCCCACTTCTGGGCAGGATGTGAATGATGGTAAAAGACTCTCATCCACCCATCAGAGAAAGACTGGATCCATCTTTGGCTTGTGTTCTTCTTTATTATTTTATTACTCCTGGCCCTGTGCTCAGGGATCACTCCTGGCAGGTCTCAGTGTATGCAGTGCTGGGGATTGAACTCAGATTGGCCACATGCAAGGCAAGTGGCTACCCACTACACTCTCTCTCTCCAGCCCCTGTATTTCCTTTAAAGCTATTGAAAGTGGTGATTGGCGCACTGTGCTGATCTTTAGTTTACTTGAATAAGCATGAATTTATTTGAATAAACATTATCTTATTCAAATAAACTAATGTTCAGAGAGAATGGGCCAGTCCAGTGGCCCCTGGACACCCCAGGGCCAGCTCTGTAGTCCAGGCTCAGGATCTGGCAGCGGAACAGGCTGATTCGAGGCAGAGAAGAAGCTAAGAGCTGAACAGCTGCCATGCAGCTGGGGAGCCTGTCAAACCCAGGGATAGACACCCTCTGGCCCAACCTCCATGCCAAGAAATTCAGGGGAGCCAACTGGATCAGGGAACCAGGGAATGAGCCCTGGAGGCAGAGGGAAAAGGAGGGGAGATGAGCACTGAAGCTAGATACCAGAAACCAGAGCAAAACTAAGGCGCTCACAAGGCGAACCTCGCCCTAACCCAGCTCCACGCTTGATCTGAGCTGCAGAGATCGGAGCATCCTCCCATATCCGTGAGTCACGGCTGAGCAGGCGGTTCCTGGAAGACAAATTATTTCCTTCACTGGATCTGCTTTACACGTACCGCAGCGTTTTTTGAAACGGGAAAAGTTCAGTGAGTGGGCGGAACAGAAGACTAAACAAAATAAAGAACTAATATGCTTGAAAATATGTCAGTAGAATCAGAGCATTTTTGTTTTGTTTTGGGTGCAACAGCCAACAATGCTCTGGTTACTCTTGGAGGTGTTCAAGGGAGGGACCACAAGGGATTCTGGGGTCAGATCAGGGTTGGCTAAAAGCAAAGCAAAGGCCCTCCTGCAGTCCTCTCTCCACACCCACTGGCAATGGAACCTGGAAGCAAGGTAAGCATAAAAGGTTCGATGAGGAGCTGAGCAATAGTAGAGTGGGTACAATGTTGGCCTTGCATGCAGTCGCTCTGGGTTTGATCCTCAGCACCTACACTGTCCCTGAGCCCCACCAGGAGTGACCCCTGGCTGCAGAACCAGGAGTAAGCCCTGGACACTGCTCAGTGTGAATCAGAAACCAAAAATAAGATAAACTTAGATGTTTAGTGAGGGGGGGCAGAGAGAAAAATGGGAGCCCATTGGGCAGGAGTAATAGCACAGCAGGGAGGGTGTTTGCCTTGCATGCAGTCAACCGGAGTTCCATCCCGGCATCCCATATGGTCCCCTGAGCACTGCCAGGAGTGATTCCTGAGTGCAGAGCCAGGAGTAACCCCTGAGCATTGCAGGGTGTGACCCAAAAAGAAAACTATGAGAGACCATGTAACTGGAGGCAAGGGCAGAAAAGAAAACGAAGCAGTCAGAATCCATGTTCGAGAGAGAGATCTCCAGTGGGTTTGATTCCGAAACTGCTGCAGGGCACAGGCTTGGGCCCAACAATTGTTTCACTCCCTCAGTCCACTTTTTTTTATTAAATATTTTATTATACCACCGTGAGATATACAATTATGTTGTTCATGTTTAGAGGTTTGCATTCCCTGAGACACAGCCTTTTGGATGGGGACTGTAGTGGAGCAGGTGGCGTTAACATCGGTTGATCACTTGATCACTTGAATCCCGTTATTCATCGATTTGCTCGAGCGGGCGCCAGTAACATTTCCATTGGACCCTATCACGTGCCAATGTAGCCCAATGGCATCTGGTTGATTCAGGAATATGAAGAGCCTCAAACCGTTCCTTCAGGGTCTTAACAAGGAAGTCTGACCATCTTGTAGGTGGGCGGCCACGTGATCTTTTGACATCCCGTGGGATCCAGTCGGTAACGGCTCTAGTCCAGCGGCTGTCTCCAAATCGCATTACATGTCCAGCCCATCTGATTTTCGATGCCTTGGCAAACGAGACAGCGTCCCTGATTCTGGAATAGCGACGGAGGTCAGAACTCCGGATTCCTTCTCTCACTTGAGTGAGGCGTGATATTCCAAGCATAGCTCTTTCGATGCCTCTCTGGGAGACCCGAATAGCATTCTCATCCTGCTTTCGTAGGGCCCAGGTCTCTGAGGCGTATGTTAATGCAGGGAGAACGGTGGAGTCGAAGAGATGTGCCCGGAGCCGGAGGTTCTTTGTCCTTTTAGCTATTTCTTCGATGCCTTTGAAGGCATTCCATGCTGCTCTCTTCCTCCTGCGCAGCTCAGGTTTTAGGTCGTTCATCATGTTGACTTCTCGACCTAGGTACACATAACTGCTGCATTCAGAGATGTTTGTTCCATTGAGAGTGAATGGGGCCTCTGGAACTAGTTCATTTCTCATGAACATAGTTTTCTTCAGATTCAGCTGTAGACCTACCCTTTCCACATTCTCGGTCAAAGTCAGCCAGCATTTGTGCCGCTTGGCTAATGTTTGGGTGTTATTAGAGCGATGTCATCAGCGAAGCGGAGGTGGTGTAGTTGCCGACCATCTATCTTCACTCCCATTCCTTCCCATTCTAATTGTCTCATGATGTTCTCGAGGGTGGCACTGAAGAATTTTGGTGAGATGGTATCACCCTGTCGAACCCCCTCTTTTGACATCAATGATCACTTCTTTTGTAGAATGGTGAGATCCTGGTGGTGAATCCGTAATACAGCTCACGAAGGATCTTGATGTATTGGGTTTGAACACCCTGTTTGACTAGGGCTTCAATGACTGCTTCAGTCTCCACAGAATCAAAGGCTTTCTGTAAATCAATGAACGTGAGACAGAGTGGCATCTTGTACTCCCTACAAACCTCAATGAGCTTGGTTACTGTGTGGATATGGTCGATTGTGCTGAATCCTTTCCGGAAACCTGCTTGCTCGCATGGTTGACCTTCATCTAGTGTTCTGCTAATCCTGTTCAGGATGACTCGTGTAAACAGCTTGTAGATGACAGACAACAGGCAGATGGGGCGATAGTTGCCAATGTCATGAATGTCTCCCTTCTTGAACAGTAGAACTGTCCTGCTGGTTTTCCATTGGGAGGGCACCTTGCATTCGGACAGGTAGCGTGTGAAGAGCCGAGCTAGTGTATTGATGAGTACCGACGGCAGATTCTTCAGATGTTCGGGTCTGACTTTGTCTGGGCCTGGTGCTGTTCCCTTCTTTACCGATGAGATGGCATGTCGGATTTCAGAAGGGAGAACGTTGGGAATGACATATCCATCCTGTGGAATTTGGTATGTGGGCAGGTGGATGTGGCTATCAAAGAGATTTGAGTAGAAGTCCTGAATAATCTTCTCCATTACCTTTCTGGAAGATGTGATAGATCCATCAGGGCGTCGGAGGGCAGTCATCTTGGTCTTATAGTTGGCGAAGGACAGGCGGGCAGTGCGAATACTTTTCCCGGCTTCTGCTGCATCTTCCAGTATTTCTGCTCTTCTGTCTTTGAGGTCTTCTTTTATCGCTTCTCTGCACTGTTTAGCAAGCTTGGACGTTAGCATTAGGTCTCCTGAGGCTCGCGCCTTGCCACGTTGGCGAATGAGCTCAAGAGTTTCTGAAGACAAGCCGTCCTTTTGTGTCTTTCTCTCTCTCGGCATTCTTCGCACAATCATGGAGGTGCTGAACCAGTCGGTTGTATTCTTCATCGATGTCATCAATGATGGTATCTTCCCCATGTTGCCGCAATGGTGCCAAAGAGTGCCCAGTTGGTGGTCGTTCTGGGAGTTCTCTTCTTAAACTTTGCAGCCTTTTCTCCCCGTTGCGGGAAGTAGAATTTTGCACGAAGGAGACGGTGGTCCGATCCTGTGTGGAATTTGGGGACGACAGCAACATCGGTCAGACAAAACCATCGATTGAAGATGATGTGGTCAATTTCGTTGTGGAACTGTCCGCCAGGAGATTCCCATGTCCAACGTTTCGCTTCAGCTTTCTGAAACTGTGAGTTCCCATGAATAGTCTTGGTGGACATGATGAACTCAGATAGTTTCTCACCTTGTTCGTTCCAGTCTAGGCCATGGGTCCCGATGTGGAGTTCTTCAGCCGATCTTCTCGGTCCTATCTTGGCATTAAAATCACCGACTATGATCTTGTAGAAGGTGTGATCTTTTTTATAGAACTCCTCCAATTCCATGTAGAATTTCTCAATTTCATCTTCTTTGTATGTGGATGTTGGTGCATAGACAATGAAGATAGAAATTGCTGGCAGTGGGCCACATCTCCTCAAGTGTAATCGCCCTATTCGGTTTGTTAGGCATTCAAATGAATCAATGTTGACAGCCATGTTCGTGTTGACAAGGACACCAACGCCACCGACGCCTCTTTCATCACATGTTCCAAGGAACAATTCTTCTCCGGTGTCAAGTACAGCATGATGCGACTGGCGCCTCCTCGTCTCAGTCAGACCAATGATGTCGTACTTGATCTTTCTTGCTTGCAGCATCAGATCCTCAATATATGCTTCCGTTGCCAGTGTACGTGCATTGAAAGTACAGACAGTCATTTTAGTCCTTCTTCGTTTTGGCAGCCTAGGACAGCCTTGAAATTTTATCAGGCACTGCTTGTTTGCCTTTCTTACTGCTGCCGTATTAAGGGCTCTTTCGGGGTCAGGAAAATAAACATTTTTGTTACTGGATTTGGCATATCGAACACGCATCGGACAGCTTGCCAGGCTCTGCCATGCGGGCACTATATTCTCATTACTTTGTGGGACTCTCTCAGAGGGTGGGGTAGAATATTTGTGGTAGTTTGGAGGTAGCCGCTAAGGCGGCCGCTACGCAACGGGAAAGCTGGTTCCTCCTCTGCCGGGTGTACCTGTGTCTTAGGCTCAAGCATTTCTGGGTTTGAAATACTCTCCTCTGAAGGGCGGGTCTCTGCAGGGCGGGTCCTTGTAGGCTGGGTTTCTGACAAGCTGGGCTGAGACTGGATTAATCTGTGGGCTGAGACTGGATTAATATGCTGTGGGAGATTTTACCAGCTGCAGAGTGTGGATTGTGACACAGATCGCTGCCAGCAAGGTGTGGGGTTTCTCTGGGCTCCTCCGAGGCTCCATCGGGATGGTGGACTCGGGTCGGAAGTTGCTCTCGTGGTCCATGGAGTGCAGGGGGTTCAACGGGAAAGCTGGTTCCTCTCTCTGCCGGGTGTACCTAACCGATACTCAACATCGGTTAGGGATTAATAAATAAGTGTATCCAGTTCACAATCACTTCCATGTAAAATTCATTCTTTCTTTTTAAAAGTTTTTGGGCCACACC
>JAJIBD010021824.1:0-92500 GCA_021461705.1 Cryptotis parvus
TTGATCACTTGATCACTTGAATCCCGTTATTCATCGATTTGCTCGAGCGGGCGCCAGTAACATTTCCATTGGACCCTATCACGTGCCAATGTAGCCCAATGGCATCTGGTTGATTCAGGAATATGAAGAGCCTCAAACCGTTCCTTCAGGGTCTTAACAAGGAAGTCTGACCATCTTGTAGGTGGGCGGCCACGTGATCTTTTGACATCCCGTGGGATCCAGTCGGTAACGGCTCTAGTCCAGCGGTTGTCTCCAAATCGCATTACATGTCCAGCCCATCTGATTTTCGATGCCTTGGCAAACGAGACAGCGCCCCTGATTCTGGAATAGCGACGGAGGTCAGAACTCCGGATTCCTTCACTCACTTGAGTGAGACGTGATATTCCAAGCATAGCTCTTTCGATGCCTCTCTGGGAGACCCGAATAGCATTCTCATCCTGCTTCGTAGGGCCCAGGTCTCTGAGGCGTATGTTAATGCAGGGAGAACGGTGGAGTCGAAGAGATGTGCCCGAGCCGGAGGTTCTTTGTCCTTTTTAGCTATTTCTTCGATGCCTTTTGAAGGCATTCCATGCCGCTCTCTTCCTCCTGCGCAGCTCAGGTTTTAGGTCGTTCATCATGTTGACTTCTCGACCTAGGTACACATAACTGCTGCATTCAGAGATGTTTGTTCCATTGAGAGTGAATGGGGCCTCAGGAACTAGTTCATTTCTCATGAACATAGTTTTCTTCAGATTCAGCTGTAGACCTACCTTTCCACATTCTCGGTCAAAGTCAGCCAGCATTTGTGCCGCTTGGCTAATGTTTGGTGTTATTAGAACGATGTCATCAGCGAAGCGGGAGGTGGTGTAGTTGCCGACCATCTATCTTCACTCCCATTCCTTCCCATTCTAATTGTCGCATGATGTTCTCGAGGGTGGCACTGAAGAGTTTTGGTGAGATGGTATCACCCTGTCGAACCCCTCTTTTGACATCAATGATCACTTCTTTGTAGAATGGTGAGATCCTGGTGGTGAATCCGTAATACAGCTCACGAAGGATCTTGATGTATTGGGTTTGAACACCCTGTTTGACTAGGGCTTCGATGACTGCTTCAGTCTCCACAGAATCAAAGGCTTTCTGTAAATCAATGAACGTGAGACAGAGCGGCATCTTGTACTCCCTACAAACCTCAATGAGCTTGGTTACTGTGTGGATATGGTCGATTGTGCTGAATCCTTTCCGAAACCTGCTTGCTCGCATGGTTGTCCTTCATCTAGTGTTCTGCTAATCCTGTTCAGGATGACCGTCGTAAACAGCTTGTAGATGACAGACAACAGGCAGATGGGGCGATAGTTGCCGATGTCGTGAATGTCTCCCTTCTTGAACAGTAGAACTGTCCTGCTGGTTTTCCATTGGGAGGGCACCTTGCATTCGGACAGGTAGCGTGTGAAGAGCCGAGCTAGTGTATTGATGAGTACCGACGGCAGATTCTTCAGGTGTTCGGGTCTGACTTTGTCTGGGCCTGGTGCTGTTCCCTTCTTTACCGACGAGATGGCATGTCGGATTTCAGAAGGGAGAACGTTGGGAATGACATATCCATCCTGTGGAATTTGGTATGTGGGCAGGTGGATGTGGCTATCAAAGAGATTTGAGTAGAAGTCCTGGATAATCTTCTCCATTGCCTTCTGGAAGATGTGATAGATCCATCAGGGCGCCGGAGGGCAGTCATCTTGGTCTTATAGTTGGCGAAGGACAGGCGGGCAGTGCGAATACTTTTCCCGGCTTCTGCTGCATCTTCCAGTATTTCTGCTCTTCTGTCTTTGAGGTCTGCTTTTATCGCTTCTCTGCACCGTTTAGCAAGCTTGGACGTTAGCATTTGGTCTCCTGAGGCTCGCGCCTTGCCACGCTGGCGAATGAGCTCAAGAGTTTCTGAAGACAAGCGTCCTTTTTGTGTCTTTTCTCTCTCGGCATTCTTCGCACAATCATGGAGGTGCTGAACCAGTCGGTTGTATTCTTCATCGATGTCATCAATGATGGTATCTTCCCATGTTGCCGCAATGGTGCCAAAGAGTTCCCAGTTGGTGGTCGCTCTGGGAGTTCTCTTCTTAAACATTGCAGCTTTTCTCCCCGCTATGGGAAGTAGAATTTTGCACGAAGGAGACGGTGGTCCGATCCTGTTTGGAATTTGGGGACGACAGCAACATCGGTCAGACAAAACCGTCGATTGAAGATGATGTGGTCAATTTCATTGTGGAACTGTCCGCCAGGAGATTCCCATGTCCAACGCTTTCGCTTCAGCCTTCTGAAACTGTGAGTTCCCATGAATAGTCTTGGTGGACATGATGAACTCAGATAGTCTCTCACCCTGTTCGCTCCATTCTAGGCCATGGGTCCCGATGTGGAGTTCTTCAGCCGATCTTCTCGGTCCTATCTTGGCATTAAAATCACCGACTATGATCTTGTAGAAGGTGTGATCTTTTTATAGAACTCCTCCAATTCCATGTAGAATTTCTCAATTTCATCTTCTTTGTATGTGGATGTTGGTGCATAGACAATGAAGATAGAAATTGCTGGCAGTGGGCCACATCTCCTCAAGTGTAATCGTCCTATTCGGTTTGTTAGGCATTCAAATGAATCAATGTTGACAGCCATGTTCGTGTTGACAAGGATACCAACGCCACCGACGCCTCTTTTCGTCACATGTTCCAAGGAACAATTCTTCTCCGGTGTCAAATACAGCATGATGCGACTGACGCCCCTCGCCTCAGTCAGACCAATGATGTCGTACTTGATCTTTTGCGCTTGCACCATCAGATCCTCAATATATGCTTCCGATGCCAGCGTATGTGCATTGAAAGTACAGACAGTCATTTTAGTCCTTCTTCATTTTGGCAGCCTAGGACTGCCGTGAAATTTTATCAGGCACTGCTTGTTTGCCTTTCTTACTGCTGCCGTATTAAGGGCTCTTTCGGGGTCAGGAAAATAAACATTTTTGTTACTGGATTTGGCATATCGAACACGCATTGGACAGCTTGCCAGGCTCTGCCATGCGGGCGCTATATTCTCATTACTTTGTGGGGCTATCTCAGAGGGGTGGGTAGAATATTCATGGTAATTTGGAGGTAATCATGGCGCGCACACGGGAAAGCTGGTTTCTGCTCTGCCGGGTGTACCTGTGTCTTAGGCTCAAGCATTCCTGGGCTTGAAATACTGTCCTCTGAAGGGCGGGTCTCTGCAGGGCGGGTCCTTGTAGGCTGGGTTTCTGACAAGCTGGGCTGGAGACTGGATTAATCTGTGGGCTGGAGACTGGATTAATATGCTGGGGGAGATCTTACCAGCTGCAGAGTGTGGATGGTGACACAGATCGCTGCCAGCAAGGTGTGGGGGGGTTTCTCTGGGCTCCTCCGAGGCTCCATCGGGATGGTGGACTCGGGTCGGAAGTTGCTCTCGTGGTCCATGGAATGCAGGGGGTTCAACGGGGAAAGCTGGTTTCTGCTCTGCCGGGTGTACCTTTCTTTCTTTCCCTTCAGGAAAACCCCAGGGACCAGTCCCCTGGCCTGGGTCTCCCTCGCCGAGCAGGGAACAGTCTGCATAGATTCCTCCACCTGGAATCTGCTCCGGCTCTGCAGCGCAGTAAAGACGCAGCCAGCGACCAGCCTGCCAAACTGCAAACTTCAGGAGCCTAAGCTAATGCAGCATAATGTCAAATCTGCCAGTTGTTTTCCTGCTCGACATAATTCCAAATAAAATTCGGCGATCAGGAATTCCCAGCTATGACCCTGCTCCAGTTTTGAGTAGATAAGAGAAGCAGTGTCTTGAGGATAGCTCCAGGGACCGACCTCATGTCCACAGTTCCTGGGCTTCTGCGAAGCTCCGGTCCTGCTCTCCTCTCCCAGCTCCGCCGCCGTCTGGGTCCCAGCACCTCTAGATCTCGCACTATCTCTCTCCCCCCTTACCCTGCCCGCTCCTCCCCTGCTCCTTTCCTCCTCCTCCTCCTCCTCCTCCCTCCTCCTCCTCCTCCTCCTCCTCCTCCCTCCTCCTCCTCCTCCTCCTCCCCTCCTCCTCCTTCTCCTCCTCCTTCTCTCTCCCACCACTCCACCTCTCCCCTCTCACCCCCCTCTCTCCCTCCCTCCTCTCTCTCTCTCCCTCCCTCCCTCTCCCCCTCCCTCTCTCTCTCTCCCCTCTCTCTCCCTCTCTCTCCCCCCTCGCTCCCTCCCTCCCTACTCTGTATCTCTCCACACGCACACACAGCACACACACACACGCACGCACACACGCACGCACACACGCACACACGCACACACAGCGCTCCCTTCCCACTGAAATCACCGCGGCGCGCCCAGCATCTCAGCATCCCTAACGCGCATCCGGGGCCCAGGCCACCCATATTTATTTATTTAGACCGTCGTGAGACAGGTTAGTTTTTTATTTTATTTATTTATTTTTTATTATTATACCAAGCATTGCTGGTTATGGCTCAAAACCACAAAAAAAAAGTTCGTGATGTGCCATGAAAATACGCACATACTTTTTATATATCTTATATAAGTAACCAGATCCTAATTAAAAAACATTATTTAATTAGTTAAACTGTGGCAAGCTACCTGTGTCGTATTTGACATGCCAAATATCAGTAACAATTATAGACCTCATTCCCATGACTTGATGGAATGGTTTGAGGCTCTTTATGTTCCTGGAGCAAGCAGATGCCCTGGGGCTATCTCGCATGTGACAGGACGTATTGAGATGTTACTGATGCCCACTCGAGAAATCGATGATCTATGGGAAGTCTTTGTCAAAACAGTCACAGGGCAGGCCAGAGTCCGGGGGTGACACGGAGCTTTCTTCTTTGGGGCGGGAGGGGCAGGGGCGGAGTGTCAAGGAATTACGCTCATCTTCATCTCCCACCACGTTAGGAGTCTTTGCTCCCTTAGGGCAGCCTATTCCCGCTCTCTCAAGCGTGTGGTCCTCTGGAGACCAGCCCCACTGCTTAGCTAAACTAGTAACATTCATCAGAATATTAGATTGAACATGACTTGTCTTTATGTTTATAGGATTGCTTTATGTCTTTATGTTTAAGGTTTGTGCGGGATATTGCATGTATTTGGAATGGCATTCAGCACGGTAATAAGTTATTGAGTCAATACTAGAAATAAGGCTATAATAATAGTTGGAAAAGAGATCTGAATCAATCACTTTTTTTTTTTTTTTTTTTTTGCTTTTTTGGGTCACACCCGGCAATGCTCAGGGGTTTCTCCTGGCTCTGCACTCAGGAATTACTCCTGGCGGTGCTCAGGGGACCATATGGGATGCCGGGGATCAAACCCAGGCCGGCACAGGCCAGCCGCGTGCAAGGCAAACGCCCTACCCGCTGGGCTATCACTCCAGCCCCTCAATCACTTTTTCATGGGGGTTTATTTTGGGGTCACATCTGGTGATACTCAGTGGTTACTCTTGGCTCTGCACTGAGGAATTACTCCTGGTGGTACTCAGGGGAGCATGTGGGATACTGGAGATCAAACCCGAGGCAAGTGCCCTATGTGCTGTACTATCACGCTGGCCCCTCAATCACTTCTTTTTGCTTCCACCCCCAGTCATTTGCGTACTGTCCACTGATGCCTCCATTGTCGTCATCATCATCATCATCATCATCGTCATCATTTATTTTATTATTATTGTTTTTAGGTCATATCTGGCAATGCTTAGGGGATGCTCCTGGCTCTGCACTCAGGAATTACTCCTGGCGGTGCTGGGGGTGGGGAGACCATATGGGATGCCAGGTTTGAACCAGCTGTACTGTCATTTTGGCCCCATCATCATCATTAAAGAGATGCCCGAGAGTCCTCCACAGGAGTTTATGCTCTATCATTTTAAGGATGAGGCAGAAGTAAATAGACTCGTCCCAGCTATGGAGTTAAAATATCTACGGTATAATGCAGAGCAGCAGCTGCTTCAGTGGGGTGAAATGAGGGTATTATGAGCTACTGTGAAGAGTGATTCACTCGCCATCTGGGAAGCCTTTCTCTCTTAAGCTGAAGAGGGATGTGGTACCTTACCTGAGGACAGTGAGGGAAGAGATTCGAGAACTGAAGAGGGCTGGCCCCAAATAAGGCAGCTTTCTATGCCCTTGGCACTCTGAATCTGTGATTTCTTGTGTATGTATGTAATAGTTTCTTGTGAATGTAATAGTTGATTCGGTGTTTTGGCAAAGGAAGAACCCAAAGGTGGATACCATCTGTGCTGTACATGCTAAGAGATTGTGAAATCAGCTGTTACTTAAAAGAATTAGAATTTGTGGCTCTTCACCTTCATGGGGGACACATAATGGCGTGGGGAGGAGCCACAGAGAGTCTTGGCAGAGTGAGGAGTCGGAGAGGGTGGAGGGAAGGGTGTGCTTCGCTCACTATCCTCCAAGGAGCATGAGGAGGACTTCTGAGAATCACTTGGAATAATCCCTTGCACTGCAGGGACTGTAGTGACTATGCTATTTTTGTTTGTTTTTAGGCCACACCTAGCAGCTCTCAGGGCTTACTCCTGGCTTTGTGCTCAAGGATCACTCCTGGCAGTGCTTGGGAGATCATATGGGATGCTGGAGATTGTACCCAGGTCTGCTGTGGGCAAGGCAAGTGCCCTATCCATTGTATAAAACTTATCCATTGTACTATTGATCCTGCCCCAGGGTCCCACATAGCAACTGAGCTCAGCTCTTGTTGGGAGGGTCTGGTGAGAGCAACCAAGGGCCCTTCCTTGAGGAGGAAGAGAAGACAAAGGCTTGCACAGTCCCTCACAATGCCAAAGGGGGTCTAGATAGGATTCCACAAAATGGGGGCAGACTTGAATCATTTTGATAGTGGTTCCCATCCAAAAGATCTTTTGTGAGGTACAGGTCACCCCAACAGAGAGCATTTGCACAGAATAGATGGCTGGCGGTGTGGGTTTAAGAGCTCATGTAGGAAAGGCATGGCGTCATGACAAGGAATAGCAGAAGGCCAATCCCATCACTGGCAGAATGGACTGAAGAGGTGTCTGCACGGGAGGAAGATCCAATGTTTGCATGTTTGCATTAATCAGGACACTCAGCTGGTGTCGATGTCGAGGGTCCACAAGACCATCTCACCTTCTGTTTCTTCCTATCTCTATTTCCTTCTTCCTGGGCCCCTGGCTAGGACTCTAGAGGAGCAGCAAGAGGCAGTGGGCAGGGAAGAAGGGCAAGAACCAACGCAGGAGCTCATTTAATCCCCTCCCCACTTAACTTCTTAATCTGAGGTGGGGAGGATGTATAAATACGTATACATTGAATGTGTGACTGGAGCTTTGCTGTTAGACCAAAAAGGGGCTACAAATTTGCCCAATATGGAGGGTCTGAAGCAACAGTGGGTAGAAAATTTGCCTTGTATTTGACTGACTTGGGGTCCGATCCTCGGCACCCCATATGGTGCCCTGAGCCTGCCAGGAGTGATTCCTGAGCACAGAGCCAGGAGTAACCCCTAAGTATCACTGGGTTGACACAAAATATAAATAAAACAGAGACCAAAAACCCCAACTCAATAGGTTTCACGAGAAACAGAGTGTGCAGTAGGCACACTGGTTGTCCTGGTGACAAAACCCTGGGTGAAAACTCCCATGGAGAATGCTAAAACTGTCATGTTTTGAGTATGAGGTGTTGGAAGAAGCATGATTAACCACAGAGCATGTGCAGGGAAATTTCCCCCAAATCCATCTGGTGCAATTATCTGAGCTGCAGCTTCAAACTTCAATGGAGTATAAACATCTCCTTGAGCTCACACTTGAAGAGCTGTCTCCTTACCACCTTCCTTGTTGCAAGTAATGAATCTTTGCTTTCCACAACGCCTTGACCTCTCTATTGTGGAATCCCTTGCATTCAGCAATAGCTTTTTTGTTGCTGTTGTTGGTTTTTGAACACACCGTAAATGCCTAGGGTTTCTTTTGACTATGCACTAAGAAATCACTCCCTGGTGGTGCTTGGGGACTGAACCTAGGCCCGTTGTGAGCAAGGCAAACACCCTACTCGCTACTATTGCTCTGGATCCAGTGATAGCTACAGTTTTCAAAGAAGTTCTTGTGGGCTCTGTGAGGACAAGATTCCATGTTGGTCTTCTTGTCTATGGAATTCCCAGACTTTAATATAGAGTGCAGCTCATAATATGTGCTCAATAAAACTTTGTTCAGTGACACTGAGTGGAGTTGATGTGTCTGGGCAAGAGTTGGGTGAATATGATGACAAGTTAGTGATTTCGTGGAAGAAAATTGGCCTCTCTAGCTCCACTTGGGATTCCCATGAGGAATGTAAGACTTGATGGTTAGAGCACCATCCAGAAAGCCCAAGGTTCTAATCCAGGCCCGTTTAATGTGGGTATGTTCCTAGAACTTGCTACCCAATGACTGAAACCACAACTTGGGTATGTCACTAGAACTCTTTGGGCTTCATTTTTTCTAATCTGGAAAATCAAGAGGTCAGTGGGACCGGAAATGTATTCTAAGCAGGGCTGTACATGAGAACCACGTGCAGAAATTCCTGATTGGATTCTTTCCTATTCCTGTCCTGATGGGGTGGGTGATGATGTCTAAGATAGAGCCCCCACATTCTGCGAGACTTCCTAGATAATTCTGATGTATAGCCAGTTGAGGAATCACAGGTAAGATGACTGCTAAGGTCTGTTCCAACTTGAAAGGATCCAAATCACTTTCCTTATCTGGAAAACGGAATAATCTCTGAGTGTGTCCCAGAAAGTTGGTGTGAGGAGGAGATGAAATAAAGCATGCAAAGGGCTGACAGCAGCTTCTGGCACATACCGCCTACTTGGTAAAGGATATCTCATAAATTATTAAAATAGATATTTGCCAGTACTGTAGGATTCTCAATGTTAAAATTGGTTTTAAATCCACAAATAGGATGCCAAATCTCTTCTTGTTTTTATTTCAGTTTTTTACATTTCGCCTGGGCCATGCCCTTTCTTTCTGTGTCTCATGTGTTTGTAATTATATTCTCCTTAAAATGTTCTCTTATTCCATCCCACCCACACCCCCACCCCACCCCACCCTGCTGCTTGCAGTTGTGTTTCCCCTTGCATGAAAATCATGATTATTTCGCACTTGTTTTCTAGTTCTCAGAGCAAGATTCCACAGTTCCCCCACTCCTCCCACAGTGTCCCTCAAGTGAAATGTTTTAGAAAGCCCCTGCTGAGCAAGGCAAGTTCTCTGTAAGTGCAGGAGACGTTGAGCAAGGAATTAGGCCAGTGGCGAAGTCAGTCTCATGGTCGGAATCTGATGTACAGAGAGAGGAGCAGCTATTGTCCTGGTGAGCGCTCATCTCCGGCATCCTCAGCCTCCGGCTGGTTTTCATTGTGTCCTAACTTGGCCAAAGCCAAACCTTTTGTGCTAGGCCAGCAGTTGTGAAATACGCCACAGATCCATGGTGTTGTGTATCTATTTTTAGGTGCTCGTGTCCTTGGGGGCCACAGAATGGGGGTTCTGTGGTATTTTGTTGCTTTTCTCAGCCTGGCTACCAGGGAGCTGACCTCATTCTACATTAGCCATCTGTAATGGACTCTAGCGGCATCTCCTGAAGACTCAGTGCTCAGCCTTTCTTCCTGCATCCCTCCCAGGAGGGAGCAAATCCTGGCCTTTTGGATAGGGTAGGAGATTGATCTGGCCCAAGGCACCACTCCAATCCATACCTTGTCTTTACAGGGGCAAAAGAACAGGCCCAGGGCTAGTGTATCCTGAAGCCCTGCTGGTTAGTGCTTTGGTGAGTGTTGAGGAAGAGGATGATGAAGATTGGCAAGAGAGGGCTTTGAGAGCGTTGCTCAGCCCCGTGCAGAGAGAGTACTTAGAAAATGTGACTCTTCCCCCTTCCATCCTTTTCCTTCCCCCCTTCCTCTCCCTCTTCTCTCCTACTTTCCATCTTGCTCTCCTTTCTTCCCTCTGTACTCATCCATGGGGCCATTGAACCAATGGCATGGGTGTCACATAGACATGTCTGTGTGTATTAGTAAATTATGAATCATGGTGACTCCATGGTGGCTGCTCGGTCAAAGTTGGTCAAGTAACTGTGCAGTAAGCTATGTGAGAACCAGCTCTTGTCTGCCCTTCTTTTCGGTTTCACACAGGGCCCGGAGATGGAAGATGCTCTTCTGTAGGTGTGAGTGCACGCATCACAACTTGGCGCTGGGCAGCTGTGACTTTAAGGCTGCCTCCACAATCACACAGTCACAAGAGCTTGGTTCTCTTTGGTATTGTCTGAAACTGGAGAGCACTGCGTGGAGAGCTTAAGGGGCAGATAGACTGCTGTACTGGTCAGCGAGGAGAGATCCTAGAAGGACAATGGCAGCTCTAGGACAAAGGAAAAGACAGTCACAGGGTGGGAAGAGAGGCAAAGGTTCAAGGAGGGTCATGGAAAACTCCAGAATGCCTCTACTTTCCCGTAATCACAAGACTACCTAGTTTATCCTCTTCTGGATCAGTTTCAAGGTCCAGCTAGGGGCTTGCTGGATACGTTATTTATCCAGGGTGCCCTGGCCCCAGCTCTCCTAGGGGGTAACTTCTGTGGCTAGGGATGGATGCTCAGGATCTCAGGGGTCTGAGCCCAACCCAAATGTCCCACTTGGGGGCAGTTCTGGTGGCTTCCAGATAAGTGGGTTCAAAAAATTAACTTCTCCGAAATTCTTAGTGTCTAATAGTTAAATTCACTTAAGGTTGAAAATATTTCCCATAGACTACTTGGCTGGTCTAAAATTTAAATGATATGGCAATGTATGTATGATATGCATGTAATATTCTCAGGTCTGAAAAGAGGGTTGAGAGTAGAGTGAAACATGTCACTTGAGAGAATCTTATTATTATTATTATTATTTTTTTTGTGTGTGTGTGTGTGTGTGTGTGTGTGTGTGTGTTTTGGGTCACTCCCGGCAATGCTCAGGGGTTACTCCTGGCTCATTTGCTCAGGAATTACTCCTGGCGGTGCTCGGGGATCATATGGGATGCCAGGGATCGAACCTGGGTCAGCCGCATGCAAGGCAAATGCCCTACCTGCTGTGCTATCGCTCCGCCCCTTGAGAGATAATCTTAAGAATTCTTAATTATCCAGGAAAACTCACCTGATGAAGGTCAAATCTATCAGCATCTGGCACTGAGAGAATCCAGTCCTTTGCCATTTTTTATAATCTTTTGCAGGACCCAAAATTGGTTTTAAAATAAAACTCCACAAACCCAACCCCAGGAAAAAGAAACTAATTAGAACAGAAGAAAGATGTTCCATCTCCCATTTTCAAATGTAGAGCCTGTAGTTAATTATTTTTTAAGAGCTGTAATGTTTGTTTAGTTTAGATATTTTGGGCTACTCCCTGGTAGTGCTCATGGCTTACTCCTGGCTCTTCACTAGGGGAATCACTCCTGGCAAGCTCAGGGGACCATGTATGATGAAAGGGATCCAACTTGGTTGGCCGTGTGCAAGACAAGCTCCCTACCTACTACACTATCACCCAGGTCCCTAGAACTATGATTTTTTTTGCTCTTTTTCCATTGCTTTGTTGGATCACTTCAAGCCAACTTTCAGCTCTGCCTGGATTCCAGGGTAAAACAAGCTCAGTTAAGAGGATAGACAGAGGACAACTGTGGAAGTCTTATCCTCTTACTAAAATGAACATTCAGGGAAACAGATCCCCACCCCTAAGTACAGGAAAGCCGGGAGAGTGGGGGTCTCACCCCCCTGCGGGAAGGGATTGTGCCAAGTGCTTGGCAGAGGGGCCTCTGCATGCCCACACCTGCCCAGGACTGTCTCCCCTGCCCACCTCCTCCTTTGCCTGTACACTTGCCCTGCACCTGGGGTCATCTGAAAGGAGCCAAATCTGGGGTCTGGGCGGGTGGATCGCGCCTCTCTCCCCTGAAGTGCAGCCCAAGCACAAATTCTGGAACTTCTGAAGGCCACTACGTGTGGCCACAGGCCCCTAGAACAATAGTCCCAGAGCCCCAGTGCACTCCCTTGCTCTGCCATTGACACCCAGAGTGACTGTGAGTAAGTCACTTATTTGGGTCTTGATTTGTTTCCTCTTTTGTTAGAGGAGGTGTTTGAGCCAAATCACTTCCAATCTTGTCAGTGGGTTCTTTGATTGGTTTCGCTTGGTCACTGCCTCGAGCTAAGAGGTTCATGTGCTCCTGCCCATGGCCATGCTTCTCAGTGCCACCATTGAAGCTGGCCTTGGCTTTGGATTTGCTGTGGCCAATGGAACGCAGGCAGATGTGACTGGGTCAGTGCTGAGAAGCATCAGTAAGAGGCCCTGTGTGATTCAGCTTCTGTGCTCTTCCTTTCTGCACTGAGTAGAAGATAGGAGCTACTCCCGACCTGGCTCCCAGAATGAGGACGATACCTGGAGTGGAGGCGCAAAGCCAGAGACGCCACAGCGAGCGTGCAAAGTGGGAGGCCACGGAAACTAGGGGCTGTCTGAGGCTGCAGCCTTCCCAGGGAAAGGGACTAGCTGTGTCCAGCGGAGAGTTCTGGATCTTCCTGCTTCCCACTGGGAGGCCTTTGATGGCTCCTGCTCCTGCAGATGGCTCCCCATCCCAAACCAGATCTAGATGTATCCATTAGTGCTGCAGTGTTCTAGAAAATCCAACTCAAAGGGCTGGGACGATAGTATGGTAGGTAGGGCATTTGCCTTGTATATGGCCAAGTCTGGTTTGATCCCCAGCATCCCATATGGTCCCCTGAGCACCACCAGGAGTAATACTTGAGTGAAGAGCCAGGAGTAACCCCCTGAGCATCACTGGGTTGACACAAAAAGTAAACAAAATAAAACAAAACCAAAAACCCAACCTCCCTGCCCCCACCCCAATAGGCTCACTACTGTAGAGAGATTTGAAGAGGTCAATTGTATGGTGAAGACGGAATTAGACTTCCAGTGGGGAATTACATGTAGTATATCAGATGTTGGTTTATAATGACATGCACCTAAAATATTCTACTCACATAATATTAATAAATATACATATTAATAAAATAATTTATTGGTTTATTTAGCTGAAAAGTCTAGGCTTGATTTGGCTTCATTTCATCCAGAGGGGTCTACGACCTTGGTACTGGGATTCCATATCTCTTCATCTCCTGGCTGTCTTCCCAGGTTTGCTTTCACGTGCAGACTAGACTTTCTTAGCTACCTTCTCAGGACTCGAATCCCGTTGGTCCAATCTAGTGCAAAAATGCACCATTGCCAAAACTCGCTTATGTAAATCCCAAAAATTCATTCTGGACTAACTATAGTGAATATCCATCCCTGAAGCAATTTCTACAAAATTAAAGAGATAGAATGATTCCCATAGCCTTACCTATAAATCAATCTCTGTGACTTGAGAAATAGTGACCTCTAATTGGGTTATCGGCCTCTCCACGACTCCTAAGAGTTGTAGCGAGGTGGTTTTCCAAAAAGTTATCTGAGCTACTGTGGCCATGAGAAACATGAATTTTGGCAGGGAAATAAAAAACAAGTGAACATTGGACTGATCATGTCAGTTAAAACAAACCCATTATATTTCAGATCGAATCCCCACTCTTTGGTCTGGCCTTGTTCGCCCGGCTGACCTCATCTTCCCCACCTCCAGTAAATTCTTTTCTCTTGGCCAACTTCACTCCCTTGGAGGTCAAGAGAGGTTCCTTGAAGAAAAATGAAGATGAGCCAGAATAGGGTTAGGGAAAACTGGGATATATTTGAAGGGTTTTGGCAAACCAACTCAGCATATGCATGAGAAGTTCACTGCTCTGTCTCGTTGGATGAACTAGGAAAAGAATCTCACACTTGGGAGCCCTGTGACGGGAGGCCCAGCTGAGTGAACGTCCAGCCACACTCACCCTCTTGGCCCCCTTGGCTTCCCCAGCTTGAGAGGCCCTAGGCAGCCTCCTCAAATGTGACGGTGTCTGAAAAGTGTGGACTCGCCCCGTGCTGGTCCTTATTATGCTGAAATGTCTCTCCTGCTCCTGTCCTTTGTCTGCTTTAACACACACCAAGTTACCCTGCTTCAGAAGGCAGTGACTGGTTAGGCTAGAGCAGGGACCAGTACGACAATGCTAGCTGGAAATGATCACTCTGGACAAGAACTGAGTGTTGAAAGTAGGTTGAGGGATACACGTGATAAGCTTTCAGTATCTGTATTGCAAACCATGATGCCCAAAGGGACAGAGGAGAGAAGAGAGAAGAGAGAGACAGAGACAGAGACAGAGAGAGAGACAGAGAGAGAGAGCAAGCAAGAGCCTGAGCCTGCCATAGAGTTGCCAGGGCACAGGAGAGAAACGGAACATATTGGTGGTGGGAAATGTGCACTGCTGAAAGGACGGGTATTGGAACATTATATAACTGAAGTTCAATCACGAACAACCTTGTAACTGTGTGTATCTCACTAATATTCAATTAAAAATATAAAAAAATGAGAAAAAAGGTGATGCCTGAGCCCTACTAGTCCTGGGGCCATTATCTTTTTTTTTTTTTTTTTTTAAATTTTTTTTATTCTTTATTATACCACCGTGAGACATACAATTACAAAGGTGCAATTGGTTCTTGGTAATACAGTATTCCAGCACCCATCCCTCCACCAGTACCCCATTTCCACCACCAATGTACTCCACCCCCTCCCACTCACCCCCCCCAGGTTGCCTTAATAGCAGGTAGCCCTGCTTCCTCTCTTTTCTCTATCTCTGCATCTCTCTCCCCTCTTCTTTTACACATTGTGGCTAGCCCTGCAGATATTTATTTATTTATTTATTTATTCCACCTTTTCTCCTTTTTTTTTTTAATTGAAGGATGCTCATGTGGAGTCCTGGCTCCACAGGGTTCCAAGATGCACCCTCCACCCGAACCCATCTCCCATCACCAACGCCCTGTCTCCCCTCCCTCCCGAATCCCAATCACCCGGCGGGCTCTATATGTCATCTCCTTCCTCTGTATATCTCCCTCTCAGCAAACCCTCCTGCTGTTCGCGGAATGCAGTGTACCAAAAAACATCATTGTTTCACCACCCTAGGCTCGCGCGCCGCAAAGCGGCCGCGCAACCTGGGCTCAAACCGCTTTGCTGGTCCTCTGGTCGTGGGACATTTTCCCAGCCGCCTGGACAATGAAAATGGTGGCTAGCGTGGTGGACGAGTCCCATCCGGCTGCTTCCGGGACCCTCCGGAGGCGACGGGCCCACTCCCAAAGCCCATCTGCCCTCCTCGGGTTCCATAGTCAGCTGAGGCCCGGCGCGAGCCAGGCTCCCGCCCCCGAGCCGCCTGCAAGACTCTGGATGCCGGGCCCGCCAGCGGCTCCTGGGCGGGAAACCGGGCTAGTCACGATGGAGGGGGAAGGGGTGACCGCGCCTCCGCCTGACGACTTCCCAGTGCTTCCCGCCTCTTGGAGCCGCCTACTTGGGCTCGAACCCGCTTTGCTGGTCCTCTGGTCGTGGACATTCTCCCAGCGCCTGGACAGTGAAAATGGTGGCTAGCGTGGTGGACGAGTCCCATCCGGCTGCTTCCGGGACCCTCCGGAGGCGACGGGCCCACTCCCAAAGCCCATCTGCCCTCCTCGGGTTCCATAGTCAGCTGAGGCCCGGCGCGAGCCAGGCTCCCGCCCCCCGAGCCGCCTGCAAGACTCTGGATGCCGGGCCCGCCAGCGGCTCCTGGGCGGGAAACCGGGCTAGTCACGATGGAGGGGGAAGGGGTGACCGCACCTCCGCCTGACGACTTCCCAGTGCTTCCCGCCTCTTGGAGCCGCCTACTTGGGCTCGAACCGCTTTGCTGGTCCTCTGGTCGTGGGACATTCCTCCCAGCGCCTGGACAATGAAAATGGTGGCTAGCGTGGTGGACGAGTCCCATCCGGCTTCAGCAGTGATTTCTAATGTGACATTATAGTTCCTAATTCCCCCATCAACCTCCCCAGTTTGTTACAACTACAATGATCATTATGTTGTACAGATGTGAAAGATCCTGGGAAGGACCTGTCCCAGCCTACTTCATTATCCAAGACTCTTGCGTGGCTGCACACTGTTCTTCCTATGTCAGACCATCCACCATCCAGGGCCCACAGGTCAGAGCCCTGGGGGGTGTAGACAAGCCTATCTTCCTGTCTGCCACCTGCCAATGCAGCTGGGCACTGCAGCCACACCTGCAACACCTCGAGGGGCAGGTGGCCCGCCATTATCTTTTCATGCTTTGAACCCCACTGGAAAAGAATTGAAAGGGTGGCATCATAATATCTGCACTTCTACATGAACACATTAGATGATAATATCCAGGGGTAAGTCCACTAGCTATCACGGTTTTGCTGAAATGGTTCATTCTAGGTTTTGGCCACCAGTGAAATGTAACAAGTAAATATCTATGATTAGTTTTTGGCCACGACACCGGTACTGCGACTATGTTATGATTTGTGGCCTGCACTGCTTTATAGAGGGGCCTCTTTCATTTCAGCTAGAACACAGGGGAAAGCCAGGAAGTTTTGTTTCTCATCCAAATTCGAGGAACCCCTCCATTAGAGACACAGACAAATGATTCCCAACTCTCTTCCTTGTAGGTAGGTAGCCGTGGCGTATACACCGGAAATGTTTGCAGTGTATCTATCAACCCCTTCACCTCTTTTGCTTTCAGAGACAGGCTCAGGCATCTGATTACTCTGGGTCAACCCAGCACCTGCTCTTCCGTCATCACCCTGGAGGGAATGGGGTGATGGAGAGATGGAAAGAGGTTGAATTCCTGCTAGCCGCTCTCTGCCTCAGTTCCAGGCTCCAGCTCCATCTCTGGACAGTCCAAACAGCAACTCTACACCCTATACATCCTCACTTGTGTTAGTGAGAAAACTGTTTCTTTTTTTTAAATGCTATTCAACTATCTATCTATCTATCTATCTATCTATCTATCTATCTGTCTGTCTGTCTGTCTGTCTGTCTGTCTGTCTGTCTGTCTGTCTGTCTGTCTGTCTGTCTGTCTGTCTGTCTGTCTGTCTGTCTGTCTGTCTGTCTGTCTGTCTGTCTGTCTGTCTGTCTGCCTGTCTGCTCTATCTGTCTGTCTGTCTGTCTGTCTGTCTGTCTATCTATCTACTTATTTTTTTGTGTTTTGGGCCACATCTGGCAATGCTCAGGGGTTACCTCCTAACTTTGCACTCAGGAATTATTCCTGGCAGTGCTCAGGGGGACCATATGGGGATGCCAGAGATGGAACCCGGGTTGGCAAACGCCCATCCTATCTGCCATGCTATCACTCCAGCCCCCAAACTACTGTTTCTACATTGTTTCCTGATCTGAACCCTGAAAAACCAGTATTGGAGAAATGCTAGAAATCTTTTTGTTTGTTTGTTTTGTTTGGGGGGCACACCTGGCATTCCTCAGGGGTTACTTCTGGCTTTGCACTCATGGATTACTCTGACTGTGCTTTGGGTACCATATGCGATGCCAGGATGGAACCCAGGTTGGCTGCATGCAAGGCAAATATCCTGCCCGCTGTACTATCACTCCATCCCTAGAAATTTCTTTCTTAACAGGCAGTTTCCACTTTCCAGGTTTTCAGAGAATCATCCCTAAGGCATACAAGTGCCTGCTTTTCCCCCCACTGGAGGATGAGAGCTGGAGGAGCAATATAAGAACATAAAACTGGGCAGAGTTTTCTTTGTTACAAGTCATTTTCCACCTACAAGTGCTTAGCTGGTGTTGCCCTTAATCTGGGAGAAGAGTAATCACTGGTATTTTGACTTGTGTTTTGACTCTAGAGGGACTTAATATCACCTGAGTCTAGTTCCAAGCATACATTAGATATTAATTGTTTTGGGGAGTAAGCTCCTATAAAAAGCAATGGTTCATAGAAGTTAAGGTCTAATGAAAGAGCATCTAAATAGTATCTAAGGTCAAGGACTTCTATTTCAGAATTTCCATTCAGATCCATCTTCCTTCTTTATGCCTTTGCCACTTCTTCCAACCAGTACTTTCTAATTAAGTGGTTTTATTTTATAGCCTGGCACCCAGAAATGGCCTGCATCATGGACCTCTGCCTCCTGTCGTTTGGGAGTAAAGGGTCTGACAGACTGTACAGAAGATTTGAGAGCACATTTATTTAATGACTTCTAATTAAACAAATTGCTAATTTAATATATTTCCTTTTCACCACCAAAAGGGCAAAAGTACAAGAGGGTTGTGTAGCTTGAATGTATGTTCATGTCATTTTCCCTAGACACGGAGGTCTCCAGTCCAGGTGGAGCCATCACTTGTATCACTTGTCTTCCCATTCATCTATTTGCTCGAGTGGGCTCCAGTAACATCTCCATTTGTCCCTGTTTGTGTGCTGGTATAGTCCAAGGGCCTCTGCTCATTCCAGGAACATGAAGAGCCTCAAACCATTCCTTCAGGACATGGGAATGAGGTCTATTATTATTATTACTGGTTTTGGCATGCTCAGATTCAACTTGGCCATTCTTGGGCATGGCATGTTGGTTCTAGACAACCTTATTGGGTTCTTCTCGCCCATTTCCTGGTTCCCCAGGTGATGTGATGTAGCTTTAGTTTAAGAAGCTAGGAGACCTGCAGTTTGTGGAGTAGACCAGAAGTCCTAGCAGGTGGTTGGCTTGTCATTGAAGTTATTAGCGCATTTGTGAATGAGAGGCTTGCTTTTAAGAGATAGGAAGAAATTACATAACATTTAAAAAATTTATAGACTCTTTTGGAAAATTGGGAGTACTGGAAACACGGGTTCATTGTTCCACTCCCGACTGGTGTTGGGGGTGGCATCCACCACCTTTCAATTGGCGGCGACTCTCTGTTGCTAAACACCCTCCACCCTCTATGTTTAAGACCCTCCAGACTGTTGCGGCTGTTAGGATATGAAGCAATATTCTCTCCATGGTTCCATTCTCCACAACGTGACTCCTGCCCTCCTCTCTACCCTTACCTTGTGCCAGCAACAATAGCAGCAAATGTACACACAATGCTAAACAGTTCTTCTAATGCTCACGGCAACACTGGGAGGAAGGGGTTGTCGTTATCTGTATTCTACAGGTAACTTGTTCAATAGCACTCAGCTAATAAGAGTGGAGGATGGGCCTCAAACCCAGGTAGCCAACTCACAGAGCCTTGACTTTTAACCACTCCACTCATGCTCTTTTCAATGTTGGAAAGTCAGGAACAAGCAAGCAGGGAAGGGGCAGGTCTTCGGGCAGGGATGGAGCCGCAGAGGAGGCTGGGAGCAGAGGGTTAGCCGGGCCTCCTGCTTTCCTCTGGCTGGGGAGCCAGGTCTGGGGAAATAATTGAATAAATGAAAAACAGGGTCAAGTTTCCTAAAGGTTGACAAGCCAATAAAATGACAGCCTTCATTTAGATTAGGAGATGGAAAATGGGGGTAATTGAGCGAAATTGGCAATTTTTGCCTCCTTTGGCTGAATCTGGGGCCTTCCATGTGTTCACTTTGGATGCACTGTGGTTTTCTGCTGTTCTAGGCTTTACTCCGCTGCCCCTTTGGGGCCAGTTTCTGAGAAGTGACTTTTTCATTTACTTGGTGTTGCTTTTAATAACTTCATATTATCGCCTTATGCAATGATCCCTTGAATATTGGAAATAAAATCCACGGAGAACCCAAAAAGTGTGCTTTGTTTCCCGTTGGGGGATGAGCGATTCTGTTGAGAAGATTGAAATGGTAGATGGGATAGCAAAAGGCAGAGAGGGAGAAAGACGGGGTGGGGTCTCGGAGCTGAGGCCTGTTGGTTCTAGTTCCAGCAGAGTTAGAGCTGGAGGCATCCACAGGTGTGGCCTTGTGGCTGCCAGGTGCCTCAGGCGACAAGAGAGAGGCTCGCAGCAGCTCCTGTGTAAATAAGACGTGTTCTGTCCAATGTCTTATAAGCAAGACCCCAGATAAAGAAATTTTCATGTGAGGGGCTATCACAGTGGGCAACTCTCAGGGCTATGGGCAGAGGGGGTGTGGGAAGGGGAGAGGATTGTGGGAAGGAGGGTTTCCTTGATGATATCAGCTTCAATGGGTAAGCGGGCTTCTCCCAGGGCGTGGGGGAATTGTACAGTGGGTAAAGCATTTGCCTTGCATATGAAGACCCTGGGTTGAAACTCAGCAAGCCGCATCATCCCCTGAGCACTGCCAGGAGTGATTTCAGACAGCAGAGAGCCAGGAGTAAACCCTGCGAGCCAAAACTTTTAAAAAAGAAATGCTTTCCCTGAACTCTTGCTGGACCTTGCTGAAACAGGGAGCACAGAGTTTATAGGAATGTTGGAGTCTCAGCCCGGCCGCTCGAGGTCTAGAAATACAAAGTCACCATACATGTACACAGTGTCTCAGAGTAAGTGACTCACGGCCGAGTCCAGGGAGTCCCTGGAGGCCACCAGCTTCTCTTTCTTTTCTTTTGCTTTCTTTTTAAGGCTTTTTTTTTTTTGCCTCTAAAACGATTTCTAGAAAGGGTTGCTTTTTTGGAGGAGTGGGGGAGGGGGTTATTTTTTTGGGCCACACCTGGCAATACCCAGTTGTGACTCTAAATTCATTACTCCTGGTGGTGCTCAGGAGCAGGAGCTAGGGGAGGCCACATGGGATGCCGAGGACTGAGCCCTGGTCAGCTGTGTGCAAGGCCAGCGCCCTGCCCGCTGTGCTACAGCTCTGGTCCTAAGGGTTGTTTTGTTGTTGTTTCGTTTTGCATTTGGGGCCATGCCCAGATGTGGGGTTACTCCTGGTTCTGTGCTCAGGAATCACTTCTGGCGACGATCGGGGACCCTATGGGATTTGGGGGATGAAATCTGGCTTGACCATGTGCAAGGCAAGCGCCCTGCCCGCTGTACTCTCTCCCGCCTGAATAAGGGTTGCTTTTTTTTTTTAACTTTATTTAAATACCGTGATTTACAAAAAAATTTCACAATACAGTTGCTAGAAAGATTCATCGTTCAACACCAATTCCATCACCAGTGCCCACCACCAACAGAGACCCTCATTTTCCACCTTCGCCCTGTTCCCATGCCTGCTCCCTCAGCTGGCACCAATTAATTGACCAATACAGCCCATGTAAGGGAACGGTATTGACAAAGTCTTGAAGGTTGCTTTCTTAACCTGCGTGGTTGAAAGCAGGAAAGGCCGGGAGTGGGGTGAGGCTCTCTGTGAGGCTTCCCGCACCCAGTGAGGTGAGAGAGCCCAGGGGCCCCAGGACACGCTGTCTCTGCCCACTTGAGGCTAGCCCTGTCCTGCCCGCTGGCAGTGGCCGTTGCTGTCCACCTGCTTTTCCCGGAGCCCTGCCTAGGCCCTGGCCCCTTAACCACACCCCTGCCCAAGGTTGGAATTTTGGGCCAGGTCTTATTTGGAATGAAACAAGGTGTTTCCTCTTTTATAAAAGAGATCTGTGCTTGGAACTGGAGAGCTGGAAAATAGAAAAATAAGAGAGATTTAAATCTTCATGTGTGGAAAACTGCTTCCTAAAGAGGGTGGAGCCCCCTTGAGGGTAACGCCCAGAGCTGAATCCAGCGAGACTCCACGGGGACTTTCTGCTTTATTTTTTGTTTTTCTCCTTAGAGAAGAGATTTCTGAGGTCAGAGTGCTGGGTGATTTTTCTTTTCTTTTCTTTTCTTTTTTTTTTTTTTCTGAAAAGGGGGCCCTTGGCCAAGTAAATTTGGGATCATCTGGTCTAAAATAGCCAGCTGCAGGGATCGTAAACGTCAGGGACATCCTCTTGCTTTCTTTTGCTTACTCGAGATGTGTCTGAACACAATTGGGATCATATATACATCTGCATGTCTGTGCTCAGATTTCTCTATAATAAGCACTTCTGATGCTATCTTGTTTATTTGTGTTGTTTTGCTATTTGGTTTTGGACAACACCCAGTGATACTTATGAGTTACTCCTGGCTCTGCACTCCAGAATTACTCCTGGAGGTGCTGGGAACCATTTGGGATGTGGGGGTTTGAACCCTCAAGGGCTACATGCAAGGCAAGCATCCTACCCACTGTACTATATTGATCTGGTGCTGATGGTGTCTTCTCAGGTGGGTTTGTAAAGGCTCCCAAGATCCCCCAAGACAGGCAGTCCACATTCCTTGAACTATTTCCTTGACTGTTACATCATCTGTTGGAGACACATTTACTGCTAGCCTAGGTAAGCCAGACGATGCACCAACTGTTAGACACTTAAGTTGTATGAGGTTTTATCTAATGATATGCCTCGTCCTGGGGTGAACAATTTTGTACATTATAAAGCTTTTTCCAGTTTGAGGCTTGAAAACATGAGGCAGTTGACTCAGTTGATTCCTCCTTCAACGCCAATCCCACCATCAGTGTGCCCCACCACCACCAGAGACCCTCAGTTCCCACCTACAGTGGGAAATATCAGTGATCTCTGGGAAGACGAGGGGACCTGAATCCCTGCTGATTGCCCCAATGTTGAGACGCTGCTTGCTCACAGAGCTGCGCAGAGCCGCGGGTCCGACACCCTGAAAGACTAGTCAGCAAGTCTTCTGTTCAATTTTCACCCCGTGAGTCTCTTCCCTAGTCTTGCCACATCATCTTTATTTTTAATTAAAAAAAAAAGTCTTTCAACATCTGGACTTAAAGACATAAAAAAAAAAATCTCCCAGGCTTTGAATATGAACAGCCTCTGACTTTCCCAGCAGCCTCTTCCTGCTGTCTGTCCCTGCTGGGGATCATCCTTGGCCTCTCCCAGTCCCCTGGGGGTGATCCCCACCCACTGCTCCTTCTGTCAGCTCCCTATCAGCTGGCATCGCCTTTCCTGGCCTGCTTCCCTTCCACCGACTACATTGTTCATAGCTGAGGGCATGTCCTGCAGCCCCCCTTGCCCCCTCCCCACCCCTTGGCTCTTTCCTGCCGGCGTGCTGAGGGCTGAGTGCAGAGCAGCCTCACAGGAGTTGGTGACTTGGGCCCCGATGGAGACCCCAGCAGGAAGACGTTGTGCTAGTGCTGGTCACTTGCACACTTAGCCTGGCAAAAACCAGTTGCAGAAATCCCCTCTGTTCACCGTGCTTGAGCTGACAAGCTTGGCAGACGGCTTGTAACGTCAATAAGCCAGTTTGTGCCCCGTTATGCGGCTTCATCACGCCACCACAAAACATGCCTGTGGCTCCCACCCAGCCCCCTTCCTTGCATGTCCCAAGTGAAAATGTCATAGACTGCTCTGCTGAATAGCCAGGCCCAAGCAATGAGATAAGAGGAAGAACTGGAGAGGCAAGGCCCACATAGGAGCAGAGGGCGGGGTCACCTCCAGGAGGCTGGTTGAGCCCGAGCATGAGTCCTCAGCAGGGACAGCAGCTGGGAGGCTATAGGCCCTAGATTTGTCTGTGCTGTGAACAGACGGATGGTAAACCAATAGACTGTTGATGAAAGGAAAACGAAAAGTATGTAAACGCTTTTGTTCATTTGACATTTGTTCATATGACATGGAAAGACATTCCTTCCATGAAAAATACTAGAGAGAGAGAGAGAGAGAGAGAGAGAGAGAGAGAGAGAGAGAGAGAGAGAAAGAAAGTGCCTCCCATAGAGGCAGGTAGGGGGTGGGGGTGTTGCAAGGGAAACCGGGGACATTGGTGGTGGGAAATGTGCCCTGGTGAAGGGACAGGTGTTGGAGCACTGTATGACTGAATCCCAGTATGAACAACTTTGTAACTGCATATGTGATTCAATTAAAAAAAATAAAGGTGGGGGCCAGAGAGGGAGCTCAAAGGGCTCATGTTCATGCCGTGCATGTAATTAATTTTTCCAGTCTTCCTTGGAAAGAAACTTCCTCTAACTAACGTTTGTCAAGTGGTCTCTACTTTAACCAACTGATTTCAATCTTCAGAGAAGCCATCAGCAAAGCATGTTACTCCCTTTATACAGAGAGCAACGGGCACTTCAGGGTCTCAGCTAACCACCAGCTCAGCTCAGCGGTGGGCAGGGCCGTCCAGCTTCCCTGCCCAGAGGGCTAAGAACCAGCTGAAAAGGGATTTTGCAACCTGAAGGCCAAAGTTCTTTTTTCTTATTAAATAGGATTTCTATTTGGTGCTCAATTTCTTTCACTCTCATACGTTTTCTGAAAATTTCTCTCTTTAGGGCAGCATTTTCTATCACAAAAAAAAAAAAAGGTGATTTCTTTTGGAAAAGTTCGAGTCAAAACATCTCTGTATTTTCTTGCTTCTAGAGAATGGAAAAACACGAGCTATCCTGTTGTGTTTTGAGTAGCTACTTCGGGAAACAGCACATAGACACATAAATTATTTCTTCTTGTTAATCGTCCCAAATGCCATCCTGTGTTTCTAAAGAATGACTGGGAATGTGAGTTAAAAATTGAGTAATGACTCCACATACTACCTTTCCCTATGAAATGTGTTTCCCTGCATTAGAAAATTTAGTGTGACCTCAATTTCTCAGTTTCCCATTGTTTAGCATGTCCCAAGGACCAGCAGACTTCCAGGTGCTTGGGGGGGGTGTGGTGGGGATTCAAGTAGGCATGGTTCCTGTCTATGGGATTTTTCAACATAAAGCTCACGAGACAGGCTAAGTTATGTGAACAAATGGCCAGTATTTGGTCAGTGTTCTGTAGTGTAAAAAACCGTGTTCACTTTTTTTTTTTTCGAATAGTACACATGGACTTTCATGGATATGTGGTATTTCATTGATAACTCTGGTGGAGACGGAAGAGGATGTGCCCCCCCATTGTACAGGATGGGCAGGGGGAGATGGTCTTTAGCAGCCGGGTTAGGCCATGTGGTTGGTGAGAGGTCAGCCATGCATCCAAGCAGAGCCTCTGCTGGGACCTGCTCAATGCCCAGGGTGACAGATGGATTGTGACCAACCTTTGGGGTTGAGTAGATTCAGGTTCTTGATAAGACACTCGGCTTCTCTAAAGCCCCTGTCTTCAGATGTCAAAGGAGGGACTAAGATGCAGAAGAAATGGAGGCAAACAGGAGAACTGAAGCCAGGTTCTTAAGGAGCCTGAGCAAAGGGTTTAATTTAAATGCAGATTCAATGGTAATGTCTCAGGTGTCTCATGAAAACCAAGCACATGCTCTCTCTCTCTCTCTCTCTCTCTCTCACTCACTCGCTCCTTCTCCCCCATCCTCACCCTCATATCGGCTTCTTACTTCTTTCCCTCCCGTCACTGGCTTTCTCTGCCTCTCTGGACATGGGATATATCAAGATTACCTTGGCTCTGACCTTCATCTTGGTTCAAGCTCCAACAGAGCAGAACCAGGATTTCAGAGCACCACGTACAGATTTAAAAAATCAAAATCCTGTTGGCTCATCTTGGGTCAGGGGTCTTGAAGAGGGGCCAAGGGAGCAGGGATTAAATGGTTGACAAGCCTTTTATAACTCTTTAAATACTAGGGAATGTGCCTATAGTTATGAGTGGATTGGACTTTCAGTGTTTCTATGAACTGAGTGTGTTTGCAAGTCAGAATTGTACCTGGCTTGATTTCATGCTCAGAGCACTCTTGAAGCATTCCTTTTGTTTAACCTCTGAGGAAACTGAGGCTCAGGGAGATGTAAACTTTGCCCAAGATAGAGTAGTAGTAGGGCAGAGTTAAGATATAAGCACAGGCCTGTGTGATACCAGAGTCTGCAGTATTGCCTGCAAGGCCTTTATCCCTTCTCTGAGAGTCAAAGACTGCACAAAGGGAGACATGCCTCAGTCCCCCTGATTTGAGATGTGTGGAAACAGGTCTGTGTCTCCATCCCACACTCTCCATGGACTTGTGCACTCTGATTTCATCAAGACCATTCCTAGGTTTGAGGTTTAAGTAGTTTTGTCTTGGGACTTCTCTTGCTTCTCAGCTTTTTTATTCAATCTCTGCCCAATGTGGAGATAACCAAGGAGCCCCACTGCACCCCTCCTCCAACACACACCTGGTTAAAAGTAACTTACCTTCAAACCTGAACTTCATGTGTCTTTGTGCCTCTGAACATAGTCTGCATGACACACAAGGACTTGATCCAATGAAACTGTCTTTATTTCCTGACTTCTGATACAGGAGGTCTTGGGTAGGGTGAGATGGGGTAAGGGGAGATGGTGTGGTGAAAAGCAAGTATCTGCTCTTCGACCAAAGGGTGTTCTAAATAGGCCTCAAATTTTCCAATTTCCAAAGAGCTGCTGGATCTTCCCCTCCCTTGACAGATTTTATTCAGGACAGTACAGATGACCTGGCTGAGGTGTAGTCACAGTCTGAAGACAACTATTGCCTTAGTGGTGGACAGTGCTGCAATTTCTTTGGGGGAAAATACCTATTTCTTGGCGGAACTAAATTAAAGTGGCTACAATGAGAACCCTGTAATATACACATATTTGAGAATCACCTAAATGAAGGAGTGGAGGTAACTGTTTGGTCTTTCAATATAAGCAATAGGATAGTTTCCCATGACCAATGGAATTCACCCAGGAATGCAAGGATGGTGTGACATATGCAAGTCAGTCAATGTAATACACCATATCAGTAATTTTTAAAAATACACAATTATATCAATAGATGAAGAGAAAGCATTCAACATGATCCATCACCTATTCATGATATAAAAAATTCTCAATAAAATGAGAATTGAAGGAAATTTCTAAATATAGTAAAAATAATCAAACATAACCCCACAGCAAACATCATACTCAATGGCGAAAAACTAAAATCCTTCCTTCTAATATCAAGCACAAGACAAGGTTGCTCACTCTCACCACGTCTATTCAATGTATACTGGCAGAACTTGCCATAGCAATTAGGCAAGAAAAAGATATTAAGGGCACTCAGATAGGAAAGGAAGAGGCCAGGCTCTCACTGTTTGTGGATGACATGGTAGTATATTTAGAAAATCCTAAAGACTACAAAAAAAGCTCCTAGAAACAATAGATTTTTTATAGTGAAGTGGCAGGTTGCAAAATTAATACACAAAAGTTCATGACTTTCCTGTATATGAATAATGAAATATAAGAAAGATATATTAATTGGATAATATTGTTCACAACTGTGCCTCAGAAAATCAAGTACCTCATAATAAAAAAAAACTAAAGAGGTAAAAGACACATACAAAAAATATGTAACACTACTTCAAGAAATAAAAGGGCATGGGGAAATGAAAACACATCACTTGATCATGGATTGGGAAGTTTAATATAATTAACATGACAATACTCCCTAAAGCATTGTACAGATTCAATGCAATCCCTATAAGGATATGCATGATATTGTTAAAAATATTTTATTATACCACTGTTAGATATACAATTACAAGACGTTCATCTTTGAGTTTTGGTTCTACAGTGTTCCAACACTCATCTCTCACCGGTGCCCATCTCCCTTCACCAATGTCCCCACTTCCCTCCCCTTCCCCAAACTGCTTCCATGGCAGGTTCTTTATCTCCTTTCTCTCTCTCTCTCTCTCTCTCTCTCTCTCTCTCTCTCTTTCTGCTCTAACTCTCCTCGCTTCCCTTTCTTACACATTGTGGATTGTAATATATTGTAGAACATGATTGATTCCAGTAGTTTGACCTACTGCGCAGCTGCAAGAGAACACGCAACTCAAGGAGAGCCAGAAGGCAGCTCTCCCCCATGCATCTGAGTCTCTGCATGATGGCTGAGAGCCCTGAGGCAGTTCGTGGGCAGGGCCACCAGGCCTCTGGGATGGGTCAGAGAGGGGAATGGGGACCCAGCTCCCTCTCCATGAACGCCTGGTGACTTCTGCCTTCCATGGCCGACTACCTGGGCTTGAACTCCTCTGCTCTGCTGAGTTGGTCTTGAGATCAACATCTCTCTTGCATGGGTTCTGATGAACTGTGGGGTCCAGACCGCAAAAATGGTGGCTACTATGGTGAGTGAGTCTCATCTGGCTGCTTCTGAGGCCCTACAGAGGTGTTGGGCCAACACCCAAAACCCATCTCGCCTCCTGGGAGCCTCATGGTCAGCTGAGCTAGGGGAGAGCTGGATGGCAGCTCTCCCCTGTGTGTCTGAGTCTCTGCGTGATGGCCAAGAACCCCGAGGCAGTTTGTGGGCGGGGCCACCAGGCACTGAACATGCAGCCTTACATTAGCAAGGCAGGAGCTTTGTATTGAAGTACACACTTGAGCCAACTGAGTGCACTGGGAGCGTCCTTCAGGGGAGAGGAGTCAGGGCTTGGTGAAGGACAGCAGGGCTCTCATCCCTTCCTAGAAATGCCCAGTCCTCCATCGCTAACCGGAAAACCAGACAAATGCCTTCTCCAAGATCCAAGCCACTTCCAAAGGGACTGGCTTCCTGCCTCTGAATTGCATCAGACTTTCCTGACACTTAGTTTTATTCATTGGACATTCCTCTGAAATGTGCTAATTCTGGGATGCACAGGAATCCTTCCTCGGTAGAGCGAGATTTATCTCTAGGGTTGGGAGCTATGTCTTAAGACTCTTGGAGGTGGGAATGCAGAGAGCTGTTTGGCTTATTTTCACAGAGTGTTTGGGACCTTTGTGTTCCTTTCTCATTTTGGAAGGTGTGTGACAAGTGTCTGGAGTGAGAGCAGAAGGAGAGGTTGGACTAGGCCCCTTGCACAGCTGGAGGACTGTTGGTGGGCCCCCTCCATCTCTAAGAGGGTCTGTGTGAAGTTGCTATTGATTTCACCCTCATCCTGTGCATAGGAGTTGCCAGTGATGATAGTAAGCATTGGCTGTGTAACAAATGACCCCCAAACTTTGTCACTTCAAACAACAACCATTGACTATGTTACAGGTTGTCACTCTTCATCTGGGCCAGGTGGGATGAAGGTCGTTGGGCTGTGGGGCAAGGGAAGAAGTTCCCCCTTTGGTCCTCTGGATGCTTTTCAGGCTGGTTGAGTAATCAAATGACATCGGAAGAGGAAATGACACATTTCATGATGGGCCTCTGAGGAGCTACACTCATGTAAATTCCAAGGTGAATGGGTTTGAGACAAGGGATTTTCAGTCTGAACTACGATGGAACAAAACCGTGGGCTTTAAGAGAGCTGCTGGGCCCTTTTAGGCAGAGGCGCTGGCAGCCCTCTGCATGTTTATTGTATCTTGCCAGGTGCTATGTCCTGCCAGGTGCGGCTCAGGCCACTACTGACCATGTCCTGCCCATGCTTCTCCTCACCAGCTGTCTGGATGGTGCCCGCACCCCACTTTTGCCAGGAAGGGGGTCTGTCCCATGAGAGGGAACCCATCACTTGCCAGCTGAGAGGCAAGAGCTGGAGGAAGGCCTGGGGAGACAGGCAGAGAGAGCGGCAAGTGCAGGGAGCATAGGGCGGAAGGTGCGGAAGGATGCACAGTTTCCACTTCCGTCCTCGGGCACAGAGAGGTCCTGGAGGAGCCCTTGGCTGCTCTTTGGGAGAAAGCTGGAGGCAAAGCTGGAGCCAGGCTGGGCTTTCTGCCCCGCCCCTTTCTCTGGCCATTGCTCTCGGCTCCCAGGGTCTGGATGAGAGTCAGGAAACCCTGAACATTTTCTCTTTCTTCAAAGGCTCTGCCACAAAGCACATTATGAACCTTTTCCTGGGACCAGAGAGGCCTAGCTCAGCAGGCTGCATGCAGGCTTGGCACGTGGGAGCCCTGGGTTCCGTCCCCAGCACTACACGATTCCTGGAGCACCACCCACTATGGCTCAAAACATAAAATTGGTGTTTTCCAAGTGACTGCCTGAAAGCCTTTTTTTTAAAAAAATCCTTTTTTGTTTGTTGCTGATGTGTGCTCAGGAGACTGAGGCTCAGAAAAGCCTGCATGGTAGGACGTGTGCGGGTGAGGGCCCGGGAGCCGGGGACCCAGAGCTGGTTGTCATAGCATCAGTATCCACAGACCTGGTTTATGCATCTAACCTTGCAGTGCTTCCAGCCACACACCTGCTACTGGACAGAGGGGACTGGCACAACGGAGGCCTGGCTCTGTGACTGGGGCACCTGCTGGTATGTGCAAGGACCTGGTTTGATGGACCTGGCCCAGCACTGCATGGCCCCCAGAACTGCCAGGTGTGACTCCAGGCCCCCAGCACCAATTGCTGGCCTGGGCTGATATCAGTGGGAGGAGTCCCCAGGCCGCTGAGCCCCTGCCTGGCAGCCACCCCAACCGGCCAGTATCTGCAAGGAGGTTAGAGCTATTCCTGCCTCGCTGCAGATGAGAGTCTCTCCCTCCACATCCCCTTCCTGCTCCCCACAAGATCACTCCTCTCTGTGTCCCTCAGTTCTTTGCATCTCTGGGCTAGGCAGCTCTTTCCTGTCTAGGAGCAGAGAGCAAACATTTGAGGCTTTACTGGGCAGATAGTTTCTATGGAAACAAATCCATCTGGCCCAACAGCACTGCAGCCGCCATGTGCAGTGTGGCCCAGGCGTGGCATCTGGCCCAACAGCACTGCAACCGCCATGTGCAGTGTGGCCCAGGCGTGGCATCTGGCCCAACAGCACTGCAACCGCCATGTGCAGTGTGGCCCAGGCGTGTCATCTGGTCCAACAGCACTGCAGCCACCATGTGTAGTGTGGTCCAAGTGTGGCTGGCTACCGGCAGTCCTGGGAATGGCGCTGGCATCCGCCTTTCAGATCATGTCCAGTTCTCCTCAAAAGATCATTCTAGGGCCAGAACAATAGTACTGTGGGTATATGGAGAAATGTGTCTCCAGGCCTGGTCCACAGATATGCATGTGAGTCCTTACTTTAGAAACAGTTCTGTTGAACAGGGTTATTATTCTTGCTTCCCAATTAACAGATTAGAAGGGGTAAGCTGGAAACAGGTATGCTAGAGACTGCAAATGCTAGGGACACAGATCCACTGAGAGCAGTGAAAACAACAACGAGACAGACACTGAAACTCCACTGGGCCATAAAGTCACTTATGACGGGAAATTGTTAATTGTTCTAGACTATGTTGCCTTTGATTAGCATGCTACTTAAAAATGGTAATTAAAAAATAAAGGTGAAAAATAAAGGAATACTGAATAACTTAAAAAAATAGTACAGTGGGGAGGGCATTTGCCTTGCACACGGCCAACCCAGGTTCTACATCCCTGCATCCCATATAGTCCCCGAGCATGGACAGGAGTAATTCCTGAGTGCAGAGTCAGGAGTAACCCCTGAGCATGGCTGGGTGTGACCCAAAAAAAAGACAAAAAAATCCTGATTTGATTTTTCCAACCACTTACACATGCAAAACAGGAGCAGGCAGTTGGCGAGAGTGCTGCTCCCCGGTTTGTTCTTTCTATGGAAAACTAGGGTGCAGCAGCTCCTCCCTCTTAGGCATGCACCGTGCCGGGAGCCAGAGGGGTAGTGCGCTTGGCACGAGCACGCTGTCACCTCCGCATCACCGGGCGGGCGCATGCGCTTCTCCCATCTAAGAAAAGGTGAGGGGTTTCCCGCGGTGTGCAGCTGCACGTGTGGCCGTGCCTCATCTCCAAACTCCCCAGCACTGACGTCCCAGGAGGAGCGCACCAGATTGGACGGGATGTAGCACAGAAGCCAACCAGACCTGACTAATAAAACATAAGCCCAGAAGGGCTTAACTGGCAAAACAGCCGTAAACCCTGAAACAAGAACGTAATGTCCCCAGGGTGAGATACAACAATTTTCACAAATTTTCTTCTACGGAAATATAAATATTTGTCATTCTGTTTGCCCTTTAATGATTACAAGCAATATTAAAATAACGACTGTGGGCCTGCAATGGGGGTGGGCTTGAGGGATAGTTGGGAAAATGGAGACATGGTGGAGGAAGGTGGGTGTGTTGGAATTGGGGCTGGAATATTGAATACCTGCAATAAATCATCATGAACAGCTTTGTAAACCACGGTGTTTAAATCAAGAGTGTGTATGTGTGTGAAATGTAAAAAGAAAGTTAATTTACTTTTTCCTCTTTTTAAAAAAAAGTCAGGGCTGGACTCCTGCAAGGCTAATGAGCCACATCTCCTGTTAGAAGATTCTGGACCAAGCGTTTTGGCTGCCCGTAGCTCCGGGTCCGGAGAACATCCACATGTCTCCGGTCTCCCTCGAATCCCCCCACCTGACTCCAGCATACCAAGTTCCTTCTCAGTCCTGACGCACAGATACCCTGTGCTTTCTTGACAGGTGGAGTCCGCGGCACGTTTAGCGGGCAGACACTCAGCCACTAGGTGCCGCTGTGGGAAGACGTTTCTTTAAAAGCCACTGGAGGTATCGCAGAGCACTGTGGGCGAACAGGGTGTGGTGTATACCCCGGCACACCTGTGCGCACCTGGGCTCACTGTATTCAAAGAGGAATCACAGCGGCTCCCACGTTTTCGGGGTCACCCCAAGCCAGAGCACTGGGAGCATTCGTCTGGATCCTATTCTCAGGGTTGAAGAGGTCAGGGCAAGACGCATCTGGCGAGGTCCCCAATGCATCCAAATGTCTGCTGGGTTCCGACGTGTCCTTCTGCCATGCTTGTGGGGTGGGGGAGGGGGCCAGGTTCTCTCCTCAAGGTGTCCCGTGCAATTTCTCTTTTGGGCCAACAGAAAGGCAACGAGCGGTCTCGTAACTGCTGTCCGGGATGTGCCCACCCATGCCCTCCTACCAGTTAGGGGACCCGCTGAGCCCTCTGGGAAGGCACCCCACCTCCATACATAGTGTGGGAAAAGAAGAATATCTGATGGCACATGGAATCTCACCATGGTGCAGAAAAGAGACTTTTCCCGTAATTTTCAATGCAGTGGCTCAAGGGATGCCTTCCTAAGCCAAGACAGGCGGTGTGACAGAGTTGTCTCTCCGGGGACGGTGCTCCCTGCAGAGAGGAATGGCGTCCTCACTGCTCCATGGACGCACATAGGGCAGTCCTGCGGCAGGGTCTTTGCACACCCCACGCCTTCGGCTGGGAAGCTGTTGTCCAGCTATCCAGGTAGCGCCCTCAGGTGCACCCTGGTGGAAGCTTCCTTTGCAAGTATGGGAGCAGGGGAGGCATTAGATCCTTCCCGAGGGCAAGGGGCTGTCTTGTTTCTTAGGTTACGCTTTCTCCCCAGCACTGGTCCTGTGACAGCCCCATCACACGCAACGGACACTGGTTGGGTGAGGGTGTGGATGGACGGGCGAGAAGCAGGACAGCAGGAGTGAGGGACGGCTGCAAAGGTGCCTGTTCCCTGCACGGTTCCAAAGGCCGAGGCTGGAGAGGGAGCAGAGAAGGCGGCCCTGGAGAGGAATGTGGGTATGTGCCAACCTCCCGATGCAGCTAACAGGGACTGTGCCAGCTGACTGCCTGGCTCTCCACCGGCCCAGCTGCCAGGGCTCAGCCCATCTAGGGGTGGCCGGAGCAGGTGGCCCCGGAATGTCTGCCGTCATAAGCAGGCGGGTGACGTGCCTGGAATGGTCACCATCCGGGCCCAGCTCAGCCTTGGTGATGGCAAACATGACGGGTGCAGGGCCTGCTGCCTGGCGGGGCTGACGGACAGTTTCCCATGGTTAGAAAAACAAATAAGAACTAGGCAGTCTATACAGGCAGCATGGAAAATGGGGGCTCTGAGTCCCTTTCCTCTGTGTGTGTGTGTGTATGTGTGTGTCTATGTGTGAGTACATGAGCACCAGAATAACTGTGGAATTATAATTGCTTTATGCGATTGTCATCAATACCATAGAATAAATCTAATACTATTATTTAAGCTGTCAGAACAGCAGCTGTCCCTATGTCCTTGCTTGCCATATGTAGAAACTATGCTAAATGCTTCTGAGAAAACCAGTGTTAATCTAGTGGGAGCACCGTATATGTTTCTATAAGGTAAGATATGACTATGATGCCCATTTTCCAGATAAGGGCATTGAGCTTTTGTTATTTGCTTGGGCTGATGAAAGACCCATGAAATCACTCACTCACTCACTCACTCACTCACTCACTCACTCACTCACTCACTCACTCACTCACTCACTCACTCACTCACTCACTACTCACTCACTCACTCACCATCTTCTGTCCATAGTCAATCTTACACTTGCATCTATTCATCCATCCACCCACCCAGTTCTGTACTTCTATCAGAGAGAAGAATATGCTCTAAGTCAGTACTGTTATATGCAGCACAGTAGCCACTAGCCTCATGCAGCTATAGCCACTTGTCGGGAACGCCGCGGGTCCCCGACAGTGCCGGAAGTGAGTTCCCTTCTACCTCCGAGCCGGCAGGGAATGGATGAAGACTCAGGAATCCAATGCAGTTTTAAAAGGCTTTACTTATCACAGGTTCAGGCATACAAGTCGGCAATAGGAAAAACCCTGTGTTTAGGATTCCCAGCTAGAACCCCAGACACAAGTAGGCCAAGATGGCGGCCACCACTTGTTAAGGCCCTGTAACAGAGGAGACAAAGACAAGACTCCCAAGAAGGGTGCGAGCTCACAAAGAGAGAGCTGAAAAAGAGAGAGTGAGAAGGAAGCAGGCTAGTTTTGTACCCCTGCAACTCAGACCTCCCTCCCACTATTATGGGAAGCAGGGAGGGTCAAATGCCCCTCAGGTAATTTCTCCCAGCACCTCACCTAATGTCTTGAGCCAAGATCTGCCTGGAAAAGCCTTTATAGGGTAGAGAAGAGGGTTTCTGAGATGGCATGTCTCTGTACCAAAGACTAATACTAATGCCAGTTAAATATTTATCCAAGCCTTCACAAGTCTCGTCTACTTCACGGTAGTTTTATATTTTAGTTGCCTTTGAGTTATCAGGGAGCCATGCTTGCTTGCTTGGAGGCAAACAGCATTTCTCTCTGGTCTAATTACTTAGGGATCCAACGTGGCCAGGGAAATATGCTGTTAAGATCTAGCTAGTCCCACAATGATTGTGGTAGCATGAGAGAATATTTATATCAGCTAGTACAGAATATATGGTCAGATAAACTGCCACATTTAGACTACCCCCTTATCTATGAAGTGATTTGCAGGAGGCAATCCAGGGCAGATGCAGAGGCTCTTAGAGGAGTCCTGCAACAGCCACTGAATACTAGAGGTGAGGTACTTTTAATCATACACAATTAGCTAGAATTAGGATTTCCATGGACAAAGTCCCTGGAGCAACATAAAATATTTGTCTGTTAAGTACAGCTTATTTTTCCCGGGTTACCTTCCATTTCTTTCTGAGCTGAGAGTTTCTGTGAGCATAAGTTACATCACACATTTGAACTTTAGAAAAATTCCAAAATGTCTCATCATGATTTTAATGCTCCTTGCATCTTGATGGTCTATTGAAAAGATACTACGTCCTGCCTATTAAATGAAAGAAAATACATTATTCAAACAATTTTCTATGTTCAAATCACATGTTTTAAACATGGCAGATAGGAGTTAAATTTCTATATGCAGCTCACATTATATTTCTACTGGCCAGCCCTGTTCTAGCCCTTTCACTGTCTTGGTGCTCCTGGGTCATGGGGTGGGGCGGGGCTCCTAACGGAATAATTGTAGTCCCATGAGGTAAGCGCTATAATAGATGTAGGAACTGGGCTCAGGGCCAGCAATTTGCCCTGAGCCTTCAGTTCTGCAGAGCCTGGGATCTGGGGACATTGACATCCAAAGTGAGGTTTCCCAGATACGTGAGGATTTGTCATGGGGCTGTGAGGAAAGGTGATTGTCTCAGGTGCTGGTGCAGCCAGTGAGGCATGTCACAGTGGGCTGGCCCTGGGACAAGGGCAGTTTGGTGGATAAGTGGGTGTGGAGGAGAGTCCTGTGTGGCCCAGCCCAAGTAGGGAGCAGAGACGAGAAATACTCAGCAAGAGAAGGGAGTGTTGGCCAGGTACCTGCGTGCCAGCCACTCTCCCGGAAGCTTTCTCCTCCATTTGCCCATTCTGTGACTCTGCATATTTCTCCAGTGTTTACTTTGTGCCAGGCCTTGCTTCAGGTGCCGAAAACCCAGCAGGGAACAAGGCTAAATGCCTGGGCTCCTGGAGCTAACACGCAGGACGAGGAAAGAGAATGGATCACAACGGTCCATTGACTCGGACAAGTCACAGAGCTGATAAAGGCCGAGGCCGGGAGTCTGATGCTGGCATCATCGCTTCCCTGCCCCCACCATGTTGCTTTGTCAGACCCAGGAGTCTGGATTTTTTTTTTTGAAAGCCAGAGAAGATCTGCTGGGTCTTGGAGGAGGAAGAGAAGGTCTAGAAGGACATTAGGAATGGCCTAGGGCATCGCGCTGTGGGAATGGGCCAAAGTGTCTGATTTTGCTTTTCAGTGCAGAAGCTTGAGGGATACATCTCAAATCCAAATCAGATGACATCAATGGTTAAGTCATGGTCTTCTATTTATCACTGTATCACTGTCTTCCCGTTCATCATCGATTTGCTCGAGCGGGCCCTAGTAACACCTCCATATGTCCTGTCTCATGCTAGTAGAGCCCAAGGCATCTGCTTGCTCCAGGAACATAAAGAGCCTCAATCCATTCCGGAATGAGGTCTATAATTGTTCCTGGTATTTGGCATATATATCAAATACAACACGGGTAGCTTGCCAGGCTCTGCCGTGCAGGTAGCATACTAAAACCCAAATCGATGAAGTGATTCCACGCTGTCTGACTGGGTTGCTTCTCCAGGGACTGTCCCTCCTGCAGAGAGGAAAGGACTCTTCTTTCCAGGGATGTGCGTAGGGCAGTCCTGCCCCAGGGCCTTTGCATGTCCCAAGCTCTGGGGTTGGGAAGCCTTTCAGATACTCAGGTAGTCCCCGCAGATGCACTCTCTGGAGCCTCTGCGCCAACGCCACCTTCTTAGAATGCCCTTCCCCCACCACCCTCGTCCTTCACTTCCTCTTTGGTTCTTCCCTGCAGCCGTTGCTGCCACGGATAGGGAGAACATTCTCTGACTACATTTGCTGTGTATTCGGGTACTGAAGCCCGCGCGTTTAGATCAGACTGGAATAGTTTAGTCAGGCTGTGGGAGCAGAATGTAAAGAAGAGCCTTTCTAGCTCTCCTCATCCTGCCAGGCCCCCAAGTTCATCGCAGGGACACCCACACACTCCACGGAGACCAGTTGTGTTCCTCCCCAGAGACCAGGGGCCCTGAAGCAGGGGCTTGTTTGTGTTTTGGGACAACTCTTACAATGGTACCTGCATGAGTTCTGGGACCTCCCTCCCAGGGTACCTGTTTGTATTCTGGGGCCCTCCCAGGGCAACTGTGCTCTGGGACCCTCCCAGATTGGCTTCTGCTGTCAGTGGCTCCTGGAGACCTGCCAGGGTTTCCACTGATGACAGGCGTTTGATCCCATTTCTCTTCTCTGCTCACAGTTGAAACTTCCTGCTTGCTCTTTCTTTCTCTCTCTCAGGAAGACGTGATTTTTGTGGCAGCTGTTGTCATTTTCTTTTTGGTTCTGGGGGCCACATCCAGCAGGGCACAGGAGTGGCTCCAGGTTTGGTGCTCCAGAGTCACTCCTAGAGGGGCTTGGGGAGCCTCATGGATTGAACCTGGGACTCCCAAACAAACCAAGCACATGCTGCAGCTGTTGAGCCTTCTCCCCGGACCTAAGACTATCCTTTTTTTTTTTCACGCAAACTTTAGGGATGCAGCAAACAGAGCAACTGCCCTTTGCTCTAGGCTCTTCGCATGGCACCAGGAAGCAGTGAAGGAATGTAAGAGGAGGGACATCCATAAGGGGTGAAGGGTGGTCAGTGTCCGAGGCTCCTGGCCATCGCCACTCTGCCGTCAATCCAAGAAGGTAAGAAGGGCTGCCCGGGCCGGAGCGATAGCCCAGCGGGTAGGGCGTTTGCCTTGCATGCGGCCGGCCCATGCCGGCCAGGGTTCGATTCCCGGCATCCCATATGGTCCCCCGAGCACTGCCAGGAGTGATTCCTGAGTGCAGAGCCAGGAGAAACCCCTGAGCATTGCCAGGTGTGACCCAAAAAGCAAAAAAAAAAAAAAAAAAAGAACGGCTGCCCTGGGCTGGCATCACAGAATGATACTGAGGGGGTGGGGGAAGGGAGAAACACAAAGTCCCGCCTCTTGTGACCCTTTCCCAGGCTCCAAGGGAAGTGATATTCCTTCTAGCTGGGGCCCGAGTGAGTCCGCTTTAGTTACCCAGTGGCAAAGGAAAATCAAAAGTAGGATCTCAACCTGGGGGCTGGATATATCCAAAGCGCAGAGTCAACGACACTGTGAGCAGGAGATGCAAACCACAGCAACCAAACTGAAAAATGTGCCTGTCAGAGAAGGAGGCGGGGAGGGGGTTTGTAGTGGGGGTGGTGGGGGAGGGAGGCTGGGGGCACGAGTGGAGAGAAACTGACATTGGTGGAGGGACCAGGGCTAGAACAGCTATGATAAACTTTGTAAATCATGGTCTTAATAAGAAAATCTTTTTAAGAACTAGAAATCTTATTTTTAACAAGTATTTTATTATGCCACCGTGAGATATACAATTACAAAGATGTTCATATTTGGGTTTTGGTCATACAGTGTTCCAGCACCCATCCCTCCACCAGTGCCCATCTCCCACCACCAAAGTCCCCGGTTCCCTTTCCCCTCCCCAGCCCACCTCCATGGCAGGTTCTTTATTTCTTTCCCTTTCTCTCTATCTCTTTCTCTTTTCCTTCCCTTCCAGATTGCGGATTACAGAACATACATTAAAGGGTGGTCATGTGTATCTTTTTGCCTGTATTTAATGCTCAGTTCTAGGTTGGTATTAGTACTTTCGACAATTGTTAGCACACTGTTCCATTTTCTGTCTTACCTAGCCTCTGACTCCCACACATTTGTGATAATTTCCACTTTTGACAAAACCTTCTGATATATAAGAACTCGAAATCTTATAATCCTCATGAATTTTTGTACTGATCGTTGATTGGATTTAAATTCATTTCTTTATGCTATTGCTCACCGCCTCCCATAAAGTCTTTTCTTTTGAGTCCTTTGAGCCACAAATCACAAATCAATAGCAATGGGAAGGTGACAGATAATGCCAGTCACTGATATAGGTTGAATTGTTTATTCCTCAGCTCATGTAGCATATTATGGGCTGGCTTTAGTTCATGTACCAATAGGACCCCCTTGGGGCTAGATAGTCTTAATCATGACCCCATTTTAAGGAGGAGAAAATATAAATAAAGAGGAAGTTGGTTTGAATGTTGTTCGTTTGAGACCATGCTCTGGGGCCAAGGTAGTTTAGTGGTGAAGGCGTTTGCCTTGCAGAAAACGACCTGGGTTCAATCGCCAGCACCCAGTATGATCCCCTGAGCTCTGCCAGGAATGATCCACAAACACAGAGTCAGCAATAAGGCCTGAGTACTGCAGGATGTAACCCCCAAATCCCCAAATTAAATGAAATCAAAAGGAATCTGTGCTCTTTGCCACCCTTCTAACTAGGTTTGAAGCCCTTATGAGAGGTAGCAGAAACACTTTCTGTTTTGATTTGGGAGTCAGTTGTTTCCATTTATTTAAATTTAAGGTTATTTGATTTAAGTGTCACTCTGGCTATGTGACACAGTCAGGGCTTACTCCTGACTCTGTGACTCTGTGCAGGGATCACGCCTGGTGGAGACTTGGGGACTGTCTGTGGTGCTGGGGGATTGAACCTGGCTGGGCTGCGTGCAAAGCACCCTTGTAACTTGCTGTATCATGGCCCTGGCCATTGGTTATTTGATTTCTCCATTTTATGGAGCCTAGGTCCTTCCAAGAAGTTTCGGGAATTGAATGCCACAGATTGTGTTTGTTATTCAGACCAGAAGTGGCAAGGACTGATGCTCAGGCCTGTCTTGTCCCAAAGCATCCTTAGCCCATTGATGGGCTTGGTAGACTTCTGGGCAAATAGGAAATATTGTGGAGGAGCCTGGGAATGGCTCAATGGTGAATGTGTCTGCTTGCAAGCCCGAGGCCGAGAGTTTGATTCCCAGGTTCACCCACATGCTCCACGTATGGTCCTGGCAGTTCTGCTGTTTGGGGCATCTCCGTGATGGTCACAGAACATGCAATCCTCCCCCTGCAGCCAGGTATGTGTGAGTACTGCAGCTAAACGTGTAGCCCCTGTAAGTGTCACAACCACAACCAAAAGCATGTAACCCCCCGCATGAGTTTCTGCCAAGCAAGTGAGAATGACAACCAAGCATGTGTGGCAATGCCACTCATCGCAACAACACTGATGGGCAGGGGACGTGGGGAGAAAATAAATGTTGAAGGAGCAAGTTCATTTCTTAAGCTTTCTGGTGGTTGCACACTCACCTTATCTGCTCTCTAGAACGTGTAGTTAAAGGAGAAATTAAAGGGAAAACTCCAGCCTTCAATCATTTGCTCTCTCCTTAAATTAACCAGTAGATGAATCTAAGGGGAGCACTTTTGGTTCCAATGATTCAGAGCCTTGTTGTAATCCTCCATTTCTCCTGATAAATACAGTGGTCTAAAGTGTATCACAAGGGCTGGACTCACTGCTGTAACAAGCCAACCCTCTAATTTCAGAGGCTTGACACAATAGTCTATTTCTCACTTGTGTGTGAGCCCAATGTCTGCTTCCATATCAATGTTCCTTTTCAAGGGCATCCAGGGATAAGGCTGTTTAATCTAGTGTTTGCCCCAACCTCTGGCCCCTGGAGACACGTGCTTCCAGCTTGGCAAAGAGTGTGGCGAGGGATGGTGGAAGGTGCACATCCATTACAAAAAAAAATCCTGTCTTGGGGTAACCATCACTCTCTCTTGGGAGGAGGACCTGAATTTTTTTTTTCTTTGTTGGGTCACACCAGCGATGCTCAGGGATTACTCCTGGCTCTGCACTCAGGAGTTATTCCTGATGGTGCTGGGGGAACATATGGGATAGTGGGGATCAAATCTGGGTTGGCCGCATGCAAGGCAAACGCCCTAGCCACTGGACTATCTCTGTGGCCCAAGGACCTGAATTTTTGGTGGGTGGCAAGTGAAGAACAAGGCTTCTCTTGGGGGGGTGTTGGTCCTGGAAGTGTTCAGGGTTTGAACACTTGAGTGGTGAGACAAGACACTCGAGTTGGAAATGCTCCAATCTTAGGCAAATTTCTAAAACCTCATCTAAAAAAGCAAAGAATTAGGGTCAAGCAGAGACTCTTGTAGATGTCAGGAAAGTTGCGGCTACATCTGACGGTGCTCAGGGCATACTACTGGCTCCGCCTCAGGGATCACTCCTGGAGAGGCTCGGGGACCATATGAGGGCGCCAGTGATCAATCCCTGGCCAGACGCATGCACAGTAGTATCTCACCTGCTCTACTCATCTCCCCAGCTCTGCTGTCAGGCAAATTGGAATAGGTAGAGCAAAGGCAGAGAATCTGAGACTTGGGTTCAAATCCAGACTCAATCTATGACTCTCTAATCTCAACAGTTAGCCTCTCTTGAGAGTCTGTGTTCTTCCCTGCCAAGTGTGGGTTGAAGTTTCAGGATGACAGCAAATACGGAGCCAATCCATAGAGGGCCCCCGGAAGACAGCGGAGGGTAGAGAAAGAGCAGCGGACATCACTATGCTCTCGGTGCAAGAAAGCAAACACATCTTCATTCTTTTCAGTTGCTCTGGAGATAGAAAGAGGGGTGGCGAACCATGAGCTTCATGTAAATCCAAGTTGTAGGACAGCGTGGATGTTATGGTTCAGTCTGCAGATGTTTCAACATCTGTCATGTATCAAGAATGAAGCCAGAACTCAGAGTCTAATCAAGAATTATGATTAAACTGCCTACAATTGCCTGAATTCTACAGAGGCCATGAAAGAGGAAAAACAAATACAATATTGGTAGCTAGGATTTATTGAGTGTATATGCTCAATCCTTTAATCCTTACATCAACCCCCCACGGGGACATATTATTATTATTATTCCCAGCGCCAACGCCACATGTCATTACTATTGTCATTTTGCAGAGGAGAGAAGGAAGGCAAGTCCAAGGACAGCCTTTTTGAAGATAATCAGTTACTAGTGGAGGACCTGGGATTTGAACTCGGGCAGCTGGACTCCAGAACTCGAGTTCTGAATCAAAGAGCTGGGGATCTTGTTGGAGGAAATGCTTTATTATCTGTGTGAAAACACTCCAACACAATGCACGATAACATTGTGTTGAAGTGTGGTTCTGATTAGAAATGCTGGAGGAATTTAGACTGGACAGGAAGTCCCAGGGTCGGGCAGGACCGAGAGGCAGGCATTGCTGGGTGTTTGCATCGTTCCCATTTAAGGAGAGCAGATGAGGAGGAGGAGGAGGAGGAACTGGGCAGGTAGGATTTAGAGGCTGCTGTTGCTAATTACAGCCTGTATAATCACAGGCAAATTACTTAACCTTTCTGAGCTGGGCCTCCTCAATTGAAAATAGGGATTATAACAACTATCTTAAAGAGGACGCAGTTATTGTTATAAAATAGTATTAGCACCCCGGAGGTGAGAGTCATTTAACAAATACCAATGAAGACCCAGACACTGCAACAGTCACAATAACCACATTATGCTACTGTATCAAGTCGTTTCTCCACAGAACACAGAGAACCTTTAGTGTTCACTCTCATGATTCCCCCACTGCCATCTTTGCCGAGAGCTAGGCTGGCGGGGGCAGGCTCTGTCTGTCTCTGCAATTCCAAGGCAGTCAGGAGAGGATTTCCAAGACTTTCCTTCCAGAGTTAAGATTTGTTAACGCGCTCAGACACCTCCTCCTGAAAGCAAGACCCGCATCTTCCTCCACTGGCCCAAGATTGCCATAGGACCACACCCACTTTCAAGAGGATTGGGCTGGGTCCCACTATCACCTCCTAGGGGTGGGAAGAACACAAAAAACATTTGGGGCACAGCGTGAACCATCGCTACCGGGCACAATCTGCTTTTTTGTAAAACTAATCTACCAAGAAGAAGAAAGTGCGAGGTGAACTCCTCGGGTCAAGCTCACACGGGCTGTCCAGTGGGAGCCGGGTTCAACCCACACATCAGGGCCGGGTACGCCTCCAAGTGTTAGCGCAGGAAGGCAGCTGGATGGTGTGGGGACCCTGGTAGCGGGCCCAAGCAACGCAGAGGACAGCAAAGGGCAGAGAAACAGGGCCTGGGTGTTTTTGCATTAGACAACAGCCAGTGCCCTCTCTGCTCTCTGGGAAGGCAGGAAGGGGCAGGGGAGGTTTAAGTTAAGCATTAGAAGAGTCTGGCCTGATAAGGCAGGCTTGGAAGATGCAGCGCTTCAGGCCTTAAGGCGACAGTAGAGCCGCGCTCACCCCGCGCACAGGACAGGCTGCCGCAGGAAGCCAGGGGTAAGGTGACCAGGGGCAGGAACGCAGAGAGGACCGAGCTGAGAGCAGCTTAGGGAGTCTGAGCTCCTCTGGTCTCTGAAGGACCAAGCCAGAAGGCACCTGCGTTCTTCAACAGTGAGCACTCATCCTTTCCCAGAGCGGGAGGTTTAGACACAAACGCCCCCCTTCCCCCCTTGCCAATGCTTAGGTGAACAGGGACCAGCAGTCACCGAGGTTCGGGCATCCTGAGCGGTGGGGTCCGGCGGTTCCGTTACAGTCTGCAGGATCTAGCCTCTGCAGGGCCCCTTCTAATTGTCCAGCCCCGAGCTTGCTCCAGCGGGGTCTCAGGCTAACAACCCCCGCCAGGGGCAGCTGGGTGGGGGCCCGGCTTCGTGCCGCGGCCCGGAGCTCCCCGACTCTTCCATCCTCCACCCCACCCACTCGCTTCCCTTCCCAGAGCACTGTCGGGAGCGGGGGTCTGGGCTGGAGTCGGCGCCCCAGGTTCAGCTTGGGGAGGGGGAGAACGAGCCCCTCCTGGGGCTGCCCTTTCCGCGGCCAGGCTCGGGGTGCCCGCCGCGGCGGCGCGGGAGGGGGGGTGCGCACTGCGGCGGGGACGGGGGAGGGACCGTGACTCATCGCCTGTAACCCAACACCCGCCCGCCGCCCCTCCCCGCGCCGGCCTGCGACACCGCCGAGACGGGGGCGCCCCAGGCCGGGTCGGGAGCGGCGGACCCCGGACAACCCCCGGCTCGCAGAGCGCTCGCAGCCGCAGTCTCGGCGTTGGGCGCAGAGTCGCCTCCGGCCCGCGGCCTGCGGGGAGCGAGACCAAGGGGGCCTGCGCGGGAGCGTTGGGAAAGCCCGGGGAGGGGGCGCCGGGCCGGGGACCCCCTTTCTCCCGGCCCCCCGATTCCCAGCCGGCCCGCGCGAGGACAGCCCCTCGCCCCGCACCCTCCGAGCGCCGCTGCGGCCTACCCCGCGCCGTACAAAGGGCGAATCGCGACACGCACCCCTCCCCCTCCGGGCTCGGGGTGGCCCGGAGGACCCCAGGGAGGCGCGGGCAGCCGCGGCCACCGCGCCCCTAGCTCCACCTCCGGCCCGGCCGTGCGATCGCGCCGCCCCCGCCCCCGCCCCCCGCCTGTCGGCCCGTCCCCCCGGGGAGGGATCGGGGGCGCGGCGCCCCCACAAAACACTCCCCTCCTGCGCCGGGAGCCACCCCCTCTCCCCCTCCCTCAGCTCACACCGCCGCCTCCCCCGGCCGCCGCCGCCACCTCGCCCGACGCTCCGCCGCGGCTCTGGGCGGCCGGTGGGCGGTGCGCGGCCCGTGCGCGCCGGGGGGCGCCAGATGTGCGGTCCCCGCCGCCGCCTGTGACCCAGCCGCCGCCCGAGCGCCACCCCCCATGTTGCGGGGGCGACCCTGAGCGCATCCCCGCCGCGGATCGCCCGCGACCCCGAACCCCTGCGCGCGCCCGTCGTGCCCACTCCTGCCCGCTTGCACCCCGCTTCGCCCGCGTTTGGACATGGACGTGGCCGCTGCGCCGCGGCCGGCGACGGCCCGGACTTGAGGCCCGGGGCGCGGGGTCTCCCCCAGAGGCGGCAGGGGCGATCGCAGCGTCTGCGGCAGCCACCCCGGAGCCCAGGAAGCCGCACGGGGGTGAAGCGGCATCACCACAAACACAACTTGAAGCACCGCTATGAGCTGCAGGAGACCCTGGGCAAAGGCACCTATGGCAAAGTCAAGAGGGCCACCGAGAGGTTTTCGGGCCGAGTGGTGAGTGGGGACCCCTGCGGGGGTGTGTGTGGGGCTGGTGGGGATCATGTGCGCCGCGACTCTCTGGCCCGAGACTGGGGCTCCTGGGGCATCCCCAGACCGGCTCCTTGCTCTCCCCTCTGGTCGTACCCCGTGACTCAGGCGTCTCTCTCTGGAAACACTTGTTACATCCTGCCTGCGCATATTTGGGGGTTTTCCTCCCAGCAGCAAAGTGGTGTTTATAATTTGCAAACACTTTGATGCTTTTGGACCATCGGGGTTCCCTGGCGGGTATGCGCGCGCGCGCGCAGACGCTACCTCGGAATGACCTTATTCCCCCAACTCCAAACAGAGCCGTAGCCTCAGCTGGGAGCTGCACCCCTCTCTCTCTCCAAGCACGCTGTCCTGTAGGTGAAAGCGATTCTCTCTCCCCTCCTCTTCCCACCGCACCGCCTATCATCCCATGTTGCTGCCAATCCTGTCTGCTCCTAAGAAAGAAGGTTCACCAGCCCAAGTGAAGGCTACAGCAAGCCGAGGGTTCTGCCCGTCTGGGTCTGGCTTCTAAATGCCCAGAGCGTGGTAGCCACAAGCACCCTGGGAGGTGGCACTGGATTTCAGACCCTGAGTGCTGGGCAGCCACATTACTTAAGGGCTAGCCCAGCTGACCCCGTGACAGCTGATACCCTGCCAGGGCTCCCTCATGAGTCGTCCGGTACCAAGGGGCCACCTTTATGCTCTGGCCTGTTGTCATTTTCCTTTCTGAAAAGGCCTTTGAAATCCACACTCTTTTGGCTAGAGGCTTGGGTTCAAAGGTACTGACTTCTGCAGAAAAAATTTTGTGTGGCATGTGGCAGGACACGAACGTGGCTCTTTGGTGTATACATCAATTTAGGGCCAAGTCAGTAACTCGTTATGGGACTTCTGTCTGTTTTAGGGGGTGTTTTGGGGGCTCCCAGGTTTGCTTTTGAACTTGGTAGGGGAAAAAGCAGAATAAACTGTAAATGCAGTGGGAGATTGATGAAGCTTTTTCTCTTTCACATCATTGCAGAGATACTTTGGAGGTGGGCGGGGAGGGGCAGGTTGGGGGGAAGTGGATGGGGCTTCAGTCCTCAAATATCTGGATATCTGAATCTCAGAGTTCCTAGTCCCTATTGGGAAGGCTCAAACCTCTCCTGCCCCTAGCTAAAAAATAAAAAAATAATGTCAGTTTTGGCTTAATTGAAGAATTGGGACTCTGTCTCTAGTATTTTCAGCCCTCTCTGCAATAAGCTCATTCTGGAATAAGCAAGTTGCTGAGAATTCACTGTGGGCGGGGCCACTGCTGTAGCCTGAACACTGAAGGATGTTGTAAAGATGCCCTTTGCCGAGCATGCTTTTCACATTTGTGGAAGAGGCTGATAAACATGCCCTTCATTCATGCTTTTCACCCGAGTGCTGTCCCCCAGGCTGAATGTGGAATGAGAGAAAAGCAAGCGTAGATTCTTGCTCAGGCTGTCTTCAGAGCTGTCAGAGAATTGCTCTGGGAAGTTGCAAAGTGTAGAAAGGACAAACAGTTGTGACTGGAGGGGCAGCTGGAGCGTGTGAGCAGCTGAGGACCGGTTGGATAGTGAGGGGATTGTCTGGGATCCTTGAGGACACAGAAACCCCAATCCTGCAGCCAGTGGAAGGAAGGGAACCTGACTTTTGAGCTTCACTGGGACCTTCTCTGGCTCACTGATGCTCCGGTCAGAGGGAGAGGGAAGGGGATCACATCCGCAGACAGGAGCCGGCTTTTCTAGGGGCTGGTGGGCTGGAGCCCGCTTTTCTAGGGGCTGGTGGGCTGGGTGCTTTTCTCTTTATTTGCAGAGGCTCTGAACATTCCGTGGGGAGTTCAGCCTAGGGACCACTAGGGGGCGCCCTGAGCACGGAGGAGGCCGCCAGGCTGCGTGCGGCTCTGTTATTGTTCAGCCTTCAGTTTCCCATTGTGCTATTAATTCCAGTCAAATCTCTTGATAAAAAAAAAAGTTATGTAAAGGTTTCATTCTGGTGGCAGAGAGAGACCCAGAAACTGGCACCTTCCAGCCGCTTCTCTGGGGACTGTTTCTCTGCTTGTTAGAAAACCCTGCCTGAAACCCTATGAGAAGAAACAGACGGGAAGACTGAGGCTGGGGCAGGGAAGCCTCCTTGGCTTGGAATCCTTTCTCCTGCTGTGCACATTGCGCACAGATGGTGTCAGGACGCAAGCGAGAAACAGGAATTGTCAGGTGGAAAAATCTCGGTGCCTGACTGTAGAGAAAATAAAACAAACACCCAAAACTGCTCAGCAAGCCCTTGCCCAGGCAGTGCGTGGTGACTCAGAAGCTGTCTAGAGTCTCTTCTTCTTTTGCCTAAAGTGTGAACTGGGCATTTTATTCTGGTTCCAAGGATTCAGTCAACAATCCCGGCTTGCCTTGGAGGGAGGGCTGAGAATGCTCGCCTGGGCTCAGCCTTTGTGATGGCCTGGAGCATCCCTAACCCGTTGTGCTTTTCGCTGGGGTTGCTGTAGATTAGAGCAGCTGATGAGGCTTGTTGCATTGCCGAGGTGACTGGCTGCAGCGGGGGCTGGGCATCTCAGCGTGGGTCTGTGGTCCAAGTGTCTACTGGCACCCGTGAACAGAGTGGCCTTGGCGGTTCTTGGAGGCCCGGGTCCTGCCCTCCTGCCCGCTCTCGGTGCCCTTGTCTCTCGTTTCCTGGGTGTTTCTGGAGCCACCGCCTGAGCATGCTCCGGGACCCGGCAGGCTCTTCTGCACGAGAGCTGCAGCCCTGGCTCACGCTCCAGTCCAGACCGTCCCTTAGCAGCGTTGTGACCTGGAGCTGAGGGAGCACCCTCAGCTCCCTCAGTAGAATGGGCTTGGCCAAGTTCTTCATGGGCATGCGTGGTGGGAGAATGGGACTTGGTGGTCTTGAGAAGGCGTCCGAAAAGGGAAGGAACCCGTTTCCTTGTTACCTGGTCTCTTTGCCATTTCATTTTCATCTATGTTTTATTGGCTTTGTTTTGGACTGCACCCGGCAGTGCTCAGGGCGCATCACTGCCTCTTCGGTCAGGGCTCACTCTAGGTAGGGCTCAGGGTCGGAGGATGCTCTTGGCAGGGCTCAGGGTCAGGGATCACTCTAGGTAGGGCTCGGGGACCCTCTGAGGTGCTGAGGATCAAACCGGAGTTGGCTGCATGCAAAGCAAGTGCCTACCCACTGTGCTATCTCTCTGGCCCTTATTTGGGTTTTAAGACCATTAAGAGGCAGGGCCCTTGGGACAGCTTGTCTGGTAACACTCAGGGAAGGGAATGCCACCGTTTTTCAGATGAATGAGGGAATGCCAGTTTAGTGGGAGAAGGGTTTGCGCAGAAAGTGCGGGCGGGCAGTCCACATCCTTTATGATCCCTGGGGTTCATAGGCTTGCAGAGCCTTGACTCTGGGCTTTGTTGATTGCTCCACTTCTGGGCAGGACTCTAGAGTGAGGAAACGAGCCCAGCCTCATACCCCAGCACACAAATGTTTGCTTTGAGCCCAGCTCTCTGGATCTGCAGACTGCACAGATCATTGCCAATAACCAGAACAACAAACACCCCACAAACCTCCCAATCAAAAAACAACTGACTTGGGGTTGGGGATGGCGCCATGTTATCACCTTTCAGGCGACGCCAAGTTCTGCTTTCCCTCGGTACCAGCTGTCTCTGATGAGGGGTGTGTTCAGAGAGGCTTGAGAGGGGAACACGGAGTCCGCCATGGCAGTCACGGGACCGGTGAGTAGGTAGACTGTGCCACCACTTTGCCAAAAGTTGTGTCTCCAGGTGCCAGAGCTGTTGTTTGAGTGAAGGAGTGGCCTCACCCAGCTAGGGAACAGATGCGATGGATAAATAAAAAGGTGCTTGAAGTTTTGGTGCTGAGTCATTTGCCGCCCGTGCAGAATGCAGTTCAGGGGTTGGTTTTTGGAGCCGGGCATGTATTGGTGGTCACAGACAGTAGATGGCCCAGTTTGAAGGGGTAAAGGGACCTCGGCATACAGGATCGCAGCATCTCCTCGAGGTGGGAAGCAGAAGGAGACCCCGACCCTACGAGGAGGCGGGTCTGTGGGACTGCAGGGGCCAGGAAGGAGGTCCAGCAGTGGCCCCCTGCCAGAGACCCTCACCCTTTGTTCTTCCAGCAGCCTCAGCCCGGGAATCCCGGGGACCCGGGAGTGGAGCTGTTTGCTGCTCTACCTACAGACACAGGCACCTCACCGCCCCACTGCTCACCGCGCTGCGCTGCAGGTTGGGGCTGAGAGAAGGTGTCTGGGCTGCTGGCAGCGTCGCCTTTTCTCCCCTGCCTGCACCGAGCACTGTGCCTGGAGGAGGACTCAGATGCTCAGTCCTGGACTGTTTTAGTGGCCGGATTCATCCTCATCCGACCTCCAGGAGTGCTCTGGTTCTGGCAAGGAAAAGCAGACTGGACACGAGAGGCAGGGCTGGGGTGAGTGCAGGCCAAGTCTAACCCCTGCCTGGCCCTGACTCCCTTTGTCTTGCTCTTGCTCTGGCCTGCGCTCAGGAGCTGGCGGCGTCTGCCCCGGGCCGCTCTGCTTCCGGGGCTCGGTGGCCCTGGAGTCAGACAGCGCCGTCTCATTGGCCGGCCCCACGTGAGCATCCTGGAGCATCTGTAAGCTTATGATTTGTGAAAGACTCTGCTTTAAAGCATCGTGCATTTATCATCATCAAACTGTCCCAGGGGTGAGACGTGCCCAGAAATGTGGGTCTCTGGGAAGGGCCCCTAGCGTCCAGATAGGGGAAGAAGAGACCTGAGCAGCCCTGCTCCTCCGTCCACCGGGAGAAATGCTGGCATGTGTCTACGGGAAACTGGCCCCCCCCACCTTCATGGCTGCTTCTCGGAGTGCCCGGAGAGGGAGACCCCGAGCGTGTGTGCACTGGGGCTCATGTGCATGAGATGGTGTGTGTCCGCTTGGTGTCAGGACGCTCTTAGGCTCTCGTCCATGCTTCGGTGTATGGGATACTCCCGAGATAGGACTCAGTGATGAGGAGCAGGGGCACGTAAGCCATTGCGGATGGGCCTTGGGAATATGCTGCGACAGAAGCAGGCACAGGTGATCATGGTGTGATCTGGGTGCCGTGTGGCTGGGACAGATGCTCTGTTTGTGGGATGGACCCAAGTTCAGCCTAGGCTTGGAGAGTCTCAAGGGAAGGGGAGGGGGGGAGGTACAGACAGGCTGATGGAAATGTTCTGAAATTCGGGATGGGGACACACACAGACAGACAGACAGACAGACAGAGACAGAGAAAGAGACAGAGATCGCGAGCGAGCACACTCAACAGGCTGAGGTGTAGGCTTTACATGTGGGAACCTTGATTTGATTCCAGGTACCTTATGGTCCTTGAGGGCCACAAGGAGTGTCCACCCCCCCCCCACCCCCCCAGTACCCCAGCACCAAGCCAGGAATAGTCACTGAGCACCCTCAGGTGTGGGCCCTAAATCAGAAATAACTAAAGCAGGTGTTGAAGTATTGTACAGTGGGTGGAGCAGTTGCCTTGCATGAGGTTGACCCAGGTTTAATTCTGGAACCACATATGATTCCCTGAGCCCCGCCAGGAATGATCCCTGAGCACTGCTGGGGGTAGCTCTCAAACAACAAATACAACCACACAGAAGCAACTGAAATACTTTTAAAAAATGGATGGGATGTTGGTTCAACAACCTTTGAATTGTGGATTCTCATTAGTCCAGTTGTGTGGGCTATGACTTGTGTCATTAAACTGCTCTCCCCAATTGTGCCCCCCATTGCATGTGGCATTTGGGGAGTGGGGCTTGAGGAGGGCGCTCATCTCTGTCAGTCTGCCATGGCGGTTCCAGGCTTCGTGTCAGGAGCAGAAAGCCAACTGGTGCTTCAGCGAGAGCCCGGGTGGTCATGCTGCTGTCCGACCGCCACGTCCCGGCCGGCAGCCTGAGGAGTTTCTCTCGCCTGCCATCAGGAGGTCCTGCGTGCCCAGGTCTGGAACAACCTGAGTTTAGTGCCAGTGCAGGAAGAAATCACGCCGCGAGACTGAGACAGACGGGGTTCACGCTGCACCCTGCCACTTGGCAGCTCGGTGGCCCCAGGCCAGCGCCATCTCCCTGCGCTTCTGTTTCGCTCAGCTCGAAACCATTCTCGCCTCTACAGGGTCCTCGCGTGTGGGGAGAGAGCTTGGGACGCTTCCAGCCCAGCCGACTTGTCATTTCTCAAACCCAGGCTTTGTGGTCCCTGCCTCCTCCTCCTCCTCCTCCAACTCCTCCTCCTCCTCCTCCTCTTCCTCCTCCTCCTCCTCCTCTTCCTCCTCCTCCTTCTCCTCCTCCATTTAAGGAGACTGATAACCTGTTTGACCATTATTATTATTGACTATTATTATTTGTTTCAATCTCTCTTTCTCTCTCAGAACTTCCTCTTTTATTCTATCATCTATCTATCTGTCTGTCTGTCTGTCTGTCTGTCTGTCTGTCTATCTATCTATCTATCTATCTATCTATCTATCTATCTATCTATCTATCTATCTATCTATCTATCTATCTATCTATCTATCTATCTATCTATCTATCTATCTATCTATCTATCTATCTATCTATCTATCTATCTATCTATCTATCTATCTATCTATCTATCATCTATCTTTCTTTCTTTCTTTTTGGGTCATGCCCGGCAATGCTCAGGGGTTACTCCTGGCTCTGAACTCAGGAATTACTCCTGGTGGTGCTTGGGGACCATATGGGATGCTGGGGATCAAACCCGGCCGGCACAGGCCGGCCGCTTGCAAGGCAAATGCCCTACCCGCTGGACAACCGCTCTGGCCCCAATTTCCTCTCTTTTATATCTCGAGGCAGCCTTGCCTGTGTCCGCTCCTTGAGCAGATATGCGGGCAGTGATGGGGCAGCTTCCCTGGGCTTTAGTGCCATGTCTTTTCCTGGTGGGGTTTTCTGCCGGTTTGAGAAAGAGCTTTAATCCCTGGCCCTCAGAGGCCTGGGAGGGACGAGATGGATCTGCCTTCCATCTGGCGAGCTCAGCACGTGGATGGGTGTGGACGGGAGGGCAGGGCCGTGGGACGCGGCAGTCCAGGGATGATGCACTTTGCATCTTCCTGCGGCTTCATGGGTGTCTGATTCCCAGGCAGAGTCAGCTGCAGTGCTCAGGGAGGGAGCTGAGGGGCGAGTGGGCGTGCAGGCAGCTGGCAGCAGAGAGCGCGGGAAGGGGAGGAATTCTGTGGCAATCTCCACGGCTCTGGATCCACCTTCTCCTGTAGAGAAGGCTAGTGCTTGCCCTCTCAGACCTGGGAACCGGCGCTCGGGAACCGTGTTCTGAGAGCCCCGTGGGTGCCAGAGCTGCACAGGGCCCTGCCCATCTCGACACAGCCTTGGCGCCTTGGCATCCCGCTGTGCATGGCAGAGACCAGGAGGGAGAGTTTCAAGGGAGCAAAACGTGACTGGCCTGAATCACAGAATAGGGTAGTTAGGACCACAGGGCATCACAAGGCACTGGACTCCCTGACCTCTCACGCATACATGTCTGGAAGCTTCTTTGACTTCCTGCTTTGCTTCTTAGCCATCGAGTGGACAGTAGCCACCCCTGGGACCCAGATACACAGGGCAGGGACACTGTGGCCAGGAATGTCAGATAGCAATGGGACAAAACTCCTTCAGCTCCACGACTCCCGCTGTTCTCTGCCTTTGGATTCTTCTGCCCAGTGCGGGCCCGCCCCCAAGAGAAAGGACAGACCTGGTGCAGTGACCAGAGCAGGAGGAACCTGGGCATGTGGTCAGGAGGCTGGGGCCAGTCCCACTCTTGCCACTCTTGAGCTGTGTGTGAGATGGGAGTTCTGGGCTTTATCCATCCCACCAGAGCTTACCTGATGTGGCAGATGCTTCCTGCCAGACAGAGGCAGGCTCTGCCTCCCAGATCCCTCCCGGTACTGCTGCAGCGTGGAGACACTGCTACTGAGTGGGCCTCTTCGAACCTTCCGGGCCTCTCGCCCCTGGAAGGGACAAGTCAGCAGTTGGCATCACAGATGTCTCCGATGGCCTCCGCGCCCAGCAGATCTGGTGTGGGGCCCTCCTGCCTGCTGGCGGGAACGACGGTCTGTCGCGCCTGTTAATGAAACTTCCCGAGATCAGAGCTCTGACTAAAGCCCAAGAAGAAAATGAAGTTGCGAAGGTGCCACTTTCCAGGGAAACCCAATCTTCACAATGGCCAGGGGTGGCCGGCAGAGGGAAGGATTTGTCATCGCCCCAGTCAGCATTAGGGAGCTGGGCAGGATTTCTCTGCTGAGGCTTTTTTTTTTTTAATTTCTTTGCTTTTTTGCTAACCACACAGAAAACAAAACAAGAAACAAAAGCCTCCCTCCTCCCTACCACCACCCTGTCCTCCCAGCAGGCTCCAAACACACTTGCTTAAAACGGATCTTGGAGGGAAAAACTTAACAACAAATATTTTGCATTTCTCGGGTGGTGGCACGGTCTGGATTCCTTTCTGCCCCACCAGGCACTCTAATTTTATGAAATGTTTGGATTAGCCACCAATTTTCCTGTGTAATTTCAGAGGCTTGCCTTGCTAGACTTAGATCCAAAGTGAAGAAATCTCATCTGCTTCAGGCGGCCTGTCTCGGCCCCCAGGGGTGTTCTCGCCAAGGACAGAGAGTGACCATCATGAGCCAATGACAGCGGGTGGGGAGGCAGACGGCCTCGCGGCAGCCGTGGGGAGCCCTTGGTGAGTGTTGGCTGCTCTGGCACCACAGCCCTGGTGACTTGGCACTTCCACGGCTCTGTACCTGATCTTGTGCTACTCATTCCCTGGAGATTGGGTGAGAGTCATCTAATAACACGTGGAGCTCCACGACTGCCCCCTCACCAAGAGCACATGTTGCTCCAGGTCCCCTTTCCCGCCTGACAGTCTCTCCCGGCTGGACTCCTGGCCTGGCTGATGTGGACACGAGCTATGAAGTATGGTCGCGCCCCTTGCGCCGCACTGTCAAATCTTAAGTGACTGATAAGCCGGTGGCTGGTCGCCCCACTAGCCAGTGTCATAACTCTTTTTGTTTTGCTTTTTTTTTTTTTTGGGTCACACCCAGCGACGCTCAGGGGTTTCTCCTGGTTCTGCACTCAGGAATTACTCTTGGCGGTGTTCTGGGGACCATATGGGATGCCGGGGATGGAACCCGGGCCGGCACAGGCTGGTCGCTGGCAAGGCAAATGCCCTACCCGCTGGGCCACTGCTCTCTGCTGTCGGGCTCTGCTGAGGTCACTGACAGTGTTGCCTCTGACTCTGCTTTCCTTTAGAGGTGGGGGGGTGTGGTTTGGGCCACGTCTGGTGGTTTTCAGGGAACCGTGTGGTACTAGAGTTGGAACCTGGGTCTTCTGCATGCAGAGAATTTGCTCAGTCACTGAGCTAGCTCTCCTCCAGCCCGGATCTTGCTTCTACCTACCTACCTACCTACCTACCTACCTACCTACCTACCTACCTACCTACCTACCTCTCTCTATCTCTATCTATCTCTATCTCTCATCTATCTATCTATCTATCTATCTATCTATCTATCTATCTATCTATCTATCTATCTATCTATCTATCTATCTATCTATCTATCTATCTATCTATCTATCTATCTATCTATCTATCTATCTATCTATCTATCTATCTATCTATCTATCTATCTACCTACCTACCTACCTACCTACCTACCTACCTACCTACCTACCTACCCACCTACCTACCCACCCACCTACCTACCCACCTACCCACCTACCTACCCACCTACCCACCCACCCACCCACCTACCCACCCACCCACCCACCCACCTACCCACCCACCTACCTACCCACCTACCTACCTACCTACCTACCTACCTACCTACCTACCTTTGAGCAGGTGGATGGGGTGTGGTGGTGGTATCACACCTAAGCTCTTCTTAGTTCCTCTCTCTCCAACTTCATTCATCCCACTCTGCATCTCTTGAGCCCAGAGCGCCTGGTGTGTAGTGAGCGGCGCGGCTCTCTGCTTTGTGGATCATGTGCTGTATAGGCCAGCCCCTGTCTGAGGCTTGCAAACATACACACATCTTCTACTACAGTGGTTTGTTGCGTGTGTAGAGACGTGGACCTTTGGGGTGCACTGGCTGTGCCTCCTTTGTTCCCTCAGGGTCTGAACCTGAGGGAGCAGAACTGTCAGCACTGTTGGAGTCAGACAGTTCAGGTCAGGGATCGGGGGGTAACTCTGAGAAGCACAGCCCTGGACAGGGGGAGCTCGTTGCTGTGTTCATAACCCACCCCGCTCGTGTCTCTCCCAATAACCTGAGGCCCTGATCCGCCTGGATGGAGCCTGGTGCTTTAGGGCGCTTTCTCCACTCTCCTGCCCCCTAACAGCCAACAGGCATATCGTGGCTATTGTGCTCAGGAATCTCAGTACATTAAATAACCCCCTGAGCCCTATTTACCCTTGGGGTAACCTGCAGAGGCACCCATCATTCTTAGCTGCCTTTCACATGGGGAGTAATAGGAAGTGAAGTCACGCATCTGTCTTGACACGCCTGGGAAGTAGGGGCTGCCTGGCCTCTCTCTGTTCCTACCAGAACAAGAGACACTTGGGGGTATCCAGGCCTTTGTGGGGGCCACCACCTTGCATGTGCTGTATTCAGCTGAGTGGTGTCACTCACCATTCTCGGACCTGCAGCCAGCCCTGGGCAGTGCCATCCTAGGAGACTTGTCTCTGGTCTGGAGATGGGGGTCCAGGGAAAGAAGGAGGCTGGATGTCTCAGAAAGTGGCCCCTCAAGATGTCTTTCCCTCCTTCCAGCCCAGCTAGTCTGAAAAACTGCATGACTTGGGTTTTCTCCAGTTTCCAATAGACTGGCAGGTGTGTGTGTGTGTGTGTGTGTGTGTGTGTGTGTGTGAGTGACTGGTGTGCGTGTGTATATGTGTATGTGTGCGCATGTGGTGTGTATATGTGTATGTGTGCGCACGTGTGTGTGTATGTGTGTGTGCACCCGTCTGTGTTTGTGTGTATGTAGCGGCGTGTGTATATGTGTGTACATATACACACCTCTGTGTGTGTGTGTTCTGTATGCGTATTGGGGCGCATCACTCCATTGTCAGGCCCCTTGTTCTTGGCGATGTTTGAACGATCGATGGCAACACTGTTTTGTAACCACCTTGAAAGGCAAGAAATGCCTTTGAGCCGGGAGCACTCTGGAACCCCATGCGAGGGCCGTGAAGAGGGGTGGACATGCCCAGCGGGCTGCTTCCTTACTTTCCTTACTGTGGCCTCGAGTTCACGGCTATTCACGACAGCATCGGTGTGTGACTACCGGAGAAACATGTGACTATGTGTCTAAATGTGGCAGGGCCCCCTAGGAGTCAAGGTTGTACTGTCCACTTGCCGGGCCCCCTTTCGGGGTGGCTGATCCTGGGCCCGAATCTGGGGGGCCCCTCAGTGCTTTGGGGCAGGTGCCCCATGGCTGCTATGTCCCTCTGGCTTGTGGCACGGCTGTCACGGGCTGCTGACCGCAGATGTCTGGGAGCTGCATTCCTGCAGGGCTCATCACGTCTGGTCAAGCTGGAGCCTTGCCCACTGGGAGGCGGGCCCTGTCCCCCACCTGACCCCCTGAGTGCCTTCTTTAGGGGCATCCCACCGACCTGGCTGGGGCCTTTCGCTCTCTTGCCTCAGAAACTACTGTAAGTCAGCGGTTGACTTGTTTTCTTTCTGGGCCACGGCGGTAGTGACCCTGTGTGTCTACTCGTTCCGTCCCGCTGAGTTCCCTGGGGGCGAGAGAGACACTCAGAGGGACTCTTCTCAGGGGTGACCTGAAATGTCCTCTTAAAGGCCATGACAGCTGTTCCCTGGCTCCCCACCCCATCTCGCTTTGTCCTCTGACTTTGTCCTCTCACCCGCATGTTTCAAGGTTTCCCTGTAGTGTTCTGACTCCCACACGCGTCTGTGGAATGCCCTTGTTTGACCATCAGAAGCAGAAGAGCGTTTCTGGAGCATGTACTGTGGATGGGGTCGGGGCAGCTGTGGGCATTTTCTGTCTTCTCCGTTCCTTTGGCCTTTGCTTGGCTGAGTAAGCACACTCTGAACCGGGGTGTTTGTGGTCCTGGAATGTTGCAAGGGTCAGTGATGGCACAGTTTGCCAGCCTTCCTGGAGGACAGGGTATTCCGTGGGCCACGGTGGCTGCCGTATTGGAACAGTTGCCCTGGCTGGGGTCTGGATGAGTAGTTGTCTTAATGGTAAGGAAACGGGCTTCCCCTTCAAGCCTGTTCTCCCTTGAATGCAAGTCTCGCTGGCTTGTCTCTGTGTTTCTCTGCTATTTATTCCCTCTCTGGAGAAGCCCGTGTTCTCTCTCGGACACGTTTCCCCTCTTTCTCTCCCCTCACATCTTTCTTTCCCCTGACATCTTTCTCTCCCCTCACATCTTTCCTTTTTTCTCACATCTTTCTAAGCAAGTTTCATCCAAGAAAGATTGCCGGGATCGAACCCAGGTCGGCTGCGTGCAAGGCAAACGTCCTACCCACTGGACTATTGCTCTGGCCCCACCCCCCAATATGTTTCATGCACTAGGAGTCCATCTACCATGAGCCTCAGTCAAAGAAGCAGAGGACATTGGTGAAGGCAGTGGTGAGGGCAGGCATCTGTGGGCTAACTCCAGGCCATGTTTGACTGTTTGTGTAGGTCATGGAAACTTAGCATGTTTGAGCTCACTGTCTCCCCAAAAGACGTAGTCTGATATTTCAAGTAGACCCCCCCCCCTGCCCTGTTATGCTGTTTTATGGTCTTCAAGTCCCTTAAGGGGGACTAAAGCTTTCTCTCCAGGTTTTTGAGGGAACCTTTAATGAGTGAACCTTTAAATGGTGCCCAGAATTGTGTTGTTCTCATGTCTGCTATTTATAGTTTGTCTATCTTCTCCATCATCAGTTTTAGTTCATTTGGGTGACCTTTGTCAAAGATAAAATTCTTCTTTTCCCTATAGCAAAAAGAACCCATGCTCTGAGTGAAGACATCTAGTACGCAGGCGCTCAGGCCGGATGGGTCTGGGATTGGGGCTGTGTCTGGAGACTTTCTCCTTCCTGGTTTTGTCCAGTTTCTGCACATTGGCTGCCCTGGAGTATGCTAGAATGGTTCTGGAAAGCTCAAGGTGACCTTCTGCAAGACAGTTGGTACCACCCGCTCAGTAGGTGGCCCAGCCTGACCTCCCATCTCATCCTTCCTGTGTCCTTGATCTTGGGAGCTAAGAGATAAGTGACTTGGGATCAAGGCATGAAGACTTTGTTTCATTCACTCCATCTGTGAAAGCCTGACCTTGACCGCCATTCCTTTGGTTGCTGAAGTGGCAGATTTTTAAGCTGCTTTTTCCAAGGATGTTGAGGAGCAAGGGCTGAGCCCATCTCTGCAGCCTACCCCCAGCCCTGACTCTCTGGAACATCTGTCTTAGATTAGCCCTGTGATGGGTCCCGAAACACACTTGAAAGTAAAGTTGCATTATTATCCGTACATAGCTTACATTTTATGACCTGCTTAAAGATGCCGGGAGCATAAATCTCCGGGAGGAGAGTCTTATTTACTTGTGTGTTTCTTCTGCAGATGGGTTGCCTGCCTCAGAGCCCGGCTGGCTTCAGATGTCTGCTCCAGGATATTTTAGTTGAACTGTATGAGTCCATTAAACAAATGGAAGAATTGGGGTGGGGAAAGCGGGGAAAGAGGGTTGTGTCTCAGACCAAATGTTTTACATGGAGAACATCTGGGGAATATTGGTATTTGTGTGTACAGTACATCAGAGAGCAGCTTGGCTGGGTTCAGCTGGGATGTTTCGGGCCTGTGGTTGCTGGATTTGACAGTTTGGTTGTAAGGGAATGGTTCTTATGAAGTGTTGCCATAAAGTGCTTGATCCAGGAAGGGGTGTCCTTGTTTAGCTGCAGACTCAAGTTGCTCTGATTAGCTCCGTGGCCAGGTCATCCATGACATTTGAACAGTCCTGTGTCTAAGCTGATTTCCTCCAGAGCTAATGCTTCAGAGCAAGGAAGTGTGCCCAGGGTAGGGATCAGAGAGTTTCTGCATCGCCTTGGAGTCCAGGAGATTGGTGGCCACATAAAAACAGGTGTGTCCCGGTGGAAGCAGGGTTGCCCCCCAAAATCCTAGCACCAGGGTTACAGCTTGGATGAGGTCTTTAGGATCTGTGGAGGGTGGGGAGAGGGTTCCTTTTCTAAGTATCATATTTCCTGCAAAAAATGTAGTCTGTCTATGGTGGGGTGGGGAGAGTAAAATAAAGTGGGCTGGGTTGTACAAAGGGGGAAGAGTAGAAGCTCTGATTGCTTCCGGGTAGGCTGTCGACTTTAGTAGCCACAGTGCTGGGCTAGGCCGATGGTGGTGGGTAGATGGGTGAGACAGGAATCTTTCTTATTTTGCTGGTGCAGGGAAGTGTTGGGCTCTAAATTGGCAGTCCTCAGGGGCTACTTGGCTTCTTCTGTCTCTGTGCTTAGGGGTCACTCATAGTGGTGCTTGGGGAACTATACAGGAATTCAACGGGGCTGGTCACATGTAAAGTAAGCAGTTAAATCCTGTACTAGCTGTCCGGCTCCAAAAGGAATCATTCTTATAAAAAATTCTGATACCGAATTCCTCAGTTCAACTCAGCAGTAACGTAAACATTTGCCAGGGGGCCAGAGTCTCGCCGACTTTGGGGCAGTACGTGTGCAAGGCCGTTATGATTCCCTTCCTGTACTCTTTGCTGGGCCTGGGATTGGCCTTGCACGACTCTCGCTCTTGTGAGATTAGGAACTGACTGCGAAGTGGGCAGCAGGGACAGTGACCTGCCGACTCACGGGAGTCCCCGAGTTGACTGAGGCTGAGTGAGGGAAACTGCCCACATTCATTTCCTTATAGCTCTGGACAGCAGGGGTCAAGTCGAGGTGCTAGCAGGGACAGTGTCTCCTCCTGGATCACAGCTGGCCACCTGCTCTCTGCGTCCCCCGACGGTCCTTCTTCTGTGTCCACACAAGCTCCCGTGCTGCTTCCTCTTCTTTTAACCACCCTGGTCCTCGTGGACACGCACCCAAGCCACATGGCCTCATTTCTCCTTTCACCTCCCAACAGAGCGCCTCTCCCAGTAGAGCCATTCTGGGGGCAGGGGTGGGGTTTGTGTGGCAAGGAGGGTGTGGCCAGAGTCTCACCAGATGAATTGTGGTGCGGACAAAATTTATCAACGACTTGTCCCATTAAGAAAACAAAATAACCCTCATCTGATACAGAGGCTGGACTGTATTTGGCCAAGCATCTGCCTGGTTTTCCAACTCCTTTGACCAGGTGAGTCAGAATGGTCCTTCCTAAACCGCCGCTGAGCCCCCCAAACAGTGGGCAGCAGCCCCCAGTCCTTGAATGTCTCATGCTGTGAGAACAGTACCCGAGACAGGGTTAAGTTAGTCCTCTTGTACGCTGGAGATGCTCCACGGGAACCCAGGCATCCCAAGTAGGCAGAAGGGCTGGAGAAACACCCTCCTGCCTCTGTAGGGGTAGGGAAAGGAGGACCTTGGAGCCAGTGTAGATTTGTTCCTGATCTCGAAGAATCACATAGATAGGACAAGGGTGTGGAGCGACATGTGGGAGGATTTCTCAGGAGATCCCCCGCCCTGTCCACACATGCATGTACTTTGGCTCACCAGCACTTCACAAGAGAGCGGCTGCTGCAAGGGTCCTCGAGACGGAGGGTGAGTCTCTTACAGACCCCAGGTCCTGTGTCCCTGCTGCCCTCCGTGACAGTCCCTTTAAAGCTGCATCCAAGCATCCCCGTCAGGGTGTTCCTATGAGTAGGAGGCAGGAGTCCCCATGTCCAGTGGCCTCTCAGATCAGACTGTGAGTGGCTTGAAGGATTGGTCTGGGTCACGTGTGTGCCTCTGGCCTGGAGGACACCTCCCAGAACTGACTGGCCTCTGCACCCTGTGTGGGCATCTCACTTGTCCTGGTCATTCTGCCATTTGCTCAGGTGCTTCCGCTGGCCCCGCAGCCCCATGAGCTCCTGTGACTTGCTCTCCGCCCGCCCTGCCGAAGAGCCTCAGAAAAGTGCTCTTGGCAGTATATAAATGAAATCACTGTGTGATAGACTATTGTAAAGCTGTTCGTGATTGGGTTTCAGTCATACAGTGGTGTTCTAACACCCATCCCTCCACCAGTGCACATTTCCTAACACCAATGTCCCCAGATTCCCCTCCCCTCCCTAGCCTGCCTCTATGGAGGCACTTCTCTCTCTCTCTCTCTCTCTCTCTCTCTCTCTCTCTTTTCACATTGTGGTTTGCAATAAGACACAGAAGGGTTATCATGTATATTGCTTTACCTACTTTCATTCCGTAGTTCTAGTGCAGCATTACTGTTTCCAACTATGTCAGCAGTGGCTTTAAGGTGAATAGCAGTAAGGCATGGGTGGAGGCTGGGCAGGATGTCCTGGTGGATGGAGATTCGCCTCAGGAGATTGGCTCATATGGATCAGGTAGGTACCTGCTTTGTGCTGGCATGGTGCACCTGGCCTGTGCACAGAGCTGATGGTCATACTCTATGGTGACAGTGCCTTGAAGGCATTTTTCTTGGGGCTGGAGAGATAGCACAGTGGGTAGGGCACTTGCCTTGCATGTGTCTGAGTATGGTGGCACTGACAGACACAGAGAAGGAAGCAGTCTGCCAGTGGGACACTGACAGCACCCTGGGGGCTCAGGCTGTCTGGCTCAGGATTCTCCTCCTCTGTCGCTCAAGTGCAGGTGTGACAAGCACTCCTGGTGCGGTGGTGGCAGTAATTAGCTGACTGACAAGTCTGCAGATGGATTCTGCAGTGAGGCTGTGGAGCTGGGCCCCGTCTGCCCCTCTCCGGGCAATAGACAATGAGGGTCTGCCTTGCAACACAGAAGCTACTGCGTGATGAATGAGGTGCCGGGCGGGGGTGGGGAGGCAGCGGGAGGGGGGACAGGGGTGCATTCGCTTGCAACCTGGCTATGGTTCCTTCCCTCTCTGTTCCCCTCCACACATTCTAATTGCCTGGAATCAGTTTTCCAAGAGAGTAAGATTCTGGCAGGCTCAACATAGCTTCCAAAGCCTCTTCCTTTGCACTGCTCTGTCAACTCATCCAGGGCTAAGATAGAAAAGAAAATGTAAATGTTTGTTTGTTTATTTATTTACTACTGTCTTGAGAAGTTAGACTGTTCCCCTTGCTTCTTCTGTTTATCTGGATCAGCCCAAACTCTATCAATGAATTCATTTGTTGGGTCTTTTGTTGTCCTTGTTTGGTGTTCCTAAGGTAAGTGGCTCAGTCGCCACCCAAGTCAGTAGGTAAAAGCCGTGTTTTCAGCATGTTAAGTAATCATGGGATTAAAAGCCTCGCAAGTAACCTCTTCGTGTGCTATCAAGTCAAGCTTCAGAAATTAGATCAGGATTCGGACTGAAAACAGTGTCCCTGGCACGGTGCGGTGAGGACAGCGCCCGTGTTCTCCTGAGTTAGTGGGGCTGCGCCCCGCTGTGAAACGCCTCTCGTCACAGGGGCTGCTCTCTGCTGCCTGCCACTCCCCATCTACGCTCATTAGTGATGCAGCTGTGTAGTGGGGGCTTGGCCCTGTGCGGACCATTCTCTCTCGTCAGCGGCAGTTCGGTCCCTTCCGTGGCGAATTCAACCCTGATGCCTACTTGCTTGGATTTGGCTCCAGGTTAGGACTCAGCTGCAGACCCCTAGGCCTGGGGTGAGACTCAGGCCCCTCTCACAGACCGGGGCTGATTTTCCTTAGTGAACGAGACCTGCGCTCTGTTGGAGTTCAGGGCATGGCTGCCCCTTTTGGTCTCTGGGTAGCGATGCTTTGATTCTGGGCCTCCCAGTCAGGACAGGGGGTGCAGCGCTGCTCAGACCCTCCCATGATGAGGGGGTTATGTGGACCATTCTAGAGGCAGGAATTATGGTGCCACTGAACGCCACGCTCTTCAGTGGAACCGGCCTGTCATGTGTCCAGGACATATGTCCACGTGTCCTCTGCAACCAGGACCTGGGAGAGTGCTCAGCATGAAAGCTGTGAGCAGAGCCCGGGGAGTATGGGGCTCTGTGTCCGTGTGAAGCCTGACCCTTGGAGGCCCTACCATCAATCAGATGCCAAGTCTCCCCCTTCATTAGGTGCGGGCCTCCCCCTTTGACTTAGCTGCGGTCCCTGGGGGAGAAGAATGGGTCCCAGTGGCTCTGACTCTGCCCTGTGGCTCCTGTGGAATGTGGACTGGCCAAGAGCTCACACCTTGGGTCCAGGTAAAGCTGCCCACTCCTGTTGCTGGCGTCCCAGCATAGGCTGGTTCTTAGAAGGGTGCATGAGTGGTAAAGCTGTTTCCTCCCTCTCTGCTCACAGCACCCCATTCCACATCCTGGGCCTCACTCATGATCCCATGCTAGGTCGGGGGCCTGGAAGACTCTCGGGGGCCCTTTGAGAGATATGCTCCATGTTGTGTCGACTGTCCCTCTCAACCACACATACTCAGCCTGCTGGGGTTTGGTTCCAGTTTCCCTCTTCTACAAGCTCTGTGACTTCTGGCAGTATTCACACTTGTGGCGCCTCAGTTTCCTCTCTGAGAAGATGAGTCTGTCATTAGGGTTGCATGAGCCGGCACATGAGCTGCATGTTAGAAGTGTTAGTTGCTCTTACAGTTGAGTGTTCTGCTGGTTTTAGGGTGTCGACTAAAACCACACCCTAAAAGGGCTCCTTGGACCAACCGCTCATCGCCTCACCAGGGAACATCTCGAGTGGCACAATCCCAGCTTCTGCCCCACACTTTGGAGTCCACAATCTGCATTTTAAACAAGATGTCTTGGAGCCTTTTGAGAAGCACTGTTCTAGAATATTCCCAGCTGGCTGACAGATGTCAATGCATGACTCTCCATGACAGGTAGCTGTGGAGAGAAGGTGGTGCCAACTGTCTTGGTTGGAGCCTTGAACACTAGGTTGGAATCTGCCGGAATCCTTGTGTTTGGCCTTACACCATGGTGGAGGTCTTGGTGGGCCGAGGCTGCTCTCCACAGACCGAGCTTTCAGATGAGGCTGGGATTGAGGGACCCAGGAGAAGTGCCTGTTCGCCATATCTTTGGGAACAAATGTGAAACCTTTCCTCTTTGTGTCACAGGGACCCAGGGGAAGCTCACCTGTGCTCAGAGGGAAGAGCTGCCACCGGCAGGCAGGCCCCATGACAGTGCTCTCTTCCAGTTCCACTTGGCAGTTGTTTCCTTGCTTGACTGGATGTTAAGCAACCTACTCAAGGTGACACAGCCACCAAGGGAGCTCTAAAGTCAGCCATGTACCTAACCATGATTCCCTCTCCAGGGCTCAGTGCCTGGGCTGATCTTTCCACGTGTTGAAGCTGCCGCTTGAGCTCCTGGCTTCCTTCTTTCTCAGATGAGCAGGAATGTCCTGTCGGGTCGGAGGCAGAGAGAAGAGACTCCAGGAACATGACGTATTTCCATTAATATTTTTAATGATCACCAGCCAGAGGGGCAGCAACTCTCATCTTGGCAGCTGACTGACCACCTCCACAGGACCCCAGCTTTTTATATCCCATCATCTCAAAGAACAATACAGCTTAGAGTTAAGTTTGCATGGTTTACATTACAAAGACATGTCACATCCTTTGCATAGGACTTAGGAATAATAGGAAGGAGATACCCAGGAACCAAAAACCTGCAGGGGTGCTATCTAGGTAAGGTGAGATGAAGGCGTTACAGTTGCGAATTCAGCCTCCTGGACTAGCCCAAGATGGCAAGGTCATGTCAGACAGAAGAACAAGAAAAACTGTTTTCTGCCTAACTTTCAGCATCGTCCATTAGATTCCATCTTGGGCCAGTTATAGCCAACAAGGAAATGTGCAGAGAAATGACCTAGGATAGCAATGTCTGTGCATCTGCAACTCGAAAAGACTCTCACTAGGGGATTCTACATATTCATTCTATTGGGAGACAGTCTGCCAGAAAACCCTGTGTATCTGTTAACAGGCAGTATCCATCAGACCTTCCTTCGCCTATCCTTAGATCTACCTTCTGCCAACATCAGCAAATCTTTCAAAACAAGACAACCACGCAGGGTCATCTGAGCCTGACTCTAAATGACCAGTGGTGGGATACCAGACCATGTGCAGGAAGACAAGAGTTGAGAGGGAGGCAGGGAAGTGGCCTTCTCAGCTTGCAGGGTCAGAGACAGTCTCTGCAAGGGTCTGGCAGAGCTTGAGAAGGGCGGAATAGAAGCTCCTGGGCTTCCCATATTGTGTTGGTTGTTGGCCCATGGCCAGTTCCAGCATTTAGGGTGAGGCCCGCCTCTCCCTCTGGGAGTCAAATTGTGTTTCCTTTCTAGTCTGGGCAGCGGCTGAGTTCCAAGTGATTCCTAGTATCTGTCTCCTGATTCCCACCACCCCTCTGAAAGAGGGGCCGCAGGAAGTCCTGGCTGACATTTTCAGCAGAAGATTCATGGGAGAAAGCCTTTGTGGGACTTGGCCTCTGTGACGCTGGACACAGTAGGGTCCATGTCTCCTTGGTGCCCACTGAGGTTTTATTAGAATGTGGTGCTCTTCTCTTTGCCCCGGACTGGCGGTATTGGCCGGGCACCACTAGGGAGGCCCTTAGCCCTTTGCACTGTGTTCAGGGTGGCTAACAAGTGAACTTCCTTTCTCTGACCCCGGCTTCACAATGGGGCCCCTCTGCCCTGACCTGGGTGAAGAATTCATCCCTATTGTCGTTTGACACTGCTACAGCCTCTCAGGGCCAAGCCAAGTGCAGCCTAATTGAAAGGGTGGTTTCCAGCCTGGGCCCATCTCTAGTTCAGGGAGGAATGTCGGAATCGGTCCAGCTGCCACCCACGTCCTCCACGGCCCGTGCATAATCACTGTCTGCTCCCTCCCTGCACCAGCTCCCAGGCCCCTCGCAGATAAAATAAAGCCTTCTAGTCATATCTCCGCCTTTGACGTCAGCGGGAAGCTTCTCTCGCTCCAGACTGTATGGGGCTGTCCCGAGGGCCCGGGGTAACGCCGAGCCTGGCACCGTGGTGAAAGGGGGAGCCGGAAGCTGGAAATTCTCCACTCTGCGGCTTTCTGGCATCCTTCCACGTGGCCGTGAGCTCTGGCACAGAGGATGGGGTGCTTCTGGGCGACGTGCGTTTTCTGTGCGTTGGTTGCCTGATCTGATGGCAGATGTCAGGTGTCAAACCCTGGGCTTGCTCTCTCATGCCGGTGGTGGCTGTGCTGTGGATTGCAGCTAGTCTTCATTGTTTTCATGTTTTGCTCCAGGTGCGCTGCTCCAGGCTGCCCTCTCATCCGCTAAAAATATTCTCTCTCTCTGCCATCCCTTCTCCCGCCTTCCTCCTTCCCTCCTTCTCTTTCTAGATCTGCCTGCCTGGGAGGTGGGGGTGGGGCACGTGCTTTCTCAGACCTGCCCTGCGCCAAGCGTGGTGTTAAAGCGCTGGTGAGACAGGCATGAGTGGATCCCGGGAGTGTCACGGAGCAGCACACACATGATTCACCTCCTCTCCGCCCAGTTGGGCTCTGCCGAGGGGAAAATGCTGGGACCTGGAGCTGGTGTCACTGACAGAGCAGCGGGAGCCCCTCGGGTGGCATTTGGGAACGGTTTCTATGTCCAGTGTTGGTCCGGGGACCCCGTGGGGCCGGGAAGTGGTGCCTGTTGACACTTGTGGCGTGCTCTGTGCAGTAGCAGGCTGGCCTTCACCCCTTGATAGTTACGGTGGCCGATAACAGAGGGGGTACCTCTGGACCCTGTGGGGCCTTTCTAACTGGGAGGGATAGTCAGGTGGCATTTCATCAAGGAATGAGGTGGGGGGCAGGTGAGACATGAGGGCTTGGGGGGGTCTGTTTGGCGAGAGCTAGGCAGGCTTTAATAAACAAACAAAGAAACAAACAAACACATTTTGGGCTTTTGGGGCCACACCCAGAGATGCTCTGGGGTTATTCCTGGCTCTGCAATCAGCAATTACTCCTGGCAGTGCTTGGGGGACCATATGGGATGCCGGAGATTGAATCTGGGTTAGCTGTGTGCAAGGCAAGTGCCCCACCTACTGGACTATCACTCCAGCCCCCACCCCCCCCCCACCCCCACCCCCGCCACCAAACAGGATTTTAGAATTGGTAGCAAATTAGCTCTTGGGTTTCCTTGTTATCTCTCGGGGGCCCCCACACCCCAAATATTCCTGTCCCCACTCAGAGCAGAGGCGGGTTCGATTCCTGACCTGCTTGTTCGTGTCAGAGGAACCGAGCAGCAGCATTTTTCTTAGTCGGAGCCTGCTGTCACCTGATGTCCCTTTGCTGATGGGCTTCTTTGGGTAGCTGCTCTGTGCCGGGGCTCTGACAACTCTTGGCAGTTTGGATTTGCAGAGGGCCTTGGCGTGGGGCTCTGGAATCAGTCGGGCTCGTGATCATGGCCTTTGTGTTATCCTGATTCATCTCCAGAGGAGTCTTTTGCTCACATCACATGCGGTGGAAGGTGCCGTGGTGCAGAGGGGAGACATGGGAAGGGTTTGGCTTCCGAGCGATCGTATAAACAAAGCCTGGGCTGGAGGCTGCTCTAGCTCAAGACAGTCTTTACAATCAGGCTTTTCTGAGCAGCTCCCCGCAGCTGCGTGGTAGAGATGCTAATATCACTTACTCATGTTTAATCATCGATACGCTGTAAGCCGAGCTTCTCTCTTTTTCTTTCCAAAGGATTAGAATTCTTTGGGTAAACGAATCTGCTCGTGTTAAGCAGCCTCTGCTTTATGAAAAGCAAAACAACCCCCCCCCAAAAAGAAACCAAACAAACCCAACTCCAGCTCTTCATCCTCTCCAACCCCAGGTTCTTCAAACCTGATGTTTTCTGTTGCTGGGAGTTGGGTGTTTTTGCTATAAATGAAAGACGTGATGGGGTTATTTCAATCTTTGTTTTGGTTATTGTCGGTTCTGCCAACAAGTAACATCTGTATTTATTTTCCAAACTCCTCAATGGCTGATTTGCATGTGCTTCATTCCCGAGTAACGTTTCATTTCCTGACTTTATAGGTTGCTATAAAATCCATTCGCAAGGACAAAATTAAGGACGAGCAAGACATGGTTCACATCAGACGAGAGATTGAGATCATGTCATCCCTCAGCCATCCTCACATCATCAGTATTTACGAAGGTCAGTGATTGTTTTACCCTCCTACCCCTGTATCAATTACCAGTTCTAATACCATGGGGACTGCCAAGATTTTTAGATAATTACCTTTCTGGATAGGAGCCAAATATTTTTCTTCATGATGCAAAAATAGCCCAGTGTTATCACTTATTTGGTTACCTTGAATGTGACCAGATCCATGTAGGGACACACTCGGGTCATAAAATAATTTTGGTATAGAGAGAGACAGAGAGAGAAAGAGAGGAAAAGGGGGTACCTGCTATTGAGGCAACCTGGGGGGTGGGAATGGGGCACTAGTGGAGGGATGGGTGCTGGAATACTGTATTACCAAGAACCAATTATGAACACCTTTGTAATTGTATGTTTCACTGTGGTATAATAAAAAAATTAAAAAAAAACACATCTATTGTGTTTGACATCGCAGCATCATATTTCATTCATTAAATACCTGAAATAATAAACTCTTTTTGATTAAAAAATAGCTCTGGTGGTGGCTGGAGAGGCAGAAGTTTCCTCACCTGTCTGATTTCTGGGCAGCCTCACTGGAAGCCAGCGGGTGGTTTCCAAAAACGGGCAGACTGGCTGGGTCACCAGGTGACAGTGGGTATGTTGTAGATGTCACTTCCCAAAGCTCATGTTCCTTGGTGATACATGAGCCATTAACAGTTGGGCTCTTTCAGGGCTGGAGTGATTGTGCAGTGGGTATTGCGCTTACCTTGCACGTGGCCAGCCAGGGTCTAACACTGGCATCCCTAAGCACCTCTAGGAGTGATCCAGAGTCAGAAGTGCAGCCTGAAAACCACAGGGCATAGCCCCCAAACAAACAAACAAACAAACAAATGAATAAATGTTAGAATCTTTGAGTTAGAAATCTGCTTTCAGCATTCCAGGAAGGGTGGAAAAGGTAGAAGGATCAATAGCGTGGCAGGTGCTTTGTAAGTGGGATCCGAGTACAGCCAGTGGTTGCAGTCATGCGGGCTGGGGTGGAGGAACTGGGAACTTAGGAAAATCCTCTTGGTTCGACTCTGCTCTCTCCTGGGACGAAATGGGGAATATCAATTTCCCACAGCTGATCTACTTGCCTGTCTATCACTTCTCTGTGTCTCCTGGGAAAAAATCACATAAGCATTATGTAGTTTTTGCAACATGATTGGAATACAACGGTAAAGTAAAAGAGATACAGCGGCCGCTACCTCCCTGTCTCATAGCATCTATTTTTCTCCATAGCTAGTTTTTCTTTAAATCTACTTCTTATTTTATAAGTGAATGTGGGTTTTGGAAAACTATTTTCATTTGGGGCATCTGAGAAAAGAGAGAGGAGAGGAGCATAAAGGAAAAGGGTCTTTTAATCTACCCAGACAGGGTGTGCAGGCAGTGACAATCTAGTGTCCAGAAATTACACACCAGGTTGAGATCCAGGTGACCCCAGAGGGACGTGCTTCTAAACTATACGTATATATTGATCTAATAATATATATGTATTTTAATATAAAGCTAGATCATCTTCGCATGTTATTTTTCACCTTGTTTCCCCAGCCCCTTATGTCATTCATCTGTTCCTGTGTCGTAAATGTCCCCAGACATTTATAAAAGACATTTTTAAAAGACTTTGTAGCATTCCATTTATAGGCATACAGTCATTTATTAAATCTCATTATTGTGTCAGACAATAATTTCTGGTTAATATAAAATACAGCTTCAGCGACTCCTTTTATACATCAATTTAATGGTCATTTCTGACAGTTTCTTATGAAAAATTCCTAGTCTTGGACTTAAATGAATAAAGTGACTTCTCCAGAATATTTTGTAATATCTGGCCAGATCAGAAAAAACGAGCTATTTTTAATTTCTGGTGTGATCACAATATGTTATGTAGTAAGGGCCCAGGAGAAACCAGATGTTAACCCTACACTTTTTCAGATATTTGTGACTTTCCTCCTTCTGAGTTTCCTGCTGGTTTTTTGGCCATTTTTTCCCCCTGCTGTTTCTATTTTTGCTTCTCATTTAGGAGTAAATGTTGGTAATATCTTTGTTCTTGAGTTTTTCTAAAGCTCAGTTTTGGAACCCTTCAGGGTAAGAATTTTTTTTTTTGGGTCATACCCGACAATGCTCAGGGGTTTCTCCTGGCTCTGCACTCAGGAATCACTCCTGGCGGTGCTCGGGGACCATATGGGATGCCAGGGATCGAACCGGCCGGCATGGGCCGGCCGCGGCAAGGCAAACTCCCTACCGCTGGGCTATCGCTCTGGCCCCAAGGGTAAGAATTTAAGGGAAATTTTCTCCCAGTCCCACGGCCATCTCTTGCAGGGCTTCCCAGAATGAGCTGCTTTGGGGATGGGGTGGGTGTCCACAAACCCGCTGGAAGAGTATGGCTCTCTGCTGCCTCTAAACAGAAACCAATTAAAATCAATTATTTGGTGCTTCCTTGGACGAGGCACGTTTCAGACACACATTCACTGGTCATAGTCCTTGGCTGCTGTAATGAACAGTGGCAAAACCTTTTAATCTTTGTAGGAGAAGATCCCAGATCTCAAATGCATTGGAAAAAAACATGCCACGGACATCAAATATTTTGTGAGCATGGAGGACACCTATTGTTTTTAGCCAGAAAACTCTTGGGGACTTTACAGCAGCCCCCTTTCCTTTCAGTTTCTTGGCGATCTTGTTTCTATTCTGTTCTCTTTCCTTTTTCTCACACAAAAGAGGAAGTTCTCTTTCTCCCACACCCCCTCTGTCACCGTGGAGGTGAGCAGTCCCCGTCTCAGGGATGGGGGAGCAACAGAGCACCAAGGCGCTGCTCCAGTTCTGCCCTCTCTCACTGTGACCCCACTAACCTCCAGAATGAGAGCCCCAGAACCCGCTCTAAAGGTGAGGTTGGTATTTTTGGGGGCATCTGCAGTACTTGGTGGTCTTCACAAAGGGTCTCCACTTCTCGTTCTGTTGGCTTCCCATGGCATGTCTTGGAGTTGGGCAGGCAAGACACACGTGCTCATGGGCAGTTTGGGAAGCAGCCGCTTCAGAAGGTTAATCAATGACTGGGTTGGTCTCCTTGGGTTGCCGCACGTGACTGCCACGCACAGTCTTGTCTCAGGTCTGGAGGTTGCAAGTCCACGATCAAGGTAATGCCTGATTGTTCTCTTCCAAGCTCTTCTGTGAGTCAAGTGCAGAGCCCCCTTCCCGAATTAGGGCCCTTCCTAATGACTTCATTGTAACTGAATTACCACTTTAAGACTACATCGCTAAAGATAGTCACAGCGGTACAGTGGGGCCTTGGGTCTTTAACACAGGGATTGTAGCCCGTCAGTTCAGAAGCTAGCAATGGGCACAAGGATCCCCTGACCCTGCTCTGTCTCAGCCAGACGAGGCCCGACATTTCTGACCTTGCGCTTGCTTTGACGGCTCTGTGGTGCCTCCCCAGGCCCTGTGCCTCCTCCATTTATTGGAGGGTCATAGTGTGGGGTCCAGAGATGTTATTCGTACACAGTCTTCCTACTGCCCACAGAAATGAAGGGAACGCTCTCTGGGAACTTGATTGGCCATGTGACGCGCCAATTCAGAGCCCTTTTTGAAGGCAGAAATGTGTTGATGAGCTTAGTGAGAAATCAATGTCAAGATATAAAAAGGTAGTTTGACATTAGCTGAGTGAATTGAGCTGTAGAAGAACCAAGAAAGCCCTTTCTGACTTAAAATACACACACTCATGTACACCCACATACACTCAACTATGCCTATACACACACATGCACACACACCAAACACACCCAGTACACACATACACACATGATACATAGTATATACATAACATATGCAGAGACACATGAAAATGTGTGCATATAACACAATACATGCCTAGGCATGCACACAGTACATTTATATACAGGTATACTGTATAAAGCTCATGTACTCAAATACACCACACATATATGCACAGACACACATATGTGTACACACACACACTCGTACACAGTCTCCCTGCTGCTCACGGAAATGAAGGAAATCTTCTCTGGGAAGTTGATTGACCATGTGACATGCCAATTCAGAGCCCTTTTGGGCACACACCCCACTCTGCAGCTGCACTGAAGCAGTAATTATAACAGCAACAGCCTAGCTATAAGCCACCTAACCCTGTCTGAGTCGTAGCTTCCGGTTCTCAAGGGGAAGCGCTGTCTTGACTGTACTCGCAGGTAAGGTGCAAGTGTCAGTTCCAGAGAGAAAGTCAGTCCATCACTTGGTGTGCCCTGATATGGAGAACAGGTTGGGCAAGACAAATTCTCTGAAGTGACTTTGGAGCTGAGACCTTGGTGTTGGGGGAAGGGCATTCCGGGCTGGGGGAAAAGCATGTGTGGGTGCCCAGCGGCGAGATGCTGCCTGTGTGAGTAGATGTGAGGCGTAGGGGGCGGGGTGAGCAGGAGGATGGCAGGGGAGATGAGTTCGGAGGCCAGCTCTTGTTGGCGTTGGCTAATGATAATTCCTTTCAAATGTTTCCTTCTCTAACCAGATGCCAAGGTTGATCTCCCCATTGACCCTTGGCTAAAGGTGATTAGCCTTTAAATTTGTCAGCTCTGTGGAAACACAAACCGTCACTGGCTTCTAAAGCTAAATCAATAAAGAGGGGAGAAAGATGCTTCCTAAGGTCTGATATGAAGGGTAACCTGATCAAGAGAGAAAAGGAAGCGAGACATCCCTGGTCTCTAGGCTCCAGTCAGAGGAATTTCATTCTCTCGGCAGGGAGGCAGTTGACAATCTGGGAAGAACAGCTGAAAAGGAAATGCCTGCCAGGGCTTTCCAAGTGGGTGCTGTGGAGGGAAGAGATAAAAACAGTGTTTGAGGGAGTTTCTGATTTCAGGACCAAGTTCAGACATCAAAGGCTTGTTCCCATCCCATTTTCCCTTTGAACTTCTAGGAGACCCAGTCTTCAAAACCACGGGAATGAACATCTTGCTGCATAATACTTTAGGGACGTTGACACCCCATGTGGTAACAGCCTGAATATAAGAATAAAAAGGTGTGTGTTGGGGGGCTGGGTGGAGGGAGATGGGGCGATTTGCCTTATGCCTTCTCTCTTATGTCTTTGGGTTTTTGTTCCTGGAGTCTCTTCATGGCCAGCAAAGATGGGCCCTTTGCAGTGTGATCCTCTAGAGCTGGCAGAGGCAAGGGCAAGCCCAGCTCACTGGGAGAAAGGGACAAGTCTATTGGACATTGGTCAGCTGTGATCTGTTGCCTTTGGAGGAGTTTCTCAAATTTAATGAAATAAACACACCCCGTATAGGCAAATATTAGACAACTAAACAAAGCAATACAAATAATGGACGACATAGACAAATGTGTTCTTTCCTTGATGTGTGGAAGACTCTTGTATTTGCCTTACGAGGCTTAAAACTGCTACTCAGGAGATGTAACGTATTCTAGAGTGTTCTCTAACTTCCTGCCATGCAATCTGAGAAAGACACATTAGATGGATTTACTGTCAATTCAAGTGTCTCCTCTTATCTTCCTATGAGTATGCATTAGCTATGGCTTTTTCAAGCTGGGTGTGCCCTGAGGTTCTGCTCTGTCTTTCTGGAGAGCAGATCAGCTCGCTGGCAAATTTACTGCTCTAAAGACCCAGCCAAGAGATGCAGAGGAGAACCAAGAGACGTGTCTGCAGTGTGCAGACGTCACGCAATATGCCGGATGCATCTTAACAAATAGATTCTTCCCCACAAATCCAGAGGGACCTGACAGTTCCTTTTGGTGGGAGTATTACTTTCTATTGGAAAGTTCTAGAAAAGAAGATTGAGTTTAGATTGTCCAGATGCGTGCTTCTGGACACTGGATTCTTGCATGTTAGATTCTCTTCACAGAGCTGTGTGTTTGATTTAATGAGCAATACGCCTGAGAAACTTGGGCTTCATTCTATAACCAAGAGGAAATGAGCCCTGATCTCTGAGTAGGATCTTCTCTTGGTATGCTCATTTGTTATAGTGAATCCCAAGGGAGTGTGTGTGTGTGCGTGTGCGTGTGTGTGTGTGTGTGTGTGTGTGTGTGTGTGTGTGTGTGTGTCTGTGTGTGTCTCCCCACTAGCAAGCTGCAAGTGTGATACCTTGGGGCGGGGGTTTCTTGCCTGAGCCCTTTGCTTGCCGGCCTCATCAGGGATTCAGAGCCCCATGAAAGAGTTTGTTGAACTTGGCGCAATGGCAGCTTCTGCTCGTGTTTACTCTTTGGAACCCGTGGCGAATTGCTAAGCATTTGACCACACTCCCTCTGAGACAGAGTCACAAGTTCCTCACCAAGTATCTGCAGGCATTAGGGTGGAAATGCAGGAAACGTCCAGTGACCAACACCAGTGTTTGCTTCCATTGTAGTCTTAGAACAAGCTCTAGGGCTGTGAATCTGCCCAACCCTGCCTCTAATGAGTTTCCTATTAAGTTAGCTGTTTGACCTTCCCGGCTATTATTTTCATTGTTCTCATTTGATTACACCCCAGTCTTTTTTTATCCCTCTGAGAGACTGGAGATTAGAAATAAAACAACTGAAGTGAGTGCTACTCCCTGGCTGTCCTGCCTCGCCTTCTTGGGTTTCCTGGAATTCAGTGGTTGCTAGTGCTTCAAATAATACCTCTTGTGCTTGATGCTAATTCTGAAGAAAAAGTGTGTGGACCCAGCTTGTTCAAAGGAGTGTCTCTGGAAGTGACCTGGATGACTCTTAATCAGGTCGTTCTGAATAAGGATTCCTCATTGATCCTGTTGAATTTGGGTATTTAAAGGCTGGATCACAGGAGGATTTCAGATGTCTAGCTTGTAGGGTTTGGGACTTGGGTTTTGAAACTGGGTGTTGCCTTCTGTGCTTCTGGATAGTGGGTCTCTGGTTCTTAGGGCACTGACATGATTTTGTGGTATGTGTCTCCTCCATTCTCCTATTTGAGGGCACTTCCACACTTTATTTATTTGTTTGTTTATTTGCTTTTTGGCCACACTGGAGATGCTCAGGGCTTACTCCTGGCTTTGCACTCAGAATTACTCCCTGGCGGTGCTTAGGAGACCCATATGGGATGCTGGAGATTGAACCTGGGTCTGCTGTGTGCAAGGCAAACACTCTACCTGCTGTACTGTGACTCTGGCAAGGACGCAGACATGGTTGGTCCTTGTGAGCTGAAGGAGTCCCGTGACTCCCATGGGAATGCTCTTGAGATGGTTTTACTGATTTGTGCTCTTTTAGTACCAATTGTTCCCTCCCTCAAGTCCAGTCTTTTGCTCTTATTATTTATTATAGTTTAGGTAGCGTGGTTACAATAATGCTGACACTTATGGTATTGGTGTACAAAGTAAACGCCCCACCACCGTCAAAGTGCCACCACCCCACTGCTAAGGAATGGTCTTGGAAGGAGGTTGGGATGCAGGTGGCCTGTCCGACAGAGGAAGGGGCCCTTCACTGGCCTCCCCTGCAACTCTTTGTCTCTCCCAGCCCTGCTAGGATTTTATGTCGGACCCCTGTGAGCACCAGTGAGCTCTGCAGTGGTGAGTGGCTCTTGCTCACCCTTCCCTGTTCTCTCTTCCTCTTCCCCAGTTTGCTTCCCACTTCCACTTTCCTACCTTTTATCCTGCCTTCCGCGGTGTCCACTGTGGGCAGTGAGTGGCCATCTTGGCTGTGGTTCTCCTTGGGCATCCTGGCCAACATTCAGCAAGAGTTTAGGTTTCAGAAAAGACAATTAGTGAACTAAAGAGCCTTTCTTTGTTCAAGCCAGGAAACCCATGAACTCAACTCCGACCGACTCATGGGCTGTGGGACACCAGCCAGCCCACCCTCCTTTGCTCGCTTTCTTTACCCTGGGCACCCAGATTTAAGGGATCAGAGCACCCTTTCGTGAATCGCGTGCCCACGGAGGTGGTGTTGGCAGCTTAGTTCTGGGGAGGAAACTCTAGAAGAATAAATCTTGCGTTCACTAAATGACCTAATTAGGTCGCAGACAATTCCCGAAGAGGAGTTGAACGCTTGCTACACTTCGGAAATGAAAAATAAGCTACTGTTGGAGGCTTCCCCGACCTTCTCTGACAGAGACCTCCGGAGAAACTGTCTGAGGTTTCAGGAAAGTAATAAAAGTGCTGCCGTGTGGGAGGAAGGGATGGCAGATCTGGGAGCTAATTTAGGAGATGGAGTGATGGGCAGCAAAGGTGCAGAGAGATTCTGACTGGGCAGCAAAGGTGCAGAGAGATTCTGACTGGGCCATCCTAGGCCTCTGGCGCTTTCTTTTTGCATTAAACCAGCAAACAAATCATCCTGTCTGATTACATGGCATCCAGAAAGACCGCCACCATTTTCCATAGCTTGCTCTTCCCAAAGCATCCTATGGATGGGTTTCCAGTCTCCTCTTTCCCAAGCCCTTGTTCTAAACTTAAGTGGCCTCATGCCTTTGGCTTTGGAATGGCTGGTGAAATCCCAGGGTCTGCTCACTCATGAGCATTTCTCCCAGGCTGGAGCATTGTTTTTATAACACACATTTTCTCAAGTTATACCAGTTGGGTTATTAACCCTGAGGGCAGGAGGAGGGAGTCTTAGGAATTGGGTAATTAGCATGCTTGTTAGAGCCGGACAATCAGAAGGCAGAGCTGGACTGTCAAACTGAACCCGCTGATGAAATTCAGGATTAATTTGGAGAAGTCTCTGTTGCTATGGCAACCAATCTCCACTCTTCCTTGAAATGGAAAATAAACAGAAAACAAGAGCAACAATTCAAGTTAGTGTCTGGGAAGAGGCTGTTCCGCACACAGTAGAGAAAAGCAGGAGAGAGTGGGGACGTTTTTGGGACAGGCCAAAGCAATGGTCGAATCACCTCATGTGAGCAAAACCCAGGTATTTTTTTTTTAAAGTATTTTATTATACCACCGTGAAATATACAGTTACAAAGATGTTCATATTTGGGTTTTGGTCATACAGTGTTCCAGCACCCATCCCACCACCAGTGCCCATCTCCCACCACCCACATCCCCGGTTCCTTCCCCCTCCCCAGCCCGCCTCCATGGCAGGTTCTTTATTTCTTTCCTTTCTCTCTCTTTCTCTTTTCCTTCCCTTCCAGACTATGGATTACAGTACATACATTAAAGGGTTGTCATGTGTATCTTTTTGAACCCAGGAGATTTTTTGATGGTTCAATTCCACACCGATTTTCTCTAGGACTTGTTCCGACATTCCAGTGATCTCACCGACGTTTCTCTCTATCTTCTGGGGTAGAACTTCGTAAAGTTATTTGGCTTACCTCCCCTTTTCAGAAAGAATTTATTCGTCATCTCTCCTACCTTCTTTTAAGTGAAGAGAAAGTCTCCCTGCAATTCCATCCAGGACTACTGCCCTCCCCCACCCCCACTGCACCCCTCACACTATTGTTACAGGGTCCCTTGAGGGGGGATTGCCCACTTTGGAAAATGATCTGAGTACTTCAAGTCTGGTTAGCACATCCTTTCTTTTCTTTTTCTTTCTTTTCCTTAAGCACCATGCTTTGCGTAGGACCGTTTGACTCTTTTTCTTTCTTTCTTTCTTTCTTTCTTTCTTTCTTTCTTTCTTTCTTTCTTTCTTTCTTTCTTTCTTTCTTTCTTTCTTTCTTTCTTTCTTTCTTTCTTTTCTTTCTTTCTTTCTTTCTTTCTTTCTTTCTTTCTTTCTTTTTCTTTCTTTCTTTCTTTCTTTCTTTCTTTCTTTCTTTCTTTCTTTCTCTCTCTCTCTCTTCCTTCCTTCCTTCCTTCCTTCCTTCCTCCCTTCCTTCCTTCCTTCCTTCCTTCCTTCCTTCCTTCCTTCCTTCCTTCCTTCCTTCCTTCCTTCCTTCCTTCCTTCCTTCCTTCCTTCCTTCCTTCCTTCCTTCCTTTCTTTCTTTCCTCTCTCTCTCCTCCCTCCCCTCCGTCCCTCAGTCCCTCCCTTTCTCCCTTCCCTCCCCCTCCCTCCCTCCTCCCTCCCTCCTTCCCTCCTTCTCTCTCTCTCTCTCTCTCTCTCTCTTTCTTTTGGTTGTACCTGGCATTGCTAAGTGTTTACTCCTGTTTCTGCACTCAGGAATTACTCCTGGAGGTGCTTGGGGGACCATATAGGATGCTGGGGATCGAACCGGGTCAGCGGTATACAAGGCACCCACTGTACTATTGTTCCAGCCCCACACTTTATTTCTCTTATAAGTCCTAGTTGAAGTCAACTAGTCTGCAACTTTTCAAATGCAAGACTTATGTTTTACTTGTGTATGTTATGCTTGTATATGAAACACTTTCCTGTGTTTTTACACGTAGCAAAATGCTCCAATAAATGCTTCAGATTGGCCCATTAGGAAATATTTTCAGGGGGCCAGAGAGATTGTACAGGGGTTAAGGCACTTGCCTTCTATGTGGCCAACCCCAGTTTGATCTCTGGCACTGTATATATTCTTCCAAGCAGTGCTTCGAGGAGTGACCCCTGAGCAAGGGCCAAGAGTAGCCTCGGAGCACTGCTGGGTGTGGCCCAAAAGCACACAGAAAAACTAAAAACAAGCAAACAAATCCCCCCAGATCAAAAAAAAAATCCCAACACTTACAGAGAAGGCAGAGAGATTTGTTCTCCTCGATAAAGGAGAAGCGCCTCCACAGTTGTACTCAAACCCTTACTCACCTGCCCACAGCAGCTCATAGAGATACATTTTAAACAACATGCACAAAAGTTTTCACACAACCCTATTCAGGATGAATCTCACCACACGAATATCTTCAAGAGCAGTTCAGGTAATCAAACTGCTGTTCCTTTCAGAGAGAGAAAAAATGGACCGCACCTTGTGGAACTGCCTGGATGGTCCTTTCAAATTTGAAGCCAGGCCCAGAAGCATGCATAATTTTGGGGTTCAGTTTTTCAAAAACCTCAGAAGATCATGAGCGAATGAACGTAGGGTAGTGCCTTGTATTTGTTCATAACTTGGGCTTTTATATCTCCTGGCGGCGGTGGTTAGCAACAGAAAGAGCTTGTTAGCTGTGCTGTGTCTGAACATTAGGTCTCGGTTCATGGTGCAAGCAGGCTTTTGGTGGATGGCGAGCACTGAGTGCGGCAGTGCAGTCACTGTGTCAGAAGCGCTAACTGTGGTTCATGGTAAGTCTTCTGGGGGAAGGGGAGAGAGTCTGGAAGTTTCTTGGGGACGAGTGAGTCTTGGACTGTTTCCTAGATCCTAGTGGTCCCATCTCCTTACTGTCCTTGGCAGTGGCGGGTGGTGTACGTCTGGCTTCTCCCAGCTAGTGTTCCTCATGGGTCTTCAAGGTCCCTGTGCCTCGTTCTGTGCCCTCCTCTCTGTCAGTCCCTGGTGCCAGGCTGCTGCGGGGCGCTGCTCTGAATTCGCCAGCTTTTGCCTTGGCTCCCGCTTGACCTGCTGCCGCCTCACCTTCCCTCCCTCCTTCTCCCAGCAATGACCCCTCTCAGGACCCCCGGTGCCATCTACCTAGTGGGGAGCCTTGACCATGTTTGTTGTGCCCCTAAAAACCAGCCTCTGCCCCAGGGATGCAGCCCCCGTCTGTGGGCGGACGCCGGCTGAGCTCAGCTTCTATTCAGGGCCTTCCCGCTAGGGCTTGGCATGCAAGGGCCATGGTTTTCCTGACCATTCTGGAGCCACCAGGCTTCTGGGTATAACCGTCTGGCCAAGAGACACAGGCTTTCATTTTTCAGAAAGGAAACCCTTCCCAACTGGTGGAAAATAAGCTTTTGCTTAGTGACTAATAACATAAACACAGACAAGATTTCTGGGCTTATAAATAACCAGTTGTAAACGTGCCCAAGGGAAGCAGCCCCCTTTTCTGCCAGAAGAATGGCCAAAAGTGTTCCTATCACCTCGCTGATAGTGACCCTAGCGGTGGGCCAGGAACCTGAGGCTGCAGTCTGACCTGCGGGGGCTGCTCGTTCTTCAGAACCCGTTCCCAAGACCTCACTCATCTAGATGATAAATCCTGAGCGAGGCTGGAGAAAAGACTCATGGGTGTAGGTACCTCCAGGTTCTGTGAGTCCGCAGAAGCTATGGACAGTTTAAGAGAGGAGGAGCTTGGGTTTGGCTTTGCTGGTGCTGTGTGAGGAGGGAGGAGGAGAGGGTGCTTGTACCGAGCAGGAGAGGCTCTTGCTAAGGGTCTTAGACCCTAGAGTCCCCGGAGTCCCCACCTGTCTGAACTTTTGGTGAGATGAAGGCCGTGGAGATGCCTGAGCATGGCAGTGGTCCAGAGGCTCAGAACACGGACTGTGCAGACTGGCGGGCCCAGGCCTAGCTCTGTGGCTGGCTGTGGTGCATTCGCCTCTGTGGACCTCAACTCTCTCAGCTGCAGAGGGAGGTTCCTCCTGGGGACCCACTTGATCACTTGACATCTCCTTATTGTCGATTTGCTTGAGCGGGTGCCAGTAACATTTCCATTGGACCCTATCACGTGCCAGTGTAGCCCAATGGCATTTGCTTGCTCCAGGAATACGAAGAGCTTCAAACCGTTCATTCAGGGTCTTGACGAAGAAGTCTGACCATCTTGTAGGTGGGCGGCCACGTGATCTTTTGATGTCCCATGGATCCAGTCGGTAATGGCTCTAGTCCAGCGGTTGTCTCCAAATCCCTTTACATGTCCAGCCCATCTGATTTTCGATGCCTTGGCAAACGAGACAGTGTCCCTGACTCTGGATTGTCGACAGAGGTCCGACTCTGGATTCCTTCTCTCGAGTGAGGCGTGATATTCCAAGCATAGTTCTTTCGATTCCTCTTTGGGAGACCCGTATAGCATTCTCATCCTGCTTTCGTAGGGCCCAGGTCTCTGAGGCGTATGTTAATGCAGGGAGAACGGTGGAGTCGCAGAGATGTGCCCGGAGCCGGAGGTTCTTTGTCCTTTTAGCTATTTCTTCGATGCCTTTGAAGGCATTCCATGCCGCTCTCTTCCTCCTGCGCAGCTCAGGTTTTAGGTCGTTCATCATGTTGCTGGGAACCCAGCTTAGACTTATTTCTTGCACATTGCTCTTTTGCACTTGACCTGCCCTGAGTTGGCTTTTTCTCCCCCCTATAGATCTGCTGTTATGAGGAAGGACGTGCAAGAGGGTTGTATCCCCTGGGCTTGCACGTGAGACTCACAGAGCCCACCTGGGGTTCCAGCTGCAGCTTGATGGAGAGATGACTGCGGGGGCTGCTGGGGTGGCTCCGAGCCGGGCTGTGGTGCCTTGGACAGTTCTTGCTTTGGGCTGTGCAAGGCGTGGATGGGAACACATCCATGCCATCCTCTTCTACCTCGTGTGCCTCAGCTGGTCTCGGCTTGGTGGCTCTGGGTGTCAGGAGGATTGTTGGGATGGCGCCGGCCAGCCTGCTCAGCCAGAGGGCACCAGGCTCCCCCCCATGGTGGCACCCCATAAACTTTCCATCCTCTGCTTCACCCCAAGTCCTGACTGTCTCGTATATCCAGTGCCCCATAGAATGTGCCTTTGGAGATGCCCAGTCTGCCTCCCAAGGAGACGGGTAGCACAGGACTGGGGGGAAACGGGGAACTGCTGACAGGAGCTGCGGAGGGGAGCCCTCAAGCCAGGGATGGCCGGAACCAGGGTGTGTTTTGAGGGGAGGCCCGGCAGGACCAACGGACGGAGGCTGTGTGGAGTGTGCGGCTGCACTGCTCTGGGGTGCCTGAATCTGAGTCGGCCTCATACAAGGGAAGACTCCCAGGGCGGACACGCTCCTCTGTCAGCATCGGTGGAGGCCACACCTGACGGTTACATAAAGGAATGGGCACCCTGCTCCGAGGACATCTCAGATGTCTTTTTGAGGGGTGGGTTGGGTATGAGGCTCCTTGTTTCTTACCCCAGTAAACTACTTCCCTCTGGTTTTTCACTGTTCTCTCCCCTACAGTGTATATTGCTCTTTCTTTGTGTGTGTGTGTGTGTGCATATGTGTGTGTGTCTGTGTGTGTGAGTTGAACCTTGCCCCAGTCTGCTTTTCCAGCTTTCAAAGCCTGTTGTTGGGCAAAGCTCACAGCCGGCCGCACACCCTGGCAGGGGCTCCATGGGCCCACAGGAGCAGCCATTTCATCTGCTCTTGCCGCTGCCTCGCCTCGCTGCCCGCCGGCTGCCCTGCTCGTTATCAGAGAGGTTTGGCTGGACTTGAAGGAGCCACAGAGGAGCTGGAGGGGCCTTCTAGCAGCCAGCGATGAGGTGTGGGGTCAGGGATCCTGCATGAGAGAGAGAGAGAGAGAGAGACAGAGAGAGAGACAGAGAGAGAGACAGAGAGAGAGACAGAGACAGAGTCAGAGTCAGAGACAGAGACAGAGACAGAAAGACAGAGACAGAGACAGAGAGAGACAGAAAGACAGAGACAGAGAAACAGAGAAACAGAGACAGAGCGAGCAATGCTAGATCCTGGGCTCAATAACTTTGAGGCTCACAACTAACATTGCTGTGTGACACCCCTGATAGCACTGAATCCCAGCAGTTCTAGACAACTCTGGTGTTATTCACATTTATTCAGTCAGCTACAAGGAGGCCCAGAGAGAGGGAGCCACTACCCTAGAAACACCAGCAGGGCCCAGAGAGAGGGAGCCACTCCCCTAGAGACCCCCCAGCGGGGACAGAGAGAGCAAGTCACTCCCTTAGAGACACCAGCAGGGAAAAGGCAGAGGCAGGAAGCATACTTAGGTTTCCTTCTTCTTTTTAAACATTTTTTTCCAAAAGATCTTTTCTCCCAAAGTCCTGGCTCACAGCCCAGGGAGAGGGAATGGGTATGTAACCAGCAGATCCTTCCCAAGTCTGAAAGTGCTTCAAGGATGCAGTATTTATTTATTTTAATTTTTTTTTAATTGAATCACTGTGAGATAGACCATTACTAGGCTGTTCATAATTGGGTTTCAGTCATAGTGTTCCAGCATCCATCCCTCCACCAATGCCCATTTCCCAGCACCAGTGTCCTTAGTTTTCCTCCCCCATCTCCCAACCTCCAACCCCTGCACCCCCAGTGGCTTTCCTCTGTGGCAGGTACTTCTCTCTCTCTCTCTCTCTCTCTCTCTCTCTCTCTCTCCCTCTCTGTCTCTCTCTCTCCCATCCCCATTTGCTCACTGTGGCTTGCAGTACAGACACTGAAGGGTTGTCATGCGTATCCCTTTACCTACTTGTAACACTGAGTTCTTGTCTAGAGTGATCATTGCCAACTATCATCGTCATACTGTCCCTTCTCTATCTTACCTACTCTCTGCCCCACACAGTTATAGTAGATTCCATTGACTCTCCTGGCCCCTGTTTTCCCTGGCCTTGGATAAGTCTCATATTATTTTTTTTTGTATACCACAAACCTACATGGTGGAACACTATATGGCTATTAGAAAAGATGTAGTCATGAAATTTGCCTATGAATGGATGGACATGGAGAGTATCATGCTGTGTGAAATGAGTCAGAGGATATAAAACAGATATAGAATGAATGGTGGGTATGGATTAGCTCTGAGAGGGGGGAGGGGGGAAGTGGAGGCCATGCGAGGTCAGCCTGCGAGTGGTGTTGGGTCTCCCTGGTAGGTGAGAGAAGTGGTGAAGGCAGAAGAGCATGGAGTTGGGCAGCAGTTGTATGTGTGTGAGAGAGAAAGAGAGAGAGGAAAGAGAGAGAAAGAGTGAGAGAGAGAAAGCGAGAGAGAAAGCGAGAGAGAGAGGTCAGTTCTGCATTGGTGGGTCAGGGCATACTAGGCTATAGTAGAGGCTGACGGGATGAGACGCTCAGGAATGGTGGTGCGTAACCTCCAGAGGTTTTTCTACCACATCCCACGGGAGTGATGGGTGTGAGAACACTACTGAGAAGTCTGTGTGAGGCTGAAGTAGGAAACAGATGGTCATGGGGAGGGGCGCCCAGCCTGAGACCCTCCCTCAGAGCCTCCTCTTACCCTGCCTCTCAGCTGAGCAGAATTTGAGCATCTACTGCGGCAGTCTCAGGGGTGTGGAATGTGCTGTGATTCTTTTTTTTGCTTTTACGTTCTGGATGTGGGGGTCCCACTTGGCTGTGCTCGGGATCACTCCTGGTGGTGCTCGGGGGACCGTATGTGGTGCCAGGGACCAAACCCTGCATGCAAGGCACATGCCTTAACTCCTGCACTGTCTCTGATTGTCCAGGATGCATGGGTGAATTTTCTTGGCTATGTTTTGGGGCCACATCCAGTGGTGCTCAGGGCTTCCTCATGGCTCTGTGTTCAGTCGTTCCTGGTGGTGCTTTGGGGACCATATGTGATGCTGGGGATCAAACCCAGGTTGGCTTTGTGCCAGACAGGTGCCTTACCCACTATACCTCTCTCTCCAGCCCTAGCAGGGATGAAGTTTTGAATGAGCGCAATAAATATTAATTGAGCCAGTCCTGTATGCCAAATAGTGTCCTTTGGGTGCAGAAGGTGCACTTGAGAATAAAATAGAGCAGGAACATTCATGCACGTCCCAGGAACGCAGATTCTGGATGTGTCGGAAGCTAAACAATATCCGCAGGATCTCTTCGTGCCTTTGGGTTTTATTGTGAACCAGACAGGGAATCTGGAAGGTTCTAAGCTAAGAGGAGATAAGATCACGTGCCATATTGGGGTCACAGTAGCTTATCAGGTTGGCGTGAGGGGTCCTTCTCCCCTGGCTAGTCATGACTGTTACAGACCATTGTCCTTTTATAGGGGAATTGTTTGGGGTTGGGTGGGTGGGACACTTGTAAGAAATAATCTCAGGGGAGCCTATGGTGTTGGAACATTTGTGTGCACAAAACAAAATCTTGTAAATCACAGTGCCTCCATAATACTAACATAAGTAAAATAACACAAAGAACAGGGGGCGCTGCTGCCATCTCTCTGCCTGCCAGACACTGCCCCTCGCCTGCCTCCTTGTCCTGGTGACCCACAGGGCCTGACTCCAGGCAGCTGTCTGCACCACGCTCGCCGGTGACATCCCCGTGAGCCGTGGGATCAGCAGGGCATCTGTGTCTCTGTTCCCGCAGTGTTCGAGAACAAAGATAAGATTGTGATCATCATGGAGTACGCCAGCAAAGGGGAGCTGTACGACTACATCAGCGAGCGGCGCCGGCTCAGCGAGCGCGAGACCAGACACTTCTTCCGGCAGATCGTGTCCGCCGTGCACTACTGCCACAAGGTAGGCGCCGAGGGACCAGGCCCGGGGCTAAGGGAAGAGACAGATACGCACCACCCGTCACCTGGATCTTAGGGGCTTAGGAAAGAGCCAGAACACTGACCACCCATCACCCGCATTGTAGGAGCTTAGGAAAGTTCCAGAATACTGACGACCTATCACCCAGATCTTTGCTTCCTTCCAGTCTGACAAATAAAAAAAATTTATTGAATTTTAATATAAAATTTTATTTCATTTTACAGAGTTCCAAAGTTATTCATGATTGAGTTTCAGTGTACAATGTTCCAGCACCAGTCCATTCACCGGTGTCCACTTCCCTCCACTCATAGCCCCAGTTTCCCTCCTGCTGTCCCCACCTCCTTCCCCAAACCTGCCTTTTGGCAGGCACTGTTTTCTTTTTTCTCTGTTTTTTGGGGGGTTTCCTTTTAGGCATTGTGGTTTAATACACTGTCACTGATAGGGTATCACACATGTGACTTTAGTTCCTTTCAGCACCTAGTCCTGATCCAGAGTGACCATTTCCTTTTGTTGTCGTAGTGGTCCCTTCCCTGTCCTGTCCCACTTCTCATAACCTCCCCCCCAACCTTCCCGACACCCCCACCCCAACTTCCTACAAAGGGTCACTTCTGTACTTTGCTTCCATTACTTTGAGGCAATACTTATTCCCTTACTCCGTTTCTTTACATCCCACATGAGTGGACCACTCTGTGCCCATCTCTCACCCTCTGACTTGTCCCGCTGAGCATGGTACTTTCCACGGATCAGCAACTTGTGTGGGTTCATCTTCCCTCACGGCCACTTCGTCTCCCATAGATCTTTGTGCCTCAGTTCCTTTTATCCAGACATCAGGCTTCCTGCATTTCTGCTCTTGGGATCGTTTCCGTTAAAGAAAGCAAAGTGTCAAGGTGGTTATGGAGCTCTCCTGTGTGCCCACACCATTGCCTGGAAAGTTCCGTTTCACAGCACTTTTTTTTTTTTTTTTTTTTTTTTTTTTGGGTCATACCCAGCGATGCTCAGGGGTTACTCCTAGCTCTTTGCTCAGGAATTACTCCTGGCGGTGCTCAGGGGACCATATGGGATGCTGGGGATCAAACCCAGGCTGGCCATGTGCAAGGCAAATGCCCTGCCGCTGGACTATCACTCCGGCCCCTTCACAGCACATTTATCAAAACAGGGAGACCAAGGTTTGGACAGAACTATCAGGAACACTCAGGATTTTATCTGGACTTGACTAATTTGGTCCAGCAACTTTTTGGATCTAGAGAATGGATGCAATGCAAGCATACCACGTTACATGCATTTTTACATACGTGTGTGTGTTTGTGTGTGTTTGTATGTGTGTGTGTGTGTGTGTGTGTGTTTGAGACACACCTGGAAATGCTTATGGATGACCCTTGGCTCTCTGCACTCAGAAATCACTCCTGGAAATGCAGGGGGACCATAAGGGATGCTGGGGATTGAATCTGGGTCAGCTGCATGCAAGGCAGGTGCCCTCACTGATGGGGTTTGCTCCAGCACCAACCTTGCTCTTTTTTCTATAGAGTGTTTTGACCTAGACATTTTCCTTTGCTATTAAATTTTCTCTGTGTGTGTGGTGCTGGAGCTCGAACCCAGAACCTTACACGGGCAAGGTGCTCTACTCCAGACTCTACCCAGCCTCCATAAAAAGTCCCTATAATTTTTTGTAATTGTGGGATATTTTAGTGGGCTCTAATTTCTGGTAATCATAAATAGTGATTGACCTCCTCAGAGAGTCCCCTTTTCCTCTCTTTGAATAAAGAGAAACTCCAGAAGTAGAATTCCTCGGCCATAGCTTCTGAGCCTTTCTCTCCTCAGGGTACTTTTCCTTGAATCTGTGCACACAAAACTTTTATTGTACACATACAATCCCTTTTGTTCTGACGTAGCTAATGACTTTGGTTGGTTAGATGGCCAGGTTAAGTTGCTCTTGGTCTCTGGAGAAGGAAACAGAACATACAAATAATTCTAAACTGTGTCTCAACTCTGATTATTGTTGATCATTTTAGCCACAATTTCCATCCTGATTCAGACTTTGTCTTGAAGTGTCTTGCCTGGATCTCTCAGTCTCTTTGGGGTCAACAGTGGCTTGAACCTCATTTGGGAGTCAGCTTCTCACAAGTGATTGCAACCTGGAGCCTCGTGGTTTAAGTTGCCTGGGTAATTGAGAGAGGCCTTGGAAGTAGTTAGAAAATGACTCAAATTGAAACCCCTCTCTGCTGATTTAAAGGGAGAGTGACAAGCCGCTCCTAATACTTAAAACTGAACACGATCAGGTAGCTGTATTCTGTGCCCTTTCTCCGGGAACCTTGATTTGTGCATTTGTACTTTAAAACATACATTCTTGTAGTCCTGGGCTAGAAAAAAGGAGTTGAAGTGCATGTTTTCATCTCTCAGTCGCGCTTTTGGAGCTCGTAGGAATGGTCAAAGGGGAATGAAAACAGAAACGCACCAACTGTAAACATGCAGATTCTGCAGCAAAGACCATTTCCAGCTTCACGCTGTTCTGCTGAAAGGAACATCTCTAGCACATGACCCTTTTGTTAAAGGGGGTGTTAAAAGTGGACTCCCCCCATTTTCTCTGCTTAGAGTTCTTTCAGCTCTGCTCACTGCCAAGTCTGCCGCCCCTTGCAAGATCCTGGGGGCTGAAAATGAATGGCTTCTGGGCCTCTCTTCTCCAGCCCCCGACCGTGGGGTCAGGCTGCTTTGCCCTGGGCTCCTGCTTCATCTGGTTGCTCCTTGGCTTTGCAGAGTTGACCTGAATGGAAGGGACACCCAGTTTGGCAGTGATCTGTCTGGGGCCAGCCCAGGGGCCGGGAGCTCAGTGGCCTCCTCCCCCTATGACCTTTACCCGGTAGTGAATACTGCCCTGCAGCCAGCAGCTTGTAGAATCTTCCCTCCCAGCTGCTGAGAACATGGCCCAGCCTAAGTCTCCTGAGGACACATCTGGATTGCTTCCCGGTCCCGCAGAGATGGAACCAGGCCCCTTCCAGCAGAGCAGGGGCAGGCAGACAGTACTGGGAAGCTGGGAGCTGTTTCCCCCCCCCCCCACCCCCCCCCACCCTCCACTTCTGAGTCCCCAAGTGGAGAAATGGTTGCTTCCTGGGAATCCCGGGGCAGACAGACTTTGTTTGCTGCTGCCTGGGATGAGATGGCTTTCACTCTGCGGAATGACATTCCCACAAAGAGTGCCCCTGCTGTTTTACGGGCTCTGGGGGAGAATGGATTCCTGTCATATTTTCCCTTAACCACACAGCAAGTGACTAATGTGCTCCTATCCCTGGTCCCTGGCAGGGAGCTGCAGAGCAGGGAGCAGCCCTGAAGGATGGAGGCAGGACCACCAGGCGGGCTCTTCCTTCATCTGTCAGCCGCTTCCCGCTGCTTGCTCATCCTCCTTCCTTTCATTCCCTCCTCCCCACTTCTCCCATTCACTTCCCTGTCTGTCTTCTCATTCCAGAACGGTGTGGTCCACCGAGACTTGAAGCTGGAAAACATCCTGCTGGATGACAACTGCAATATTAAGGTAAAGCTCCCGCCTCTTTGATTGATCTGCAGGTCATGGCGGCTGGCTGGGGCCTCCCGAGCTCCCAGTGAAGCCTAGAAATAGGGGGCTGTTCCCTGCTCCGGCAGGTGGGTGTAGGCCACCCTTGGCCTGAGCCTCTCCAACTCCACGCCAGAGTTCCTTCATTGGACAGGAATAAGAAGAGATACCGGGGCTCAGGAATGCGGCTCAGTGGTAGAGTGGTGCCTTGTAGGCACGAGGTCTCGAGTTTGATTCCTGGCTCTGTCCCTCACGCTCCACCAATGGTGATCCCAGGATCAGCTGTGGGGTCTCCGACATCACCATGGAAGGTGGGGTCATCACCATGAAGTCTGGCGATGCTGTGGGGTCTCAGACATCACCATAAAGTCTGGCGAACACCTTAATTCAAGTGTACAAGCGCCATAACCCACGGTAGCAGTACTGGTCATTGGAACTGTGAAAGCAGAGAAGGAAAGAGAATCGATCCTCAAACAAGGAAAGAGCTTCTGTCCTTGGCTTTAGGAAGTTGTTGGTTTGCCGTTGTCACCATCAAAGGCTTTGGAGAGGAGTCTGTGGCCTGGGACGGCCATAGGCTTTCAAGTCAAGTTGTTTGCCTCAGAGCCCTTAAAGTAGTTTGTGTCACTTCACCGATGGGGAAGCTGAGGTACCGGAAGTCAGGCACTTGGTCTTCGAGGCCGCACAGTGGGGAGCAGCAGCAGAGTTGGGATTTGAGCCCATGTGGGTCTACCTTAGGGAGCCCAAGTTAGAACCACGAAGCTCTGTGCCAGCAGGGTCGTCAATTAGGGTTAGAGGCTTTCTCCAGTCACTTTCTGTCACTGTCGCCCACCTCTCTCATTTCTCCTGGTCCCCTCTCCCCTGCTGATGTACAGGTTCAGCCTTAGGCGTGGGAAGCAGACGGGAAAGAGGATTTTTGTGGGCTGCTGGGAAGCGTTCCTGGTGGCTGGTGGGTTTATTTGTGGAGGGAGCTGCCGCTGGTTGCCGCAGACACTGGAGAAGTGGAGAAAGCTCCCGGCCCACAGCGTTCTGAGCCTCCTGTCGAGCCGCCCAGCCTCCTTTTGATCACGTCTGCAAAACAAGCAAAGACGGTTTCAAAATAAACGGAGCTTGCTGCACGGCTTCATGGCTGAACAGCACCCGGGGAACCCTGGGATTGGCCGCCGGTGATGTCAGAGCTTCATCAGGGGGTCACTGGCTAAGCCTGGGAATGACTTTAGCTTCTTTGACTTTTCCTGTTGCTCCTGGTGGCAGTGTGGGGAGACTGTTTGCTTGCTCGGCGGTGAGTGGATGCACTTTGCAGCCCCTAGCAGCACCCAGCAGCCCCTTATAGCTGTTTTGGGATCTTATTCTCCCACAGAGAGTGAGAGCATGGAGTGAGGGAGGCAGCAGTTGGTCAGAAGCCCTCTCTGCAGGAACAGGAAGTGCAATCTCAGGAGCGTTTCTTGGCTCTCTGGTCCAGTGGCTGGATTACTCTAGAATGGCTATTGCCTCTCCAATAAGAACATTTTGTGCTGTGGGGTTGGTTGCCTGTCTGCCTGGCATCGGGCGGCCATTCTCTCCTGTTTCTCACCTGTCTGCCTGGCATGGGGCGGCCATTCTCTCCTGTTTCCATCTGTCTGCCTGGCATGGGGCGGCTATTCTTTCCTGTTTCTCACCTGTCTGGTGGGTTACCAGCCACCAGCCCCGCATGTCTTCTGGACACTGACAAGACATTCCACTTTCCTGCAACGTGTGTTCGCTGTGGCCAGCTGTGCTCTCTGTCCAGGGGAAGCTGGGGTGGGAGCACTGCCCTTTCTCGTTGCGGTGCTGCGGTGTTCTGGGTTGCAGTCACCACAAGGAGCCTTGGTTTCCTCCCTCTGCCCAGCCGCATTGCTGGTGCCTGTGTCTGGGGCTGGTGGTCGACAGGCACGTTGCTGTCCTGTCCTAACTCTGTCCAGTGCAAGTTGCCGTGTCCTAGCCTCGGACCCACCCAGTCTGAGCTTTTCATGACGAAAGCAGGATTTTATTATTTAGATAATCTCTAAAGCCCCGAGTGCTTAACTCCTGATTCCCACCACACGTGCTTGCAGGAGTCGCTCAGGAAAGCAGCCGGAAGCCAAGTGGGCTGCTCAGAAGCTGCCTGGCAGTGTCTGGACCTCGAGGAGGATGGGGCGGAGGCGCAGACCTGAGGCACATTCTCACGGTTTGTGTCATCACTCTCTAGCGAGTTCTCCCCCTCTCCCGGGCCGTAATCACACCTCCTTCCAGAGCGCACCAGCAAAGTTCAGGAGTTACAAGGCCTGGAATGTGAGCTGGAAACTGGGTTCTGTGGCACAGAGGGGACTTGTTGGTCCCAGGGATGTAGTCCCAGAAGTGCCAAGGCACAGAGCTTCCAGCAATGGAGGAGAAGGATGCCCAGAATCCTGAAGGCAGCTGTGTTGAGAGCAACGGGGCGGAGCCCAGGAGAATGGCTCGTTTGCATAAGCCTGAGAGACCCGCGGCTGGACTGGGCCTTGGCTTTTGGATTCCAGAGACACAGAACATTATGAAAATGAAGATTTAGACCTGATGTTTATTTTTTTCCCTCCTTGTATCTCTTTGTCCAAAAAATCTCCACTTCTGGTATATTCCGAGGTACCGCACTCACCTGTTCCAAACAGAAACCAAGCCCTCTCCTTCTCTGACACCTTCTGAGTCCTTCTGCTCTTCAGTGAAGGCTCCTGGACTCTGAGAATCCGGGAGTCTGAGAACCTTGAAGGGCTGATTCCCTGCCTGTATCTGGGCCTAGGAAGTCTGAGCCAGGTGCTCCAGCTTACCCAGGGACTCAGGATAGGTGACACCAGGAGGCTTTGTGTCCCCATGGTGTGGCTACGGTGGGAATGAAGGAACAGCAGCCAGGATGCCAACTCCTAGGCCTGACTTCTGGGCACTTTCTCTCTCCTTCATCGCACACCCACTTCAAGGCTCTTCCAGACGCGCTGCAGCTGGGGCGGGTCTGTCTTCCGGCTCTGCCTGCTTCCGTTTCTCCCGACTCAGCGTTTTTGCTGCATACCCATTTAGAAAGGGCTCTTGTGACAAAGACAGGCAGACACATGGCCCCAAGCTGGCTTCCATGTTTAGGAGCCTGTGGATGCTTCAGAAGCCTCGCTCCTCAGGGTCTGCCACCACCCCAGGGCCTCTGGGCCTCCTCTGTTTGCCCCCCTGGGGTGCCTCCATCATGTCAGTCCATCTACCATCTCCCAAGCCTGCAGGATTTCTCCCCAGTCAGCCTGGAAACTTGACCTGGGTCCCTCACCGCTGTGAATTCGTTGAGAGCCATGTAATTGGTTCCTCTGCTCTTTGATTTGCCAAGATCCCATCTGGCGCGGCGGAAATCAAGGATCTGGCGCTGCTGCAGGGTGTGGCTTCCCCCCAAATATTCAGAGCCTGGCAGGGAGGGGAGCACGAGGGCCGAGGGCCGTGAGCTCCTCTGGGCTGCGCACTGTAGCCCGCTGAGCAGGGCCGGCTCCCTAAGTAGAAACCCGGCATGGCGCTAATTCACAATCAATACAAATGAGTCAGATTCACGTTCTCTGGGAGAATGAGACGTCCCGCTCTCTGGGAGAATGGGATGGCGACAATTCCCAGACAATTCCCAGCACCGGCTCCTGCCAGAGTGCCTTACAATGAGAAGAGGGTTGGCCACCCGGGTCAGTTCACCTCCTCAGAAAGGGCTGGGAATTGCGGGGAGCTGCGAGGCTCGGGGAGAAGGGCAGAAGGGAAGTGGCCTGTTGGCCCTTGAGGACAATGGCTGTAGGCTGCTGCGGATAAAAAAGCAGCTTTGAATGGCCGGGCTCCATGAGACTGAAACCTCTTTGGCTTAACAAGACCCCGTGTGGCAACTCAGGATATGAGCCTCTGGGCTTTGATGCTGTGAATGTGAGAACTCTGTGCTCCTGCATGCATTCCTCCATTCATGTGCTCGCTCATTGAACGAGTGGTGAGTGAC
>JAJIBD010021824.1:97500-147500 GCA_021461705.1 Cryptotis parvus
TGGCAAGCTACCCGTGTCGTATTTGATATGCCAAATACCAGTAACAATTATAGACCTCATTCCCATGACCCAATGGGGTTTGAGGCTCTTTATATTCTTGGAGCAAGCAGATGCCCTTGGGCTCTACTAGCATGAGACAGGACATATGGAGATGTTACTGGTGCCCGCTCAAGCAAATCGATGATGAACGGGAAGACAGTGATACAGTGATTAGTGAGATCTAACTAGTTTGATGATTAGTTTAGAATTGTCTATTATCTTCTGTTAAGATATTTTCTAGTTTCTTTTCTAGTAACATGTATTTCTGGGTAAGGGCAGGTAGGGAGTAGTGGATGATCTAAGAATAAGGGGGAAGATACGCGATCTGCCACCCACTTGCCTTTGGGGATACAGTCTAGTTGGCAAGGTGAATGTATAGATACATTTATATGGACAAATAGACAGAAGTACACACATTTTAATACATGCATAGATATACGTGTAACATGATCATGTAACATATGCACACAGGGAAAATGCTGCCCTAAAGCATGCTAAACAGAACGTTGTAAGACACAAAAAAATAGAATGTTTCAAGGAGCATTGAGAAGCAGGTTAGGGAGCCCGTTTGCGTGGAATCGGTCACGCAGCCTAAGTGCGAGGAATCATGCACTTAAACTGGTGGTTTCATTTTAATTGCTTATGTTTTCTCCTTTTCATTATCACAATAGTCCTGTGGGCTAGATCACATGAGGGATTCTGGATTCCTGTTTTCTAGTGGGTAAACCGAGGCTCTGTGACCTGCTTCATGTCACACAGACAACTCGTGGCTAAATTGGGCTGCAGTGCAGAGACTGAGAATCCAGTGGCCGTATCCTCCTAGGTCGCTGCACAGGCTGTAAACTTGGTTGCCCAGATCGAAGTTGCCTGCTGTGATACGCATGCTGCTGTGGATGTGGTGCCGTGTTAGGAGGTGCCACTCATAGCTGATTGCCAAGTGAGGTTGAAACAGAGTCCACATAGGGTATCCTCTTAAGTAACGTAGGGCTCAGGGAGTGAGCACACCAGGCTCGGCTTGGGATGGAAGACAAGGATACGCGGCGGAATAGCCAGCTCTGCTTTTACATCATCCTTTGTATGCTGACTCAGGGTTGGGGGAACAAAAGGCCACCCCAGTGGATGACCACCTTTTGGGGATGTCTCAGGTGCTCCTGTACGGTATGGGGTGCGAGGAGGTAGTGTGACGACTCGGTCCTCACAGACCGCCTTGCTGCTGCGTTCTCTCTGCAGATCGCTGACTTTGGCCTCTCCAACCTCTACCAGAAGGACAAGTTCTTGCAGACGTTCTGTGGGAGCCCGCTCTATGCGTCGCCGGAGATCGTCAATGGCAGACCTTACCGCGGGCCTGAGGTGAGGAGGTCGCCTGGGGGGCTTGGGGTGTTGCAGGGGGAATAGGTGGGAAGGGAGAGAGCTGGGTACTGGAAAGGGTTATTCACCCCAGACTCAGCAGATGCAAACGGCTTTTCCTTCTGTGGTTATCAAAGCCAGAACACAGTTGGGAAGGAATTGGATAAAGTCAGTGAAATCTATAAGAGAAAATAAAATGACCGCACTCTCCCTTGGAAGCAATAACCAGGAAATAAATATTGGTGACTTTTCTTTTTGGATTTTTTTTCTCAGTGTATTTCTCTGTACTAAAAAAAAATAATTGAGGTCATTGTTCATATATAAGTGTGTGGGTATACACGTGTGTTTAGCTTGTCTTTTTGCTGACCCTATTTTGTGACACTTTCGAATTAATTATTAAGCACACAGCTTTGAATGATGGCATTATGTTTTATGGCATGAATCAGTTTGTATTAATTTAGACAGATTGTTTTCATCCCCTTCCCATTAGAGAAAACAGAGTAAATAAACAAAACAACCAAACAAACCCAAAGCACCTCGACTCACTCGTGAACATCCTTTAGGATGTATTTTTGACTGCATACATTCTGGGTTCTGGAAATGCATTTTAATTGCACCTTCTGATTCACGAGAAGCCCCCTCCTCCCCCATGGCCGAAGAGCTTTCTAGGCCCTGGAAGAGCTGCTGTGTATGTGGAAATGTTATTTGAAGAGTAGGTGCTGTGTGAGTGATTCGTCTCTTCCCCCGAGATGCCGCTCTGTGGGACGATCCAGTCACTCTGTCAGGCTCTTTAAATAGCAGCTGCTAGTGGGTTGAAATGTTTCCTTCCAAATATTTATCTGCTTGAGAGTGTTTGGGGGGTGGGGCTGGAGGGAGATGAGAGGGGCCTGAGAACCTCTCCCAATTGTCATGAAGAGAAAGTCTTTCTAAAATAAGATCGCAAGGGAGGCGCTTGGGCGGTGGTTTATAAAGTTGCAGGAACCCGACTCAGTCTGTTCATCATAGCTAATTAATAATGAATGCTCTTTTGATCTCTGATGATCTGTTTCAGAGGTTACCAGCTGCCTGTGATCTGGCCAGCTGGTCTGTGCTATTAGTCTTTCTAAAAAAAAAAAAAAACACTGTTTTTTTTTTTTTTCATTGAGCAAATACTTAGATTGGGAGAATTCACAGCAAATTCTGATTTCTGACTTCCTTGAAATTCTAACGGATCTCCAAGTGCTGGACCCAGCGGCCACTAGTGAGAGGAGACTTCTAGGTGTCCCCGATGCTCCGTTTCCTGGGGCAGCCCTAGGTTTCTCTTGCGTTACTTTGGCTTGTTGTCTTCCCATTGTTGTAAGTGTCTGGGAGTGCAGCTCCCGGCTTATTAGAAGAAGGTGCCAGAAAGGATTGATTTCTGGGTTAGGAGTGAAGCCCTTGCTTCTATGATGAGGTCTCTGGAGAAACTGTTTGGCTCCCCTGTACTTCCATATTCTCATCTGTCAAAGGGGCTGGCAACAATCCAGGCCCAGCCCTTTTCACTCAATTATAGTGAAGCCCAAATGGGACCATCTGCTGAAGAGTACCCTGTCATAGAGCACTGTGTTTGCAGCAGCTTTGCGTCATGGGTACTTGCTCCTCTGGGACCCTGTGTGTTAGGTGCTAAATATGCTTCTCGGGGTCCTGGTGGATGATTGCCCAAAGTCTGGGGCAGATGCTGATGGCTTGGAAAGTATCCTGGACTTCCCCTGATCCCACGTGTCCTGTGTCTCCACTCCAGGTGGACAGCTGGGCCCTGGGTGTGCTGCTTTACACTCTGGTTTATGGAACGATGCCCTTCGACGGTTTCGATCACAAAAACCTCATTCGACAGATCAGCAGTGGAGAGTACCGGGAGCCCACCCAGCCATCAGGTTCGTGCCCGCCTGGGGAGAGAAGGGGCTGGCAGCCGGGGGCGTGGCTTCCCTTTGTTAGTTCATGTTTTCAGCTTTGGTTTCCAATCTGTAAGTGGACATTTCCTGTTTTATTTCTTCTCTCCGTATCTTGTTGGGAAATTGAAAATTGTGTTTGAGTGGGCCGGAGCCATAGCACAGCGGGTAGGGTGTTTGCTTTGCATGCGGCATATGGGGGCACCCTGGGTGGATTGTCTGTCTGGGAGACACTTTCCTGGGTCTTTTGCTCCAGGAGGGAGTCTAGATATTTTTCACATGTAGTTCAGAGCATGAAGATGGAGGAAGTAGGGATGTCAGGCCTTCCTCATGGTAAGCTTGGAAGCCAGGTTTTCTTCCACCATATTGATCAAGGCAGTGGAGACCGTGATTCCATCTCTTGATGGGAGACTATCATGCAGATAGGGACAGGATGTGTCCAGGTGGCCATCTGTGAAATGTGATGAGCACAGACTCTTCAGGTACACATACAGGGTGTGTGACTATGTATGTGTATACACACACACACCATCATGAGCTCTTGATGGTCACTCCAGGTAGTCATGTTCTATGCTCGGCTAAGTAGCTCTGAACCAGTCAGCAAGTTAGTGAATGCTAAAGCTTTGTTCCTAGGGAATTCAGGACTAGATTCCAGGGAGATAGACAGATAATGGGTGCTGGATAGATGAAGGATAATAGATACATGGATAGATGATAGATGATGAATGAATGATAAATGGTATATAGATGATTGTGGGTAGACAATGAATAGATGATGGATAGATGGATTGATAATGCACAGATTATAGATGGGTAGATGATTGATAGATGATGGGTTATGGATAGAGTTGGATAGGTGATGGATGGTTGGGTAGATATTAAGTGATAGATTATAGATAGAAGTCGAGTGGATAGATGAAGCTAGATAGATAGAGGATGGATAGACAATAGGACAATAGATGAGAGATGGAGAGATGGTCCAGGGTGAGCCCTGTGTGGCCTTCGCATAGTGCCTGGCACTCTCCTGGGAGAGATTTACTTACCGACTGGAACAAACCACTGTCCTGCTGCTTTCTGGAGGTGCAGCTTCCCCCAGACTCCCTGGCCAGCTACTTCTTTACTCCCTAAGAAGTGAAGGGGAGGTAGAGCCTCCTCAGGATGTAACTCAGCCCCCATAGAGGAATGCATTTGGTTTGAAAGCCCCTTTACTATCTGAGTGAGAGCCCTTTGGTTCCTGTGGCCTCCTCGCCTTCCCTGGGGAGCCTTCCTGGAATTCTTTGGCAGCTGAAATTTGCAACTGGAATTTCTGAGACAGGCTGTAAGGGGATAGCAGCTGTAGATGAGCTCTGATGGCAGTGCAGAGGCTGTGGCCGATGAGGGGGAGGGAGCAGTGTGTGGCGGGGGACGCTCACACACTTGGTGCCTCTCAGGACCTGCTGGGGCCCAGGGCAGTATCCAGGTTGGCAGGCATGAGCCCCCCTCCCTTTCTCTCTCTCTGTGGAGGAGCCTTTTTTTTCACTATTTCAGCCCTGATTCTCTTTTCCTGTCCGACACTGCTGTGGTCACAAGCCCTGTTTCTCCAAGCCAGCCTTGGGAGGACTAAGCCAGGGCAGTCTACACCCGTCTTCCCTTTCAGTGAACCGATACCCAAGGTGTGGTGGGGCCCTGCCCGGGCAGGTCTGGAATCGGTCCCGGTTACCTGGCCTCCCACTTTCAAAGCTCCAAGTTGTTGAAAAGCTCTGGAGTTCATGACCTTCTCCCGTTCCTTTGGGATGGGGAGAATCTGGTTCCAGCAAAGCCCTTTCAAGCATTTGCTATGCTCTGAGCTCCATGGTTGAGTCTTGATGAAGCTTTTTATTTATTTATTTTTTAAACAGGTGCCATGCCCAACTATACTGTGGTGTGTGTGTGTGTGTGTGTGTGTGTGTGTGTGTGTGTGTACTGTGCTGTGACTGTGTAATGGGGAGGGGGCCACACCTGGCCATGCTTGGGCCCAGCAGTACTGGGGATCAAGTCTAGTTCCTTGCACTTGTTAGGCTTACGGTCTACCGCTGGAGCCGCATCTGTGGCCCTGGCTATTTCTGATTCTGTTCTGCAAGACTGTGGTTTCCTAACTCTACCCTCCTGAGCCCTCCTACCTCCTGCCTGGGGCTCAGGTGTGTGTGTGTCTCCTACCACCTCTGCTGGGGGGGGGTCGCCCAGCTCCCTGTGATGCATTGTTCCTTTATCTTCTCCTGCAGATGCTCGAGGCCTCATCCGGTGGATGCTGATGGTCAACCCCGACCGCCGGGCCACCATAGAGGACATTGCTAACCACTGGTGGGTGAACTGGGGCTACAAGAGCAGTGTGTGTGACTGTGACACCCTGCACAACTCTGAGTCCCCGCCTCCTGGCTCGGTTCATCGACTGGCACCACCGCCTCCACGGGGCTGCAGGCGGAGACGGAGGCCAAAATGAAGGGCCTGACCAAACCCGCCGCCTCCGAGGCCGGGCCGGAGAGGCAGCGGTCGCTGAAGAAGTCCAAGAAGGAGAATGACTTTGCTCAGTCAGGCCAGGACTCGGTGCCTGAAAGCCCATCCAAGCTGAGTTCCAAACGGCCCAAAGGGATCCTGAAGACACGAAGCAGCAGTGAACATCGCTCCCACAGTGCCGGCTTCATTGATGGGGCAGTCAGCCCGCCCCTGGCCTCCACTTTCAAGACGGAGCAGGACTTGTGCCGGACAGCGGGGGCCCTACCCAGCTCCCCTGAGGTGGAGGTGCCGGGTAAACTCAGCCCCAAACAGTCGGCCACCATGCCCAAGAAAGGCATCTTGAAAAGACTCAGCAGAGAGAATCAGGTTATTACTCATCCCCGGAGCGCAGCGAAGTCCTTGGAGCTGTTGGACAGTCACGAGGGCCGGAGTGGCAGCCTTCCATCTCCCAGCCCCCGGACGCAGCCAGGGTCACACCCCACAGTCTCTCTTGCCGCCGGAAGGGCATCTTGAAACACAGCAGCAAGTATTCGGCAGGCACCAGGGACCCGGCCCTTGCCAGCCGTGAAGTACCTGCCTTGGGGTCCTTGCTGGAGCCCGGCGTCCCGGCCGAGGGCCTGTCTCCGGAGCTATAGCCGGCCGTCCAGTGTCATCAGTGACCACAGTGTCCTGTCCAGTGACTCCCTCGACTTGCTGGATTTGCAAGAGACTCGCCACCGCCCGCCAGCGCATTCGCAGCTGCGTCTCAGCTGAAAACTTCCTCCAGATCCAGGACTTTGAGGGACTCCAGAACCGGCCCGACCCCAGTACCTAAAGCGGTACCGGAACCGGCTAGCGGACAGCAGCTTCCTCCCTCCTGACGGACATGGATGACGTGACTCAGGTCTATAAGAAAGCCCTGGAGATCTGCAGCAAGCTCAACTAGCTTCCCAGGGCACAGGGGCGGGTTGGGATGGGGGGGAACCAGAGAGGAAGTGGGGGAACAGTGACCGGAGCAAACGAGTTGGTTGCCTCATTGCTGGCCAGCACAAGAGACTTAAAGAAAAGGATTTGTGCCATCTGGCTTGGCCAGGTTTGTAGTCTGGAGCTGATACCTCCAAGGGAGAAGTGGGCTCTCTGCCAGTCCTATCAGCTGCCACTCCAATTGGGGGTCTTGATTGGCATTGGGTTTTGGACACCTCCCTGAGGACCAGCTGCCTACAGAAGGCCGTAGGGGCTGGCATGGGGAAGGCTGGGGAAGGGAGAAGGGCACATTCTCTTGAAATTATCCAAGTGCTTCTTCAAGTGGGCAAGAGAGATGTGGGTCCTGTGTGGGCGGCGCACAAAGAGTGAACTCCCTTTGTCAAAGAGTAAACTTGGTCTGACTGTGCCTGGTCAGTTCAGGTTGACCAGCAACCTAATCCTGGATCTGTGGGCCGTGGAGAGTGGCTGCTGCATGTGCTGCTTTGAGGAGCCCAGGTGTCTGGGAAGGAGCAAAGAGATTGATTAGTCATGCCTGCATGGAGCGGGAAGGGGCCAGGGAGTTGCCACCCCTTTGTAAGGACTAAGAGTCAGTCCACAGGGAGTCTTTTGGCTCTGGGCCATTTTCTTTCCTCATGTCTGTCTTGATCTTCAGTACCCTCCCATGGATAGACAGGAAAGAAGATGCTGTGACTGAGGTCGAAACTATAGGGTGTCTAACAGAGCCCTGGTATTTGCAAAGAGGGAAAGAAGTGATCCACAACAGTAACAGGGCAGTTTGTCCATTTCTTTAAGTCTGAATATTAACTGGAATACTGCCTCTTGGGTTCGTGCCTGCATGAATGCTCTGAATTGGATGCAATAATTCGTCCCTCATCTCAGAAGGAGTCTCTGGCTCAACCATTTGCCCTGTTGACTCATAGCAGATGGTTTCCCTGGTTCTTCAAGGGTAGAATCCTCATACATAGGTGAGTTTGCTTCTAGGGAGTTAGTATGTAGGTAGAAGATTTGAACGAGGAAAGGAAAGTCAGGCAGAAGGTGCCTTTCCCCCAGTTATAGGTTTTGATGTTTTTGAGTGTCTAGAGTTTGGGGGAAAGGAAGTTTCATACATATAGTGATCGGTGTTGAAAGAACAGAGGGGGTTGAGAGGAAACACAAGAGAGCTCCTTGGAAGCTCAGGAGGTGGCCAAAAAGAAGTAGGGTAGGACTCTTACCTTCAAAGGTAACTAAACTAGGTCTCTATCTTCCAAGCACTCTCATGGCAGGGGAGAAGACATCACCCCCACAGTAGGACATGATTAGAAACTGAATTTGGGATTAATGTGGGAATTTGGTATGGCCAGTTTCTACTGGTCTGGGTAGAGACAAACCCTTGTTTCAAGATGGTGAAGCTAGAAATAAGAGGCCCAGTTGTGAGGGTTGTTTGGGGGGAAACCAACAGACAGTAGTTCATGGGGAGATGAGAAATCATTCAGGGCTGCTGAGCAGTGGATTGGGGAAGTTTCCCAGTTTTCTTTCTGTCTGATACCACTTCCTTTCAAACTCCAATATAGGTCCAAAGGGGGAAAACAAATCCGTAGAGGGTAAACTGTGTTTGGGGATGTAGGGGTCCAAGGAGGACATTCTGCTACCTCTGATTTCTCTCTTCCTTATCCCATTTTATACAACCCTTCCTGGATAGCCTATCTGGCCACACTGCCTGGGTTCTGCCTGGCAGTTGGCTTCATTGGTAGCTGTGAGTACACTTAGGGAAAACACCTACCTTCTGCGTGATGTGTTTTGAACTTCTGCCAAATGATGCCATCTGTTTAGTATTTTCTATCCATCTCATCTTTAAGTTAAAAAAGGACACTATTAAAGTAAATCCAATTCCACTTCCTCTGCCCTACCCCCAAACACATGCACATTCTGTCATCAATAAACCCTGATGACGGATTATGACAAAGAAAGTTCCCCTTCAGAGGTAGAGATTCTGAGTGAGTCCTGGTGTGCTTGTAACCTGCAGGGGGCTGTAGGTTGGGCCATATTTGGAGGATTAAGTGTTTCCTCTATGAGAACTGGCGGGGTGGATGCCTGCCTCTCCCTGTTCTGCCTGGTCTGATAACTCTGCTCACCTCTACTCATTCTAGTCTTTACACTCTGTCCACTCAAAGAAATACTTGGGATAGAGGGAATGCCCTGAAAAGCAACTCCGCTGCTTTCTGATGCCGTCCTTCCATCCCTAACAGCCAATGCCCAGCCCAGGAAGTCATGCTTGGTTCATTTCCAGGGAATCACAAGAATGAGAGACACTTTTTTGTGAGCAGGTGGACCAAGAGATTCCCTGTCAGCTCGCCTCTGCCTCTGTGGGCCTTTTGGTGTCTTAGTTTACACATTCGCCAAAGGAGTAGAATTATACTTCTTTTTACAGGTAAATTTCACAGCATGATCAGTTTTCAGGAAGTGCTTCAAGAGCCCAGGTGAAATGAAAATGCTTTGGACTCTCTGAATCCCCAGCCCTGTTCTAAGGTGCTGCTTCTTCAGGTGAGGGGAGCACTTTTCAGGGTGAAATTCAGGTGAGTGTTGCCCACGCCTGCTGTCTTGAGTACAAATGTGAATGATTGACTGATTGCTTGTTGCCAAACTGGAAATGTTCTGTAGGGATTTACTGGCATGGTATCATTCCTAGAGGAAAAAAAAAGGTGAGAGAGAGAGAAAAACTTGACTGCACATTAAAAAAAAAATCCGTGTTGTGACTTTTATTTAATTTCTATTTTTTGGTAATAAAAAGTCGACTTTTTTATTTGAATCTGTCTTTTTTAATTTATTGGTCTGAAAGGCATTTCAAAGGTATAATAATAATATATTGGTGTAATTTAATTGGTGCAACATGCTTTATGGCTCCAGTCAAAATTGGTTTTCACTCATTGGATTGGTTTGAGCTCACAACAGCTTAAAAAAGAAGAGAGAAAAAATAGAGAAAGTCTGGATAGCCACCCAAAGTGTTTTGTGTTTTCATTGGAAACTGATTTCTATTTTGTGTTCTGTTTTTTTTTGGTTATGTTTCTGTTTTTATTTTAAGTTAAATAAATGACAATGAACTGAACCAAGTCGGGACCTTGCTTCTTTATTTGGTTGTTTTTCTCTTCGTTAAGCAAGTGATGGAAAGGGTAGAAGGCTCAGAAACCCACCCAAGCTGGCTGAAGCACATGGGGGCTTATTAGAAATTCTCAGAAGCAGACACGCAGCTGGTGGTGCAGCTGGGACTAGATGGGGGAGAAGCGGTGCCCTGGAGAAACATGTGCCCTCTGCTCGGTTCCTCTGCATGGCAGCCTGCTCCGCTGCCTCCCTTTCTAGCCCAGGGAGATGGAGTGACCTAGAAGCTGCACCCAGTGGGTTGTGTCAGGAGCCTGGAGCAGTTGTCTTGCCGTGGTGTCCATTGATAGTGGAAGGTGGTGGAGAAAGGCATCCCTTTCAGGATGACCCGGAGAGAATGGAACAGTAGAACTCAAGAGCCCTTTATTCAATGGCAAGTGTGAGGCCGTAGAAGAAATGATAGCTTCATTTAACGGCGTCAAGGATTTCAGGTACAGCTGGATCCAGTGATGTCGCCAGTGTACTCTTCACCTCTCTCTTTGAACCTCAATCTAGGGCATTCTCTCACTTCAGGACTGGAAGGTGACTTCCACTGGTAGTTGTGAGATTAGAAAGTAGCTTCCAGTGGTAGTGAGGTTACAAGGTTCCTTTTGGTGTAGGGTCCTAGAGAAAGCAAGTGATTCTTAGCGTCTCAGTGCTAATATATGGAGGAAGAACTGTGATTGGTTTAATTGAGGTCATGTGTCTCCTCTGTTGAAACCAATCAAAGGGTCCAGGTGGAGAGATGCTCTGATTGGCCAGGCTGTATTATTGCCCACCCTGTGGTATATTTGAATGGCAGATCACAAGGTCAGGGACCTGACCTGTCCCAAAGGAAGCCACTCAGTCATTCAGAGTCCACGAAAAGTGAAGAGTGTTAGTTACATTTGGAGAGGACACAATTTCTTCAACTACAAAACAGTGTTAAATAATCCTGGACTTTTCCAAGTTGTTGGGAAGATGAGATGAAATACAGTGCCTAGTACAGCACCTCAGTCAGAAGATTCTTAATTTATACAGATCGTATCAGGGAAGAACCACAATGTAATACTATATGGAGAGGGGATAATGTTTGTTAGGAAGATTTTAGCTATAAAATCAGCCATAATATCAGAAAATCCAGCTGAAACTTGTTTAAACACTGCAGGGCTTTATTAGCTCACATATGTGGAATTTTACAGATAGAGCAGGTTTCGTGGTTACTAGGTCTTGTGGGAGAAATGGATACAAAACAAGTAAATAATTCTCCCCTCCCCCAAAGCTCAGATAGGAGTAAGTGCTATGAAGAAAAAATGGACCTGGTAAAGAGACAGAGAATTCTAGGAATGGGAAGAGTCCCTTTTTTGGAGAGTGTTGGTGAAGAGCTAGCCAGTGGGATTGTGGGCCTTTGAGCTGCTGAATGAAGATTCAGGATAAGCTTTTTTTAAGAGTGAGAGCCCAGGAGATGGAAGAGTATTTGCAAAGGACCTGTGGTTTCCTAAGGAGATTTGCAGCGTTGATTTCTGGTTTGTTGACATAGGATGATAATGGTTTGGGGTGCATAATGTTTCGCTGAACATGTGTGACAACGTTCTAAAGTGAACTGACTAATTATTTATGACTTTTGGTCCCCCTAATTAGAACTGGCTGCTTCCTTTGAAAGTTGGTCCCCAGACGGGATACATCCCGTCATGTGAAATTTGGAATAAGAATATGTTTCCACCCTAGATGTCTACTGCCAATTGATTTCAATTTATGGAGAGGGGATGTTTTTAGTTCACAGAATCATGCAAAGTTTGGGGCTCAGAAGTGGGGCAGCAGTGACTCTCTGAAGAACAGAAAACACAGATGCGTGTTTATGTTTCCAAGCCAGTCCCCATGCATACAGCTGTCTGGTTCCAATAGGAGCTGGTGTGGAAAATTGGCAATCATTTTTTTAAGAGCAATTAAAAAATGGTGTCAATTATTTTTCCACTGATGAAAAATTTACTTTGCCCGTCTCTATCTGTGAATAGCCTCCATGTCCAGACCATCTGGTTCTCCCCATCCAACATGCTAGTTTCCATGAATTAGTCTGGGTAGGTTGTGCCGTGTTAAAATAACAAAGCCTGCAATGTCAATAGCTTAATAAAATAAACAATTATTTAATGATCTCATCGGGTTGGCAGGTGTCTTATTCTTTATGTCTGGATGCAACACTTAAGTATGAGCTTCTTCCGTGATTCAGCCATCTTGGGGGCATTCATTTCTAGCTGGCTGTACAAATAAGAGAGACAAACAGGCACAGAGAGATGTGGAATCAGAGAGAGAGAGAGAGAGAGAGAGAGAGAGAGAGAGAGAGAGAGAGAGAGAGAGAGAGAGAGAGAGTTAAAAAACCTGGATGTAGGGGCCAGAGCAATAGTATAGCAGATAGGATGCTTGCCTTGATCCCTGAGCACAGATCCAGGAGTAAGCCCCACCAAGGGTCGCCCCAAAAGTCAAATAAAAAAAAAGCTAGATATAAATATCCTTTTATCTATATCTCATTAGCCAGCATCTGATCTTAACTCTACTTCCTGTATAGTCCTTCAAGTTTTTAGAATTTAAACAGTAGAAAATCAAATGGAATCAGTTGAAGTCCTAACAACTCTGTCCCGGTTTATGTCTGAATCCCATGGGGAGGTTTCGGCATTAAGGAACATCATCGTGAATATTGGTCGAGTAGGTACAGAGTGGCAGATAGTGCACCTGCCCTTCATATGTATCATCTCCTTTATGCTCCTTGGGCTCCAAGCTCTGTGTTTAATCAATGAGGACATGGACTATTCGAAAGGCTCAGTAAGTCCAAGTTGTTTGCCCGCTTTTATATGTGGAGCAGGACTTAAACACAGGGCTGGCCTGTCAGTGTCTTAATGGTTTGGCTGGCCCCTTAGGGTGAACCTTTTCCAATTCAGACTCCTTAGAAATGTAAACTCATCCTGCCACCCCCCTCCTGTTTGTGTAAATGACATTTTCATGCGAAACTAGACAGGTACATCAGGAGTGAAGACATGGACCTCGGTCAACACTCTCCAGATATGGAGAGGGAGTGTGCCTGCCTCCAGTCCCTCACTGATGGTAGGTTCAGAAGATAGTGTCTGCACACATGGACTGATACCTTAGATTTGAGGTTCTTAATACCATGGAAGAGGAATGCGAGGCAGAAGTGAATCTTCTTCATCCTGAAAGTTTGAGCTACAGAACTCAGTTGAGGGGCTGTTGGCCTTCTGAAGTTTCTGCCTGAAGTGGTGTAACTCATAAGTCACATAGCCCCAGTAAGACTCCACGAGCTCCTTCCTCAGCCGGGTGCCTTAGAGGACCTTGTGTCCAGAAGGCTGTGAAGCTCAAAGCTGCTTGGTGCCATATGAGAAAGCAGATGTCAGGCTCTGGGGCAGGACTGGGAGTCAGGGCAGCATGGCGGCAGCTACACTCACTCAGAGAGCCTTTGCCGGGTCTTTCCATCCTGACATAGCCCCCAATCAGATTTGTATTCCCCAATTCTGACAGTGGGGATCATTTTGGAGGCAGCTGAAAAAGAGGGGTTTCAAAAAACTGCAAGTCTGAGGAAGTTTTGCAAATCGGAATTTGTGAATCACTGAAGCTGTAAAACATCTGATTCGGCAGTGCCGAAGGCATTCCCAAAAACTCTAGCCACCAGGCATTGGAGCCCAGACAAAAGGCTTGTGTGCACAGCAGAAAGACAGCTGTAGCCCTCGGAAGCGGGCCTGCTGGTCAGCTCCAGAGAGGCCACGGTTGTGGATTTAACCCCTGTGGAGCGCGGATGGCCCCAGGCTGTGGGTGCTGCTCAGATTGGTTCCTCAGCGAGGCATTTAGCTGGAGCCACGATGATGAAGTCAAGGACCCACATTGCTTTGGCTAAAGTCCCCATCCTGGCTTCTCCTGTACTGGCTCATCGACCACCACTAGTGCCACTACATTTGCTTTCATCATCCCGACACATTTCTGTGGCTCTGTCCCCACCTTCCCTGCCTAACTATTTCTGCCTTATCCCAGCTTGGGGGTGGGGTTTTGAGGCCATGCTCAGGGTTATGCCTGGCTCTGGAGTGATCTCTGACTGTGCTCATGGCACTGGATGTGATGCTGGGGCTTTAACCCGGGTGGCCGCCTGCAACGCAAGCACCTCACCTTCTGTACTATCTCCTTGGTTCCTTCCTTTGCTTTTTTCCTTTTGATTAATTTGCCTTCTGATAATTTGCCAATTCTTATGGTGTAAATACTCCATCTTTTCCTGGCTTCCAATGTGACACCATTGAGCTAAAAAAAATTCCTGAGACTCTCACAACTGGCTCCAATTCTGTCGTCTATTCTTCTGTGATTAATTTCAACTTTTGCTTCTATTGATGAAGAAGAATGTTTATGGGATACCCCTGCCTCACTGCTGAAGCGCACAAACTAGAGTGTAGAACAAAAATGTTAATGTTCAACCTTTTTTATGCCTGCAGATTTGTACCCATCCATGGACTAAAGACTGAAACTGCTCTATGTGCCGTGTTTTCAGGCACTAAACAAGAAGCCACGTAGGATCAATCTCCCTTATACATAGTGACCCTGATATTTGCACCAGCTTAACTCAGGAGTAAATTCTGGTTAGATCCTCAAGAAGGTGGTTCCAAACAGAACAAGTGAGAGTTCAGAGAGGAGGTAAAATCCAAGGCAGCCAGACTGGCCCAGGGGCGGGGTCACAGGAGTCAAAGAAAGATTAACACTGTGCAGGGACTTCCCCTTGCACAAGGATGTCACAGGCCTCAGTCATCCAGCTGGTGGGTACACGACCTGGATCTGAACTTAGGCCCTCCACTGCTCCCTACCCCAGTGCCCCTCTGCCGTGGAAGCATCAGAGCTGCTCTGCCTCCATTGCGAGAACCATTCGTGAAGCATTTTGCAGGTGTGACTTGTGTTCTGTGTCAGAGGTCAGCTCTTGGACGCCACGCAGATGTTGGTTGCCAACCTTAGGAACAAGTGCTTCCCCTTAGTGACTGCCTGGTTGGGATGGGAGTGCAAAGGAAGTGTGACTGGCAAAGCAAGGGAAGACAGGGGAGGAGGCAAAAACTATTCTCAGCTTAGATTACTTTTTTTTTCTTTTTGAATCACACCTAGCAACGCTTAGGGGCTACTTCTGGCTCTGCACTTAGGAATTATTTCTGGTGGTGCTTAGGGGACCATATGGGATGTAGGGGATTGAATCTGGGTTGGTTTTGTGCAAGGCAAATGCCCTACATGCTGTGCTATTGCTCTGGCCCCTATTCTCATTTTAAAAAGCCTCCCAGGGAGTAGGGCAGATGTCTGAGGCTCAGCTTTCCATAAACATCATCCAGCCACACAGTGGCTGCTGCTGAAAAACAAAAAGCAACGTATTTGCAGAGCTAGGGAGCAAAACTACTCCCAAGGGAGACTCTAGCAGGCCCCAAATGAAGGCTGCTTGGGTTAATGAAATAAATGCATTTCCTGCTTCTCCGTGATTTATGTTTCGAAGGCTGTGCAGCATCATAATTCAATAAAGATGAAATGGCAGGAATGTCTGGCAGATTTGGGGGGAATCTGATACTTGGCTTATGGTGGCAGCTCTGAGTGAGATGCGCGTGAGACGCAGGTGGACATCAGGCACAAGCTTCCTTTTCTCCGTCCTTCACAACCTCACAGCCCGCCCCTTCCCAGGCCTATGGATGTCAGTATCCCAGACCCTTATTGGGGGCTTCCGGAAGCTGAGAGTGTGTGAATGATGAGGTATCCATTGCTCCTCCATATTGGTCCTCACAAATGAGCAAGTTTATTCTCCAGTTTACGGTGCTGCATCCCCAGGAAACCAGAGACTTTATTTCTGTCCCTTGGGGAATGAATGGGAGTGGGGAGGTAGTAGGGGGGAGGTAATGGAGGGAGGGAAGAATTGATCCTCTTGGCCATTTGCCTCTGCTAGCGTCCCAGGGATTGTGTGTGTCTATATGAGATGGCCGCTGGACTAGAGTCGTTACTGACTGAATCCCACAGGATGTCAAAAGATCACGTGGCCTCCCACCTACAAGATGGTCAGACTTCCTTGTCAAGACTCTGAAGGAACAGTTTGAGGCTCTTCATATTCCTGAATCAGCCAGATGCCACTGGGCTACATTGGCACGTGATAGGGTCAAATGGAAATGTTACTGGCGCCCGCTCGAGCAAATCGATAAATAACGGGATTCAAGTGATCAAGTGATCAAGTGATATGAGATGGGGTAGGAGGACAGAGAGAGAGAAAGAGAGAGAGAAAGAGAGGAGAGAGGGAGGGAAAAAGAGAAGAGAGAGAGCGAGAGAGAGAAAGAGAGGAGAGGAGAGAGGAGAGAGAGAGGAGAGAGAGAGGAGAGAGAGAGAGAGAGAGAGAGAGAGAGAGAGAGAGAGAGAGAGAGGAAGGAGAGTCTTAACAGGAGAATAGAAGATCTTGCAGTTCCCCATGTAGCTCATTGACTTGTCTCTGCTCGTGAGGGTTCTGGAGTGGAACCTGCCCCAGTGTGGATTCTGCACCATGTTCCTGCCTCCCAGGCCACATAACCCTCGGGCATCCCCTGGCTTCTACCCTGCAGGGAGGAGTTCCTATCCCTCTTGGGCTGAGCTGCTCCGACTCCTACATGGAATGGCTGGTCTCAGGTTTACTTCCAAACCCACACAGGCCCCCTCCGTGTCATTTGTGGGGGAATCAGGTGTGGGGGAAAGGGAGGCTGAAGTTGTGCGCTTTTTCCATATATATATTTTGCCATCCTAGAGATGTTGGCTTGCGGAGTCACCTCCTGGCCCCTCATGGTCTTCCTGCTCGTCCGTCTTTATTTTACTTGACATGATGACCGAGCATGACAGACACTGGGAGCTACTCCCGTGAGCCAGTGCCACCAGGATGTGGCGAGAAACACAGCACAGGGTCTTCTGGGGGCTTCATTTGTGAGAGATCAGGAGCCCCAGTGTGGGCTTGGCTGCTCTCCCCCCTCCCCCTCCCCACCTTCCCATGGTGCATAAGCATAGTCTAAGGCGGGCACAGCGGGTGGCAGCTGGCCTCCTGTGTCACTTCTGTGGGCATGGCCTGGGCACTGGGATGCCCAGGCCTAGGCTCCCCTCCTAGAGCTGCTTTTCCTGGTTTCTTCTCCGCCAAGCACCATTTCCATCTTGACTTGACCTTGTTGTGTCTGTGTGGCTTGGCTACCCGCATGCAGTGCGTGGTGATGCAGAGAGACATCGGGCATTGGTGACAGATTGTGAGCAGCCTTCTGAGCAGCTCTTTTCCTCTTTCTCTGTATCTGTCTCTCTTTTTTGTGCATTGTGGTTTGCAATCCAGACACTGAAGGGTTGCCATGTATATCCCTTGACCTACTTTCAATACTCAGCTCTAGTCTAGTGTTACCATTTCCAACTATAATTGTCAAAATGTCCCTTCTCTCTCTTACTTATCTTCCATCCTCCCCACACCTGTGGTAGATAGGGAGTCACTTTTTTTTTTTTTGCTTTTTGGGTCACACTCGGCGATGCTCAGGGGTTACTCCTGGCTCTGCACTCAGGAACCACTCTAGCGGTGCTTGGGGTCCATATGGGATGCTGGGGATTGAACCTGGGCGGCATGGGCCGGCCGTAAAAGCAAACACCCTACCCGCTGGACTATCGCTCTGGCCTCGGGAGTCACTTTTTGAAGCACACATGCTGTTACAGTTATTGTCTTGTCGAAAACTCCCAGAAGGATCTCAACTGTAGGCAGCAAAGATAGATGGCGATGCAGTACCCTTGCCCTCTTCCCTCACTGTGGTGATGCAGTGATCTGGCATCAATCTTGTGCCCATCCTCTTCCCTCACTGTGGCGATGCAGTACCCTGGCATCAAGCTCATGCTCACCTTCTTCCCTCATTGTTGGCTGCACCTTCTTGTCAAAGAGAAGAAATTTATGGGGGGTCTAGGGGTCAGGAGCTATATAATACAGCAGGCAGGACACTTGCTTGCTCAGAGCCAACCAGATTTGATCCTTGGCATCTTGTATGATCGCCAGGAGTGAAGAATCAGGAGTGAGTCCTGAGCACATCTGGATGTGGTCCACAATACTGCACCCCCACTGAAATAAAAGAAAAAAATCCACACACATGTATGCCAGGTTGGAGGAGAAGCCACTGAGCTTCTCCTTTTTTTAATTAAAAAATTTTGGTGGGGGCACACCCAGCAATGCTCAGGAGTTACTCCTGGCTCTGCAATCAGGAATCACTCCTGTAGGTTAAGGGATATACATGATAACATTTCAGTTTCTGTATTGCAAACCACAATATGTAAAAAGAGAAAGAGAGAGAGAGAGGAGAGAGGGGGGGGTGCCTGCCATAGGCGGGGGAGGTGGGGTGGGTGGGAGGGAAAAGGGGCACATTGATGCTGGGAAATGTGTTTAACTGAAACCCAATAATGAACATCTTTGTAATAGTCTATTCCATGGTGATTCAATAAAAAAAAAAGAAAAGGAAAAAATTAAGATCAGCACACACACACACACACAATCACTCCTGCCAGTTTTGGTGGACTATATGTCATGCCAGTGATTTAACCTGGGCTGGCCTCAGGCTAGACAAGCGTCCTACCCTCTGTACCAACGCCTCCTGGGCTTCTTCTTTATGCCAGGCTCTGCGATAGCTCTCAGTAGACTTGCGGAGACAGGGATGGGGGATTCCCGGCTATATTTGACCCATCTGTGCCTTAGAGATGTTCAGTAAGTTACTTGAGGTCACACAGTGGGTGCAGGTGCTAACCTGGGTCTGTGAATTCCAGAACTTTAGTGCTGGGGGCAGGGGTCTGAGGAAGGGGGACACAAGGGGAGATGGGCTTTGCTGATAGGAGGCAGGGGGTGGAGAAGACGCCAGCTGGCAGTGATCGCCTGAGCTGGAAGCGCAGGCGCGGGGCAGGAATCCCAGGTGCCATCTGGAGTTCCCGATGCCCTAAGGCAGGCCTAGCCCTGCTGAGTCTGGGGAGTGGGCTGCGCGGGGCTGTAGCTTCTCAGGGAAGAGAGCTGCTGGCTTGGAAGCAAGGCTGGCTCAAGGTAAGCGGCAGATGGCTCTGAGATCTGTGGCCATCTGGGCGTGGTCGTGGTCCAGCTCCTGCCGCAGTGCTTGAAGCCTGTTTGGGACTTTCTGACTTTTCTCCCCTTGTCTCGCACTCCCCGCTTCTCCCCCACCCCCACCCACACACACTTCTTTGCTTTCCTGGTTTGGTTTTGGTTTTCCCCAGTGGCTTCAGCTTCCTCCCAGGGCCTGGGGGAACTTTCACTTTGATATTCTGCCCAGCTCTCCAACCCAAGGTTCAAAGCGAACATTGCTTTCTCCCCCAGGGAGAAATTTCCTTCTCTACCTGTTGGTTTTCCATTTGGCTTCATGGCCCCAGAGGCCCAGGATGGAAACAGAGAAGAGGGTAAGAGTTGGCGGTCTCTGCCCCTCTGTGGCTCCTCCGTGTCCTGACTGCTCCGTCGTCAGCTTCAGCATCTCCCACCCGGCTGATTGCCCTTTCCCCTTCCGTTTCTTCTCCCCACACCACACTTGCCTTCAAAACACATCTGGGTAATGCCCACACTCATAGCAAGGGAAGAGACAGAGACTCTGCGCATGGCTTTGGGAAGGAGGTTAAGGGGGCACATTACAATTCCCCCTCCCAGATTCCAGGGCTAATGGGATTTAGCAGATGTGATTTTGTTTCAGTCCAGTGGATTGGAGATTGGGAGATTGGAGAGGATCCTCGTGCACTCGGAAGGTCTGGCCAATGCCCTGGTACCATCATAGCAGCAGATGAAGACGGAAAGGAAAGTGGCCGTGAACTAAGCATGAGCGGGGAGGGAGGTGCGCGTGTTGTCTATGGGAGGAGGGAGAGGGGGGGGGGGAGGGAGGAGGCCAGGCCAGTCCTACTGCATGGGGAGTGGCTATCCGGAACCACCTGAAAGTGCCTGTGGTCCTCCCCAGAGCTCGCAGTAGGGAAAGCTGCTCCTTGGGCACCTCCATGTCCTGGGCAGTGGCCTTAGCAGAGCCAAGCCTGGCCTGCCGAGCCTCAGAACTTGAGATAATAAATGACTGTTGTTGGAAGTCCTCTAATTTGTGCTGCTTTTAGGGTAGCACCTGGAGTCCTGTAGATGGTAGGGTTCTGGACTGGGCAAAGCTGTGAGTTCGATCCCTGGCCCCACCTCACATGCTGTGTGTGAGTCCAGTGGCTCTGCTCTGGAGGCTCCTCCCAGGGACATAGCCAAGAGCGCCATCTCCAGAGAGGGCCAAAACTACTGTGTGTGTGCGCATGTGTGTGTGTGTGTGTGTGTGTGTGTGGGCGTTGCAACCAAGCCTGCATGTTCTCCCTCCCCCTGCCCCATTTCTACAAACCCTTCCTCTCAAGTGTGAATCTCTGGGGAGGGTATTTCATTGCTCTGCCCCCCCCCCCCCCCCCCATGATAAATCTTCCCACAACATCTCATTTAACCTACAATCCAGTAAGGGGCTGCTGTTAACCTAATTATGTAGACAAGGTGCCCCAGGCTCCAGGAGGAGGTGAAGCTACTTTCTTGGGGCTTGAACTTGTTCTGGACAGGGCTCACACTTGATCCAGGTCATGGAACTTTGGAGCAAAGTCAAGGAACAAAGGGGTAGGTCGACTCCATTTGGCTTTAGGTTGGGGGACTCTGGGGAGACGGGGGAACTGCCATCTGGCGTGGCTGCCTAGGAGGCCTGAGCACAGCCAACTGGGGCTACTCCGTGTGGTACTGGGCATCTCAGTAACCCACCTGCCTGTCCTCAGGAAGCCTGGTGGTGCTGGGGAGCCAGCCCAGGCTTCGCATGTGCAGACATCTGCTCCATCACGTGGGTCACACCCGTATCCGAAACCCACTTCCCAACATCTGCTTGAGCTTGTTCCCTGCTGTTCACTCTGATGAGGTGCGCGTGGCCTGCCCCCATCAATTTCAAATGTCAGAAGGGGTGTTGGAGGTCCTTTTGGGGGCCTGGTAAGGGCAGTGCTCCCCTCTGCCTGCCCACCCACACCTGATGCCAGCTCTGTCCTGTACAAGAGGAAACCATGGGGTCCAGGAATCCCACTCAGTCTGACTGCCGCCACTCACAGCATCTGCGGGTCACGGGCCCATCTACTGAATCAGCTCTCGGGTTCATTGCAATTTGTTCTGCACTGTCTCCTCTTGCCCTGGATCCTCCCACAGATGATCTGCCCCAGATCTTCTTCCCATTGAGTCAGGCCAATAGTAGAAAGAATCACAGAAGTTCTCATTTGGAGCTTCTTCCTGACCTGGGGTCTCTGGAGCAGCTCCAGGCACAGTTATGGGCATTATCACGTGATCCCAAGAGCCAGGCTAGATAGAATCAAGGCAAGTGTAGAACCTTGGATGAAAACCCCAACATAACCAAAGTGGCCCCCATAAGTTTGTGAGGGTATCCAGTTGCAGTGAAGAGAATTTGTTCACAGAGCCATTTTTAAAATGATAACCATTTAATAAATATAAACTATAATATTTACATATATACATACTCTTTATGATGTGTTCACTCTAGGTCTAAATATAAGTCAATACTCAACCTTCTAAATTAGATATTACATAAAAATGCTTGACATTTGCGGTGTAACCAGGAATGGAGGAATGAAGTCCAAGGATGGTCTGACACCTCCAATGTTCCGGGCACTCAGCATGCATGATTTCACCCACTGGTCTTGTCAACACTTTCTGGGGATCATCACTGCTGTTTTGCAGAGGAGAATGTTTCCATACACTGTGCTGTGCAGACTATGAGCTACATACACCTTTTTGCCGGAGGACCACAGGCACTGCAGTTAGAATTGATCATCACGTGTAGTTCCACAAAGACTGGGATAGAGAGTCAGCGAGAACCTGTGCTTTGGGGATCATGCCTTGGGTGTGTGTCAGTTTGGGCTGCAAGATGATGACCAGAGTCCTTTGTCCAACCACGCTTCTTGAATTTCTCTTGGAACCTTAGGCCTCGGCACTTTGCCCACTGCTCTAGCAAAGATTCCAACAGAATTACTGCTGGTCTTGTTTGAAGGATCTGCAGTGTAGAAAGAGAATGAGAAATTGCTCGACGGGGACTCGCCATGAAACTATGGGGTCATACCTGCCTCCCATAATCACATCTTGAGTAAGGATGGATGGATTTTGCTGGTAAAATATGCTTTAATTTCAGATAAACATGAAATAATTTTGGGTGTGCTCCATGTCATCTGACCTGTGACATGTGGAGTCTATTTCTGTTTGACACCTAGCACATACTTTATGCTTAAAAAAGTTGAACTTTCTTTGCCTACGGAAGATGATTAGCTGCCTACGCAACTTATGTTGGTTCTCTCTTCTCTGCCAAACCCCACAGCCATCTGGGCACCTCACCGAGAACAGGGGATAATGCGTTCCAGCCTCCCTCACTGTGCCCTTCTGACTGGATAGGATCAAGGGTCTGTTTTAGGACGATAAAATGTGTTTGTGGGAGTTTGGTGCTTCTAGAATGTTCTCTTTTTTAAAGGGAAGGCACAAATTAACCTTCTTTTCAGCTGACCTTCACACTTCTCCCTTCATCTGAAATGGCATGACTGGCATTCTTATGGCTCTCTTGAACCTTGACCGGAAGTGACCTTGGGGATAAGAGTCATTGGATGAAGTCAGTGGATACACTGAACATAGCAGGATAGATACTCTGGGTCCTAATGCCCATAAGTTTGGCCATGTATTTGTGGCCTGCCTGCCTGTAGGCAGCTTAAAAGTTGACAGAAATAAGCTTCTTTCTTATAATGTTCTGTGTTAGTAGAGTCAAAAGAAATTCACAATGCTGCATGCTTTCAAGCATGCATTACTCAATGAATGCTTAATAAGCCAGTCATTATACTATGCTCTGTATATGCTAGAGAAATTCTGGTTTATGGTAATGGTTTATGGCAAGGGGCAACACTGGAGGAAATGGCAAAGTTAAATGTAACGAATGAGGTAAGCCAGGCATTGCAGAAAACAAAGAAAAGGTGATAAAATATATCCATACGGCAAAGGGGACAGATTTCAAAAGAATGTACAAAATTAGCTAACAGTAGAAGCAAACAAAATGGTAAAAGAATGCCACCATGTAGCTCAAGGAGATAAAAGAATGCCACTATGTAGCCTAAGTTCTCCCCAAATTTTCTTACATTAAAATTTCGGTTAAAAAATTTTCGGTTAGAGGGATTGGAGCAATATTACAGAAGATCTGGCACTTGCTTTGCAAGCGGCCAACCTAGGTTTGATTTCCATCTCCCCTTCGCAACACCGGAGTGATCCCTGAGTGCAGAGCCAGGAGTAAGCCTTGAGCATTACTGAGTGTGGCTCCCAAACAAAACCAAAATATATTTAGGTTAAATCTATGAAAAATACCTGAAGTCAATCCATTGTATCTCTCAGATAATTTTTTAAAAATATATTTTATTATACCACCATGAGATAAACAATTACAAAAATGTTCATGTTTGGGTTTCGCCATACAGTGTTCCAGTACCCATCCCTCCATCAGTGCCCATTTCCCACCACCAATGTCCCCAATTCCCCCACTCCCCTAGCCTGTCTCTATGGCAGGTTCTTTATCTCAGATCATTTTGTAGGTCAGACCTTTCATCTCAGAGCACTTTGTCATTATCGGTCCCTACAGAGACTCTTCCTTTATTTGTTCTGCTTTTCTAATTCTCCTGTCCAGTCTCTAGTCGTACAATACGTTCTCATTTAAATGTGGGCTATACATCCTTAAATATGCCTGCGTCCTCGTGAAATAAAACCGGAATGTGTGTTTTCAATTTTCACATATGGTATTGTACCACAAACTATTCTTTCCTTATTTTTTCATTCAATTCTAGGTTTTTATAAAAACAAATATTATTGCTAACTATAAAGCTACTGATTGAAGTTTAAGATTTCTCTGAAAAATTCTTTTGTTTTTGTTGTGGTTCCTAGGATATTTCCCACTAAGGTTGAATAGTTAGGATATTGTGTTGAAAGTTTGTTTTCAATTTTGGATTTGTCTTTTCTTTCATATTTTTGGTTTAATTTATTGGGGGCGGTATGTAAAACATAAAGATCAAAAGACACAACCGAGAATTAAGAATTCCACTAAGAGATAGTCCCTTTCCATGTCTGCCTCGCATGACCCTCATACCCAGAAAAGCACTATTAGGATTGGTTTCTGGGGTTTTGTTAAGTGGTAATTTTTTTTGGCAAAAATAAACACTTATATATCCTCTTATACATATATACTCCTATTTCTCTTTCCTAAATGACATGAATTTTAGTTCACATATAAAGGATGTTCTAGCCTATATTTTTCATTCACCACACAATGTATCCTGGAGTTGCCCTAAATCAGCATAGATATTTTCTTTCATTCTCTTTTTTTATTGCACAGCACACCATTATAGCCATAGACAATAGATTTCAACTATTTTGTCTTCGTTAGAAATTTTGATTGCCTCCATTCTTTTACTAAGACAGAAAATAACCCTGAGGGTATATGTTGAAATTGTGGAGATGCATTTTATGTATACATTCTTCGGAATGGGCTTTGAGGGTCAAAGACAAATGTAAGAAGATTTTTGCTGTTTTCAAAGTCTCTTCTCTAGAAATTATATCATTTACAAGTCAGTATACAAGAAGACAGTTACTGCCTTCCCTCCCTCTTTCTCTCTCCCTCTCTTCCTCCCCTCTCTTCCTCCTTCTCGCCTTCCTTCCTTCCTCCCTCCCTCCCTCCCTCCTGCCCTTCCGCCCCCCTCCCTCCCTCCCTCCCGCCCTTCCGCCTCCCTCCCTCCCTCCCTCCCTCCCTCCCTTCCTTCCTTTCCCTCCTTCTCCCTCCCCTCCCTCCTGCCCTTCCGCCCCTCCCTCCCTCCTTCCCTCCCTCCCTTCCTTCCTTTCCTTCCTTCTCCTCCCTCCCTCCCTTCCTTCCTTTCCTTCTTTCTCCCTTCCTCCCTCCCTCCCTTCCTCCCTTCCTTCCTTCCTTCCTCCTTCTTTCCTTCCTTCCTTCCTCCCTCCCTCCTTCCCTCATTCCCTCCCTCCCTCCCTCCTCCCTGCCTCCCTCCCTCCCTCTCTCTCCTCTTTCCTTCCTTCCTTCCTTCCTTCCTTCCTTCCTTCCTTCCTTCCTTCCTTCCTTCCTTCCTTCCTTCCTTCCTTCCTTCCTTCCTTCCTTCCTTCCTTCCTTCCTTCCTTCCTCCGGCCTGCCCTTCCACCCTCCCTCCCTCCCTTCCTTCCTTCCTTTCCTTCCTTCTCCCTCCCTCCCTCCCTTCCTTCCTTTCCTTCTTTCTCCCTTCCTCCCTTCCTCCCTCCCTCCCTCCCACCCTTCCTCCCTTCCTTCCTTCCTCCCTCCTTCTTTCCTTCCTTCCTTCTTTTCCTCCCTCCCTCTCTCCCTCCCTCCTTCCCTTCTTCCCTCCTTCCCTCTTTCCTCCCTCCCTCCCTCTCTCCCTCCCTCCTTCCCTCCTTCCCTCCTTCCCTCCCTCTTCCCTCTCTCTCTCCTCCTTCCCTCTCTCCCTCCTTCCCTCTCTCCTCCCTCCTTCCCTCCTTCCCTCCTTCCTCCCTCCTTCCCTCCCTCCCTCCTTCCCTCCTTCCCTCCTTCCCTCCTTCCCTCCTTCCTTCCTTCCTTCCTTCCTTCCTTCCTTCCTTCCTTCCTTCCTTCCTTCCTTCCTTCCTTCCTTCCTTCCTTCCTTCCTTCCTTCCTTCCTTCCTTCCTTCCTTCCTTCCTTCCTTCCTTCCTTCCTTCCTTCCTTCCTTCCTTTGTGATGGTTCTCAGTCCTTACTGCCAACCCTGTGCTGAGGGATTTTTCTGAGTGGTGTTTGGGGGACCAGAAAAGGTGTTGGGGATTGAACTTGGGTCAGCTACATGTGAAGCAAATGCATTAGCCCCCTGTACTATCTCTCTGGCCAGCACTTTTGTATTTTAAGCAAGGTTATGAGTGAGTAATGGTATCACAACACTGATTTAATTTGCATTCTTTTTATTTTTTCCCATCGTTGTAGGTCATTTTGTTTGGTTCTACTGTTAGCTAACTTTGTACGCTCTTCTGGAATCTGTCCCCTTTGCTGTATGGATATAGTTTGCCACCTTTTTCTTTATTTTTTTCTGCAATGCCTGATTTATCTCATTCATTATATTTAGCTTTGCCATTTCCTCCGGTGTTGCTCATTGCCATAAACCAGAATTTCGCTAGCATATACAGTCCCTAGAAGGACACACACACACACACACACACACACACACACACACACTTAATTTTATTCAGATTTCCCAGACTGTTTTTCAAAGTGTCTGATCATTTATCTTTCCAACATCATGGCAAGAATACTTGCAATGTATTCGTTTGACAGATGAGACAATTAGGTCTTAGATGTGGTCACAAAACTTGTTACTGACTCAGGTATGAGTCTTGGTCTTTTAATTTTAATTAATTGTTGACAAATGCCTTACTTATAGAGAAACAAATCAATACTGCTTATGGACTGTTGACTGCATGGCAAGAAAGGTGATGAGCACTGAAGATGCAACGGGGAAGTGAGAGTCTTGGAGGGGAGATTGGGTGTAGGTGGGGGTCCACAGTCAGGTTTACCCATTTCTGGTGTGCCTGTGTTGCATGTCAGGCTTTGGGGTGGAAAAATATGAACTGGCTATGACACCTCTCTTCCTATTCTTTCTCAATCTGAGAGGGATGACAGAGGCTGATGGATTTACTCTTTTATGTCTCAGATGCCCCAACTGGTCACATGATCCTATTAAGAAGTTCTATATTTAGGAAGGGTGGCCAACTAGTCTGTCATATTAAGAAGTTCTTGGTTAAAAAGCTCAGTCTATGTATAGTTAGAGCAACACATTTGAACAGGTTCATTTTCCTTTGACATTGCTCTCAGGACTGGGAAAATCGAATGTTTTTGCTTTTAGTTTTGTCCATAATTTCTGACCCACATTAGAAGCATCCAGTGTGGGCTGGGCAGGTCTCACACTTTTCAGAGCCTGGGAATCCTTCTCCTCAACTGTCTTACCATGTTTTGAAATTTAGAGTCTTCTAAATAAGTCATTTGTTAAATAACAGTCAGTTTCCTTTCCCTGCTAATTGTGATTCACATACAGAAATATTTTACATGTTAGGAACTCTTTTTTTTTTTACTATTGTGCAACTCACTTCAGTGCCCATAGTCCAAGCAATAGTTTGGGGTCACAGCTTCATCTGGTGTGGGGCCGGCTCACAGACAGCTTGACAACATTTTAGGATTTCTTTTTGTTTTTTGTTTTGATCTATACACGATGGTGCTTAGGGCTTACGGCTCACTCCTAGCTCAGGGAACCAAAGTGGTGCTGGGGATCAATCCCAAACTGACCATGTGCAAGGCAAGCAACTTATCCAGTATAGTATCTCTCTGACCCCTGGGAATTCTTATAATGGTCCTGACAGCCAATCAGGGATTTAGATCAACATCTGGGAAGCAGTGGAGGTAGATGAACTCACAGACCTTAATAATATTAAAAATATTTTCTGGTTTTATATTTCTGATTTATTCCTATTATCTATCTGTCTGTCTGTCTGTCTGTCTGTCTGTCTGTCTGTCTATCTATCTATCTATCTATCTATCTATCTATCTATCTATCTATCTATCTATCTATCTTCTTATCTATCTATCTATCTATCTATCTATCTATCTATCTATCTATCTATCTATCTATCTATCTATCTATCTATCTATCTATCTATCTATCTATCTATCTATCTATCTATCTATCTATCTATCTATCTATCTATCTATCTATCTATCTATCTATCTATCTATCTATCTATCTATCTATCTATCTATCTATCTATCTATCTATCTATCTATCTATCTATCTATCTATCTATCTATCTTCTTATCTATCTATCTATCTATCTATCTATCTATCTATCTATCTATCTATCTATCTATCTATCTATCTATCTATCTATCTATCTATCTATCTATCTTCTTATCTATCTATCTATCTATCTATCTATCTATCTATCTATCTATCTATCTATCTATCTATCTATCTATCTATCTATCTATCTATCTATCTATCTATCTATCTATCTATCTATCTATCTATCTATCTATCTATCTATCTATCTATCTATCTATCTATCTATCTATCTATCTATCTATCTATCTATCTATCTATCTATCTATCTATCTATCTATCTTCTTATCTATCTATCTATCTATCTATCTATCTATCTATCTATCTATCTATCTATCTATCTATCTATCTATCTATCTATCTATCTATCTATCTATCTATCTATCTATCTATCTATCTATCTATCTATCTATCTATCTATCTATCTATCTATCTATCTATCTATCTATCTATCTATCTATCTATCTATCTATCTATCTATCTATCTATCTATCTATCTTCCTATCTATCTATCTATCTATCTATCTATCTATCTATCTATCTATCTATCTATCTATCTATCTATCTATCTATCTATCTATCTATCTATCTATCTATCTATCTATCTATCTATCTATCTATCTATCTATCTATCTATCTATCTATCTATCTATCTATCTATCTATCTATCTATCTATCTATCTATCTATCTATCTATCTATCTATCATCTCTCTCTATCTATCTATCATCTATCTATCATCTATTTACTTATATACCTACCTCTGCACTCATCTTAAGATTTTCCATGATATCACATAAAATTTATATAATAGATTCATCAGTATATGATGCTCTCTAACTGAAATTGTAGTATGGGAGTATAGCTAAAATATTTGACTTAATAGTTTCACTACCTATGTTTGAATCCCAGATACATCCTTTACTTATTGCTGTCTGGACACCCTTGGGCAGACTATATAACATCTCTGTTTACTCTTGTGTGGGCCTTTCTCTGCTATTCCCCTTACGAGGATGCTGTGAGGATTGAGAAAGATAATAGGAAATATTATATATCATGTGCCCAGCAGCACACAATAAATGATACCTTATCATGACAATGAGGAGATGACGACATTGACATTGCCCATAGAAACTCTGCTGTCTCATGGGGCGGGAGCGATAGCCCAGCGGGTAGGGCATTTGCCTTGCACGTGGCCAGCCTCTGCTGGCCTGGGTTCGATCCCGGCATCCCATATGGTCCCCGAGCACCGCCAGGAGTAATTCCTGAGTCCAGAGCCAGGAGTAGCCCCTGAGCATTGCCGGATGCGACCCAAAAATGGCAAAAAAAAAAAAAAAGAAACTCTGCTGTCTCTCACCTGCAGTGTTGAGCTCACCCGTCCCATTGGATCTGCATTTTTTTTTTTTTTTTTTTGGTCACACCCGCGACGCTCAGGGGTTTCTCCTGGCTCTGCACTCAGGAATTACTCCTGGCGGTCTCGGGACCATATGGGATAGCCGATCATGCAAGGCAAACGCTCTACCCACTGGGCTATCACTCTGGCCCCAGCATTTCTATTATAAACTAAGGACATGGTTCACATGGTCGCGGCGGTTGCACATTTCATCCCCCAGCTCACCCAGTATATACAGAGCATTCATGACTTTGAGTTAGATCAGTATTTCTTGATGGGGATGATTTTCGTCTCCCTAGGAGACACTCATCAAGGCTGGGATACATTTTTTGGTCACCAAAATTCTGGGAATGCTACTGGCATCTGGATGGGGGCCAGGAATGCTGCTAACTCTTCCACAGTCTACAGGAAAGCCTCTACTATGAAGATGAACCTAGTTCAAAATGTCCAATATGCCAGGATGAAGAACCTCTGACTTAGAGATCATAGGGAATGAAGTCTCTGCTTAGGGGTACAAGAAGTGAGACTTTTTTTCTATGTACTAAAGATGCCATGGTTTTTATGGTGGTATAGATTGTTGGTCAGTACCTAAAGACTTCCATCACATAGATATTTGCAGATAAGGGAGTTCAAAGGAAACAATGGGTCCTTTGCGTTCCATAATACAGGTATTCTGAAGACCTTTAATTTAGCCTTATCACAAGAGTTGAACTTGGGGATAATTACCTTCAGATAGCAAGTAGGCACTGTGTGCCAGATGAAGCTAAGCACTTGGAGTATATCATTAAATGAAATGCTCTGTTATGCACACTGATGCTAGAGATGACATCTTTTTTTTTGTTTGTGTTTTGTTTGTTTATTTATTTTTTTGGTGAGAAAAACAAGCACTTTGCCCACTATACAGCTTCCCCAGCACCAGCTCAACAGTTTTTGTTTTATTAGTTTGTTTGTTTGTTTGTTTTTTTTTAATTTTTTATTATACCATGGTGAAACATATAATTACAAAGGTGTTCATAATTGGTTCTTTGTAATACAGTATACCAGCACGCATCCCTCCACCAGTGCCCCATTTTCACCACCAATGTACCCCACCCCCCTCCCGCCCACCCCCATGCTGCCTTAATAGCAGATACCCCAGTTTCCTCTCTTTCTCTCTCTGTCTCTCTCTGTCTCTGCATCTCTCTCCCTCTTATTTTACACATTGTGGCTAGTCCTGCAGGTATTTAGAGTTTATCAATTAAGTTAGATGACATTTTGAAATGACTTCTTCAAGGTAAAAGCAGCTTATGTGCATCTTTTAGTTGAGGTCTTCAGGTGTGACTGGATCAAGGAGTTCTAAAAAAATGTCTCTAAGATCTGATCTTGTTTTCACCATCTCTTGGAACTGTTACACAATTGATGACTTGTTTCTCAGGCCAAGTCAATAACAATTGACGACTTGTAATCCCAGACACCCTGTGATACTAGTTGTTTCCCTCTAAACTGTTTTCTACACTGTTTAGTCATCAATAGTGGCAGAAGGTAACATAACTGTGGATCAGTTGACTGACTTTGGCGAGTTCTAGTACAAACCCTCAAATAGATGATGGACCCAGCAGCCTTAGGGTGAGACTGAAGACTGACAGAAATACGTCAGAGGCCATATCACCTCAGGAAACAGAGTGCAGACGTGGAGGGGTCTCCAGGTGGGAAGCATGTTCCCAAGAAGAAGCAAAGGGAAGGAGAGGGGAGATGAGAACAGACTTGAGTAACTTCCTTTCAACCTCACACATCAGCTTAAGTCACACCCTCGTTCTTAGCTGGACTGAGGAGAGGGGTGGAGCCTGACCCTCAGAGGAGCCTGACCTTTGAAGGCGCCTTCCTGTAGCTGTCCAGTTGGAGAAGCAGTACAGGGGTTGGGGAGCAGGCAGGCAACAGGTTTGTTTGTTGCTAGAGTTGCGAACTCTGAGATTCATGGAAGATTCTAGGGAAGCTGTTTTCCTCCCCCTCAAATTCTGAAGTCTTTTTTTTTTTGGGGGTATCACACCTGGTGATGCTCAGGGCTTACTCCTGGCTCTGTGCTCAGGAATTACACCTGGCGTGCTTAGGGAACCATATGGGATGGCGAGGATTGAACCTGGGTGGGCCATATGCAAGGCTAATGCCCTACATGCTGTGCTATCGCACCGCCCCAAATTCTGGTCTTGATCAGACTCTGTGCTTGCTCAGCCTCTCTGAGGGTCTGCATTTTTAGGGTCTCATTGACAAACCTCTGGCTCTCCCATTCTCTGTGTTTGACATAGACTCTGGAGGTGTTCTTTGGGTTGTTGTTGTGCTGGTGTGAGGGGCCATTCAGCAGAAGCCCAGGGCCTCTCGCTGCAAAGGCAAGAACTCTACCACTTGATCCACATCTCTGATGCTCATCTGTGAATCTTTTGAGGTCAGAACAACATCTGAAGCATCTTTGCTTACTACCAGCACCAGGTATGTTAGGAGGTACTGAATCAATGTTTCTTAAATGAGGCACAGGATAACTTAAGCGGGGCTTGGCTTGAAAACACAATTCTATATGGAGGGAACCATCATCAAAAGCAGATCTCCCATTGGCAAGGGTTAGCATTTCCCTCTCTTTTCTCTTCCTGGCTGGGTCCTCTGAGTGGCCCCTGCTTGTTGCCACACCCCCATTGGCCCGCTAAGAAACAGATTTGAAAGGGAAGAAAGTGCTCAACCTTGATAACGGAAAACCAGCAGATTTTCTCTCTCCCTGACACCGAAGCCCTGATCCCAGGGACAAAACAGTCTTCTGTTAACTGGCTGTCTGTCAGCTCCTCATAGATCACTGTGTTGCAATAGGCGGATCAAAAGACACAACATTTCTAAAATAATAAAAACATCTGTGAAAATGTGTTTTGTTTGTAACACATGCCTCTTATGGAATAGTTAATAAATATAAGCAAAAAGGGATGAAAATAGAAAATCTCTGCAATCCCACCATCATCACTTATTCACTGTTACTTATTGAGGAATTAAAAATATGGAAAGTACTTGTCTGTAGATGTAAACAATGTACAATGTGGTTTTTATTTGTTTATTCATTTGGCTTTGGGAGGGGTGACACCTGGAGGTGGTCAGGGGCTATTCTTGACTCTATGCTCAGGAGTGGACTTTGGTGGCTATCAGGAGAGGGGGGCAGTATGTAGTGCCGGGGATTTAAACTGGGGTTGATGGGCCGCAAGACTGGCAACCTAGCCCTAGTACTATCTCTGTAGTCTTTGAGTTCCAAATCTAGATTCGCAAACAAATCTAGCTTACTCCTAACTGTACTAGCTCATAATGATGAAAGACCTTCTTTCTGCAGGTAATATTCTAGCATCTTGCACTTCCTAGCTTGATAATCCTATGAGGGAGGTGATATGATCATCATGCCCAGTCAGAGATGAGACAACTGGTCAAAGGGCCTTAGAGAAGCTGGTGCAGTAGCAGTGAGCAACAGAGTTAGCATCTGAATGAGGTGCTTGGATTCCAGACTCTTTTTGTTGAAATGCAGGTGAGAATGGCTTGCCTCCATGACAGCTGTGAAGTTTTCTCTTGTACCCCTCTTCATTTAAGCCACAGGGACAAACAGATCAGATTATGGACAAAAGGATAGGGAGAGGAGAGTGTGTTTGAGAGGGGGAGAGAGAGAGAGCACATGCTAGTTTCTTTCCAATTTTTGGAAATGGCCCGAGATGTTCTTGACTTAGTTACTTGGGTGACACTAACAAGAGCAGAAATGGAGGGGCTGAACTGAGGTTGACTGTCTTGCCATTGTGAGGATTAGAGTGCCACAACAGAGGCGCCAGCCCAGCATGCTCATTATGGTTTGCCGGGAAGGGTGTGCTTGAAGCCTCTCCTCTTGGCTAGAACATGGTCACCTTCTCTCTGGGCCACTTCATGTTTTCTTTCTGTTTTGTGGTTTCTTCCAGGGTCCAACTTTCCCGTTTTATAACAAAAGTTGGGTGAATTTAAGGTCTTAACATGGTCTATTGGCCATGTTTTAACTCAGTTTCCTTGGTGAAAACTCTTCTTCCAAATACTAGCACATTCTGATGGCCCAAAGTTTAGGCTTCCAACAAAATTATTTGTGGGGGCGAGGGGATATTATTTAATCCATAATAGTTGCCTGACCACAGTAAGGACATTCATCTGTAGAATTTCTTTTTTATATGCTTTGTGGAAATACAGATGTTTTATAAGTACAGCATGCTATGCAAAATATTAGGAAAGATTTAGAAATTCTAAGAAAATTAACCAATATATCAGAAAGTCATACAGGGTGGAATTTCCAGGTCAAAGACTAAGAAGCCTTGTAAAGCCTTTGAGAATAATGGTCAGATTTCCTCCAGCATGATGGACCCATTCAGCTCCCTGTGAGGACCCTGAGATTTTGCTTTGTTACTTTTACTTGGCAGGTGAACCTGGCTTCATTTAGATTCTCAGCATGTAATTCAATCTAAAACACAATGGCTTCCATATACATTTTGATAGCAGCAGTATTATGTCTCAAATATTACACAGAGCATACTTAGACTGGAAAACTAATGTTTGTCTGAATTTGGACTTAACCAAGTGTCTTGTGCTTTTAGTTGCTAGAAGCACTGCAGGCTTTGCAGGGGTTGGAACCTATGTTGGCTGTGTGCAAGGTGAGCACCTTAACCCCTGTACTATGGTTTTGTGTCCCTCAATGCAGCTTACAGCCACAGTGTCACATCTGAAAGGATGTCAGGGCAGTCACTCACTGGTCTGACTTTAAGTGCTGGGCAAAGTATCCTAAGTGTTGAATTTCTGTCTCCTTTGTCTAGAAAGTCTAACTCGACCCCATGGTCCTTCTGAGCCTGTGCTTCCCCCTGGTGCTTCTTGATCTCTATAAATGCTAGCCAAGATTCTCTGTTTCCCAGGCCCCACAATTTAAGTGTCATTCAAATGTCATGCCATAATCAATCTAGTCCTCCATAATCGACCCTTCTTTACCTTTGCTTTCTCTCCAACGTTGTCTGCCAACACTCTCCTCCTTGCTTATGTCACTCCAGGCACGCTGGTTTCCTTTCTCTACCTTAGACCTGAACCCAAGCTATACAACCTCTCCATCTTTGCTTACACTCTTCTTCTTGACTGTAACTCTCTTCCATCCAATCCTTCCCACATTGTTTCTTTTCAAGCTTCAGGTATTTGTTCAAATTGTATTTCTCAGAGACAATGTGATCATGCCAGGGCATTCCAGGGACATTCGATGCTGTTGATTTAACACTAGATTCTCAGGATTCCAAGGGAAAAATGAACATGTGTACAGCACGCCCAGTGCTGGCCGATTGCAAGCACCTTTGGAAGTATAAGTTGTGAGCGGTCAGAACACTTCTGTTCCACCTGTGAGTTGACTGCAGAGCAATGGAGAATGTGTCCTACCAACATTCAGAAAACAGCCAATGTCAAAAGACCTAATTTCTCTAAATTGGGCAGCATTTGTTTTTCCTATAGTGAACACAAAACTTGGGTTGTCCAAGGTCCCTTCTGTTTGGAGACTGGCTGCTCCCCCACTCTCAGTACTACCTGGATACTGTCAACCACCAACACAGCAATCAAGTCCAATGACAGAGTTGGGTCAGTGATCTAGGATAGCAAGTCAGAATACAACAAAGAGAAGAACTGAGGAAATCAATCTTCACTGAGATTTTCCTGCTAAAACTCATCTGGGAAAATGAGTCCTAGCTTCTGAAAGTCCTCTCTCTCTACCAGAGGGAGTTGGCCAGGCAGAAAAAGTGAGGCCAATGCAGAGGAGGGGAAAGAGCAAAGAGATGAAGGGAGTATTCAGGTTTAGAGCAAAACCCTGTGTCCAGCTCCACATGAACCCTAATTTGGATTTCCCAGTAATGTAGGCTAATCAAGTACATTTTTTCCTAAATAACTTGAACTTTCATTTTCTATCACTTCTACTTAAAAGAATCCTAACATGTATACTTCCCATGGTATACAACCTGGTGGGACTTTTTACCCCACAGAAGCAAGTGGATCCCTTGAGAGCTAATTCTTCTGTATCAACTCGTTCCTCCAAAGTGACCCATCTCTCAGCCAACTACTCTTCTACCTGTCCGTTCCTCAGCTGCCAAGTGACCAGGGTGGCAGCCCCTAAGACTGAGAGGCTTACTTACAGCAGACAGTTATTTTCTCACCATCTGAAGGTGGGAGGTTCTGGAGAAGAGTCTGGTGAGATGGTATCTGGGGAGGGCCCTATTCCTGGCTGACCTGACTTCTGCACTCTCCCTACGTCCTCCAAAGGTGGAGAGCTCTGGGGTGTGTCTCTTCCAAAGATACTAATCCTTTTGGATTGTGGAGCCTCTCTAACAATTCTCTTTTAATTAATCATTCCCCCCCAAAAGTTCTATCTTCAAATACCATCAAACTGGGAGTGTCTTGGGGAAAAACAGATGTCCATTCCATAAGGACCCACAAATTTGTGCTTAATCTCAGTGAATCTCACCCTCCTATGATGACATCACCCAGTTGGAGTGAAGTGCTTCATGTGAATTCTTTCCATTAACCTTCGCACCTCTACAAAACAGATATTATCATTCCCTTGATTTTATATAAGAGGCAGCTCTGGTTAACAGCACTTAAGAAACTTGTCTAAAGTCCCAGAGCTAGTATGTGATGGACCCAAAAGGGGGGCCCAGATCTGATCAGAGCCAGTCCCTAACCCTTGAGCCAGGTGCTCCAAGCCACTTACAGTTTCTACCACATTTTTTTTGGAATGTCCAGGCTTGTGGGATTTGACATCTGTCCATTGCACAAAGCACCTTTTTTATGGTGGGATTTTTTTTTTTTGTGATGGGATTCTTTTTTTTTTGGGGGTGGTGGGAACACAGATACATGGAGTAGAGCTGCTACTTGCTCTCCCTGTGCTCCGCTGATCATGAGGCATCTGGGAGGGAAGGCGGGTTCTAGCTCTGTCCCGTCATCCCCATAGAGCCTTTCAAGAAGCCAGAGGAACCCCTGCACCATGAGGGCATCCACTTTCAAAATCCAGACTCCACAGTTTGTCAGAGCTCAACCAATCTTTCTCTGATGCATGTTGTGGTTCATCAGTAAATGCACAAAATGAGAGCCTACCTACCACCGAGTATCCCACCTGCATAGCAGAACCTGGCAAGTTACCTGTGTCGTATTTGATATGTCAAAACATTAACAATTATAGATCTCCATCCCATAACCTGAATGAATGGTTTGAGGCTCTTCATGTTCCTGGAGCGAGCACATGCCCTTGGGCTATACTAGCATGCAACAGGGACGTATGGAGATGTTACTGGTGCCCGCTCAAGCAAATCGATGAACCACAGGAAGACAAGTGATACAAGTGGTGGGATACTGGAGTATGGTCTTTGGTTCATACCCATTGTTCTCAGTGGCTATTCCTGTCCCTATGCTTGGAAACAGCAGCTTCCCCCATGGCAATGCTTGTGAGACATTACTGTCACTGTCTTCCCCGTTCATCATTGATTTGCTCAAGTGGGCACCAGTAACATCTCCATATGTCCTGTCTCATGCTAGTAGAGCCCAAGGGCATCTGCTTGCTCCAGGAACATAAAGAGCCTTAAACCATTCCATCAGGTTATGGGAATGAGGTCTATTGTTACTGGTATGTTTCATATAAAATACGACACAGGTAGCTTGCCAGGCTCTGCCGTGCGGGTGGCATACTCTTGTAGTCACCTCCGATCTCAAGCATTAGGAATATTACATATTTTTAATTTGTTTGTTGTGGGCCACACTGTGCATTGCTCAGGGCTTACTCCTGGCTCTGTGCTCAAAGATCACTCCTGGTGGTGCTCGGGAGATCATATATGATGTCAGGGGATCGAGCCCAAATCAGATGTGGACTAGGCAAATATATATGTAGTGTTATTTCATAATGTCTTCTGATTTGGGGTAGGGGTGTCCTTGCTCCGGTCCAGTTTGGAATTTCTCCTAATGCTGCAGCCAGGAGGTGTCTGGAGTTAGAGGAGGGCAAGGCTACAGCCCCTGGTGGGGGCGATTGAACGATGGTTTTGGGGTCCACCCCACCATCCCTCTGTGTGTACTAGTTTAGGCTTCCTGCCAGCAGAGACACAGGCACTGAGCCACTTACCTGGTGGCCTGGTTGGGGACACTCATATCATGATTGAGTGTTGGGGGAAGGGAAGGTGACCTCTGAATCCCCTCTAGGCATACAAGTCATCCAGTGTCACTTCTGCATATTCTGTTGAAGGAGAGAGTCACAGAGTTGTACTGACATTTAAGAGAAGGGAGTGCCATGGAGCAGTGGCAAGTTTCTACAGAAATGCGTGTGAGATGGGGGGATATAATTGCAACCATTCCGCGAAAGTCTACTCTGCCTCCCAAGGGGTGGCAAAGAAGGAGCAGAAGACAGGGCAGAAAGCATTGTCAGTTGCTCTGCGTGAAAAATGGAGCAGGATCTTGTTTAAGTGGAAAGAGGGGTGGAGGGGGGCTGGTCTGAATTATGTAGGAGGAAGGAATCACTCAGGAATGGGGTTCAGGAAATAGCAAGGATGTGCCAGAGATTCCTGGCTATGGTCTCTGGGTGGCTGGTTGGTGGGCTCTCTGCTGAGAGAGAGGATGTAGGAGGAAGAGCAGGAAGTGGGAGTCTATTGATGGATTTAACTTTGACCACGCTGAGTTGTTTTCATTAAAATTCTTCTGAGCATTAGACTGGGCAACAGTGTAGAGCTTGGAAAAGACTACAGCCAGCTCTTTTAGCACCTTTTAATGGAAATATGTGAGGTTCCAGATAGCAATGGGCCACAGCAGGGCCGGGTTTAGGGCAGACAGTAAGAAGTAAGTAAGAAGGCTGTAAGAAGACGGATAAACAGCACAGCACAATATTAACCAAACTTGACTGATTATCAAGGCCTTGTTAAAAAGAACAATTCCCAGGCCCCACCCAAACATATTGAATAAACATCTTTCAGGGAGGGACCTGGGAAGATCTTATTACCAAATACCCCATTAGAGTCTGACGAGGGGGTGCATTGGCCAACATGGCGAGGAGGGGGTTGTTTCAGGCGTGGACTCAGTGCAACGGAAGGTGTAACACTCATGTCCACAAACACAGCAAAGACTCCCGAGCAGCACTGTCACTGTGGATGAAGAGCTTAGGCTCTGGACACCCACAAATGGGAACGTGATCACAGCTCCACTCTGGCTGAGGGTGTGAAACTGCTCACTCTTGTTTCTCATCTGGGGATAAGGACGTGGCTGGTTTCCAGATTATCTGTGAGCGTTTCAACACCAGTTAGGCAGGTGGGTGCCTCCAATCTGATGCCATTCAGATAGTAAAGACTTGGAATTAGTGCCAGATCCCCTCAAGCAAATGGGACATATGCTCCCCAACAAGACTGTCCTTCCTTGGGATGCCAGACACAAGTGTGGATTCCCAGTAAATGCACAATGTGTCTGACTTAGCTACGAATTGGAGGGTTCTCATGACCCTCCCACTTCCCTGCCCCCAGGTTTGATAAGCCGGGATTGACTCATGATTGGGGAAGCCCCAGGTTGATAAGCCCAGGGATGAATCACAATGGGAGAGATGCTAAGTGAAGCCCTTCTCTTCCTGCTCTTGGAGAGGTGGCAGGGAGGCAAGGCTGGCCTGGATAGAGGAGAGGGTTCTGCTGGGGACAGGGGTGTGGCTATTATTGGGGATGGAGGAGGGAAGAGGAATGACCTTTTATAGCCCATGGACCTAATAGGTAGCAATGCTTGCCTGGGGGTGGAGCACTGCCTAGGCACACATGGGGGGGCAGCGGGGAGTGGGGGGGAAGGTGAGCAGGCCAGCACAGCACAAGAGGCAGAAGCCAGGAGTCAAGTATCAGGTCTAGGCAACATGGCTCAGCATTTGGGATCAATTCTGCTCTTTCCTATGGAATTCTCTACACTAAATACCAAGGGTGTCTGAAGGCACTTTCTCAACAGTCTACTACTATTCCTGAATCTCAAATCCACAGTCCCTGCTCTGCCCCTGCATTGCCACATAGAGGGAAGCAGGGGCCCAGGCACCTCCATCTTGGTACTAGGGGGTCCACTCAGTCCTGCCAGGAGGGGCTGAGCCGTGCCCCAGGGATGTTCAGAGCAGTCCTGCTCCTCACCCCGTAGATGTATTATCATCTTCAGGGATGACAAACAAAATTGTCACTAGACATCGTCAGCTGTTCCCAAGCAAGAAGAATGTATTTTCATAATTGGCACTGGTCATAGGGACAATTCCAGACCATGCTGTGACCCAGGCCACACTCCAGCTGACATTCCAGAGGAGGTGAGGAGAGAAGAGTGGGAAAGAAGGAAGGTCTCTGTGCAGAAAGGTTTCAGCGTTCTCTTCCTTTTTTAGGTCAAGAGGTGGGAGACACGAGAGAATTAGATGGTAGGGAGGTCTACAGGCCAGGAGACAGCTGAGCTCACCATAACTGAGCTGGGTCTTGAGGGCATTCCTACGCCACTCTGCCTGGGAGAGCAGAAACAATGTTAGCAAGTGAGAGAGGGGTTGGAGCAAGAAAGGGGGAAAGTTTCTTGGGGCTCCCTCTTCACGAGAGGCTTCCAGGCCAGAGAGGGAGCAGAGGGATGACGTCTAGCTATGAAAGAAGCTTTAACTTGGATGAGAAAATGGAGGTTTTGATAACTGTAATGTGTGATTCATAACTTGCACATGCTGTGAACTGCAAAACCACAAGACCCCTGATTCAGGGAAGAGACCTTGCCCAACTTCCCTTGATGTTGCCATGAGTGTAGTTCCTTATCTTATTATATCCTTACTGTCTCCCTAATGTCATTTCTGTACTTGCTGCCAATGATTGTATTGACTTTCTCTTGATAGATAATAATTCCACGAACCTCAGTGATGCTCTATGTAAGTGTGCTTGGAACCCCTCCTTCCTGGTACAATAACTTCAGGTACTTTGCCTAGTGATGGTCCCTGACCTGGCCAGCAGAGTAAATAAAGACCTCCCTATTTCCCCACCAAATCTCTGTCTCAGTGTGCTTGATTAAGCAAACTTCCAGTATAATATGAGACTAGGTTGGACTTGAGTTACCTGGAAAACAAGATTGTTAATTAATATAGAACTGTCGGAAAACACCACCACTCGCTGCTGAGCTGGGGTGCAGCTGCGCTTCCCAGCAATATTGGGGAGCGGGATCAAATTCCCTTCTGCCCCAAGGGGAACAGTGTCTGGTGGACTCATAAAGACTCATAAATCCATCAAAGTTCCAAAAGGTTTTTACTCACACATGTTCTGGCAGTACAATCCAAGGACAGGAAAATCCAAAGTTTCCAATTTGTAGCTGGACTTACATTATGTGCTCAGGTTGGTACCTAGGCCAAGATGGTCACTGGACCTCGTATCATGTGCTCGGGCCAGAGAGCCGACCCAGGCAGGAGGGTAGGGAGATGAGCAGGGGGGGAGAGAGAGCAAGAGGAGAGAGAGATAGAGATAGAGATAGATAGATAGATAGATAGATAGATAGATAGATAGATAAATAGATAGATTGATCACTATCACTATCACTATCTTCCCGCTCATCATCTATTTGCTAGAGAGGGCACCAGTAATATCTCCGTATGTCCTGTCTCATGCTAGTAGAACCCAAAGGCATCCGCTTGCTCCAGGAACATAAAGAGCCTCAAACCATTATATTAGGTCATGGGAATGACCTAATATAAATGTTACTGGTATTTGGCATATCAAATACGACACAAGCAGCTTGCCAGGCTTGCTGTGCGGGTGGCATACTCTTGTAGTCACCTCTAAATAAAGCATTTATTAATGAATAACTTATTAATGTTAGTATCACTAAAGATAGATAGATAGATAGATAGATAGATAGAGAGAGAGAGAGAGAGAGAGAGAGAGAGAGAGAGAGAGAGAGAGAGAGAGAGAGAGAGAGAGGAAGCTTCTATACCTCTTTTAGTCCCCGGACCTGGTCCACAAGGATGGGTCTCATAAAGGGCCAATTCTATCACTTCCAGGTTCTAGAGCCTATTAACTCACCTGGCCCAAGGTGTTCAAATACGAGTTCACCCCAGCTAAGATCTACCTCCACGAGCTCTCCTGCAGGCACTCTGTAGAGATGGGGAAGGCATCTGAGATGAAATATATCTCAGGATTAATACAAAAGGCGTATATCTATACCATGAATATTTTACAGCCAGATACATATTTCTCCAGACTTCCATGAGATCCTTATCTTTACTTCAGGGTTGTTCTGGGTACTAGCCTTTAGAATTATTGAGAGCCATGCTTGCTTGCCAGGAGGAAAACAGCATTTCTCTCTGATTTAATTATGGTTCTTTTATTTAAAGGAGGATCCAATGCAGCCAGGAAAACTCTGGTAGAGTTGTCCAGTCCCACGGGGATCTGTGGGAGTATGAGAGGAAATGCATTGAACAGCTAACATAGTATACATGGTGAGATATTCTGCCACATAGAGTCACACATCCAACTGTCTTCCTGCACTATATCTACAATGTGACCTGCAGGAGATAGTGGCTTGCAGGAGATAGCCAGGCCTGCAGGAGATAGCCAGGCAAGATGCAGAGACTCTGAGCTACCATGACTACAGTGTGTCCTCAACATAGAACCATAATCAGAAAAGCTAAGGGCTCCTGCCAGGACATCATCTGTGGCAGGGGTGGCAACCTTTTTCTAGATGGCTAATGCTTAGGGCTGTCTAATTTAGTAAACGTTTGACTTCGTGGGGTTGGTTCTGCACACACCATGCTGTGCTCAGGGTTTACTTTGGTCTCTGCGCTCAGGTCACTCCTGACAAAAAGTTGAGGGCTATTTATGGTATAAGGGATGGAACTGGGGTCAGTTGTGTGCAAGGCAAGTGCCTGTAAGTCATATATCTCCCTGTTACCAAATTTAGTAAACTTTTTAAGACTATGAGTCATGGGGTCTCTCTGAAGGTGACTCGGCTCTCCTTTGTGAGGTGAAGGAAGATGCAAAGAGTATGAAACTGAAAGGAGGAGGGTGTGTTCCTGTAAAATGGTATTTACTGTAACAGATGACTGGATTTGTCCTATAGGCTATCTGACCAACTGTAATGTAGTGATTCACAGGCTTAGGGTGCAGCAAGCTGTGAAGAAGGGTTTGAACGGGTAAGGGTACCCTCAGTTTAGGGTCTTACTAAGATGTTAAATAAACAAGTTATATCTCAGTCTTAATCTTTTAGTGCTGAAGTCACTTTTCTTATGCCTCAGTTGGACACAGGAGATGCTTAAGGCACTGGATAGTGTTGCCATTGCCATGAAGATTTGATTGACAAGAATTGTGTGGATTTGAATGAGAATTCAATGATTAGTGGTTTTATTTTTATTGTGATAAATAAAGCCTAACATGATGTAATGTTGGTCAATTTTAGACAGCCACGTCAGAAGTGTTAAGACTACTCAGTTAGGGTGAAATGGACCTCCAGAACATTTTTGTCTTGTAAAAGTGAAACTGTCCCCATAGCACTAATTCTCATTCCTTCTCCCCAACCTCTGGCAATGGGCCATTTTATTTCCTATCTCTAGAAATCCAACACCATGAGGTGTCTTTCTGTGTGACATTTGTGACTGGCGTATTTTGTTAACAGTATCCTCAGGTTCATATATGTGATTGCATGGGACAAGATTTTTTTCCTTCTATAAACTGAGTCAGTTCCATGATATGTGTGTAGCTGCCACATGTTGTGTGTCCGTCCTCTGGTGGACATGTAGCCAGCTTCGCCTCTCGGCTATTGTCAACAGTGATACAGTGCCCTTGGGTGTGTGAATTCTCTTGAGACCCTGGGTCCATTCTTCTGGCCAGCTGCATGCTAGCTCAATGTTTGAATTCTGAGCATTCACCATACTCTTTGTCACAGATTTCCCATAGATGTGGCACTATTCTGTTATTACTAACTGTACTGTTGGCTGGGCTTTAAGAAAATGTGGGTGCTTAATTTTAAGAGTAAGAGGGTTGTTTTCCTCCCTATTCTCTCTATAGACCATCAGATCATCCTTCAGGTATAAGATTCCCCTTGACTTGGGTCGCAAGTGACTTACCTCCATGCTACCCCTCCATGCTTCACCTTGGTTTCCCGCCCCAGCTCTCAAGAGTCTCTCCTACTCTCTTCCCCCAGAGCAAGTTCTTTGACAGGGCAGAGGGCACTTTCCCCCCACTGGGGTCAGCCGGAAACATGCGGGAGATGGTCACCAAATGGAAGCTTGTTGACCTGCCTCCTCCTCTCACTCTTGTGTTCTGGTTTTAAGGGGCCTATTGGAGGAAAGGCCACAGATGATGACAGCGTGGATGGGGAAAAAAGAGGTTGAGGAATTTTGTGCAAATGAGCCACATTCAGCAACAGTAAATTCACCACATTCCTTAGAAGCCTGTGAAAGTCTGGCAGACAAAAAAGGGTTTTGTGAGTGGGTGTCAAATGATGAGTGTAACCATGGACATTTTTTAGGAGTGGGGAAAGGGGTGAAGAATTTCGAGGTTCTCTTGGTTGAGAGAAGAGAGACTCCCTATTAAAAATAAAAAGAATCTCTTTTCATTTAAAGTTTCCAGTGGACACTTCAGGAGTTTTTTTTCTTTCTTGGAAGAGAAAGTCCACCTTCTGCATGAATGAACACCCACGGGGAAGCTTCTGGAAGGACATCATGCTTCCAGGAGGCCACAGAGTCACTCTGCTCCTTGTCTTGGGTCTCACGGTAAATCCAGAACTATGAGAAGATCATGATTCTCTGTGTCTTCTTCTCCAAAATTATTGCTTTGAAAGTAATTCCAGATCTAAAGAGAAGTTGTAAGGATAGCATGAAGATTCCGGCCTATTCTCCACCCAGATTTCCTGCAAATGAACACCAATATCCCTAACTTATTGGCCTACCACCCTCTTATAAAAATGAAACTCATTCAGTGCCACCCCTCCCTGGAAATCTACCTCCCCCCTGTGAGCAAACAGAAAATGCTCCCATTTGCATGGAGGCTACCACTGTTGCCTCAGTTCTTCCAGTGGCCCCCAAGGGGCAGTTTCACCCACTTTAAGAAATATAAAATTCAAAAGATCAAAATAAGGTCATTTACATGATTATAATGCTATTTCTAACCCAGACATTTAATTCACAATGTGCCAATTGCCCTAATAATATCCTTTGTAGCAAAAGAGGAACAAACATTCTTTTCTGCTCTTGGATCCAACACAGGGTTATGCATGGAATTTAATTTCTGTATCTCTTCTTCAGTTTCCTTCAATATGAGCAGTCCTCAGGCTCATCTCTCAGGAACATAGTATTTTTCAATGGTGTGTGCCTGTTAAATTTTTTGAAATGGTATTCTGTGTGAAAAGAGCAGAAATCTGCTCTTTTCTGAGAATAAAGTGCAGATTTGCCTTTTGCAGGATTGTCACGGGAATGCTGCAGGAGTAAAGGTAGCTTTAGAAAGGAAGCCATTTTCGAAGGAGTCAGCACTTGAGAAAGATGGGACATGTCTCCAGGGGCTTTCAGTCCCGTTCCTAGCATCGCTTATTAGAGATAAAGCATAGGGCTGGGATCTCGAAGGATCCCATTTGCCTCTCTGAGTCTCATGTCTCAATTTCCTGATCTGGAAAGTGGGAAGAAATGGTAGTTCTGTACATCTCTTTAGCATAATTTGCTCTTCGGCAGAAATAGTTCCAGCGCCCTCTATGTCATGATGATCATAGAAGAGAGACTTTTTTTTTTACCATTTTATTATACCACCGTGAGATATACAATTACAACGTTGTTCACACTTGGGGGTTTCGGTCACACAGTGTTCCAGCACCCCGCCCTCCACCAGTGCCCCTCAACCACCACCCATGTCCCCAATTCCCTCCCCCTCCCACATCCTGCCTAAATGGCAGGTTCTTTATCTCCCCTCTCTCTCTCTCTCTCTCCTCCTCCTTCTCCCACACATTGTGGGTTGCACTACGTACACTTAGAAGCCATCATTTGCATTTTTTTGTCTGTATTTAATGCTCAGTTCTGTGTTGGTATCAGACCTTTAGACATTTATTCACACATGTTCCCTTCTCTATCTAACCAAACCTCTGACTCCCACGCGCTTGTGGTAATTTCCACTTTTGGTAAGATCACCTGGTATATTTATGTCATGCAAATAAATGCAGTCATTCTATGTCTCAAGAGAGACTTTTAAGCATCGATATTCTCCTTTGACAGATGAAGAAATGGAAGCACAGGGAGGTTAAACAACTCACCCAAAGTCACACAGCTGATCTGTGGCAGAGATGAGTTTCCCATCAGGTCACCACTTCCCTACAGGCCGGCTGATAAGTCCCCACACAGTACTGACATTGGGAATAAGCTGATGCCTGGAAGCGGTTTCCAAGTGCTGTGTTGCCCTACCTTGAATGGTCTAAAGAAAGGGACGACAGGGGCGCGAGAGACAGGACAGGGGTTAAGGAGTTTGCCTTGCGCTTGGCCAACCCTGGTTCCATTTGTGGCTCCACATATGGCCCCTTGAACTCCACTAAGAATGATCCCTGCGCACAGAGCCAGAAGAAGCCTTGAGACCTCTGGGAATGATTCTACAAGCATTCACCCCTCATCCCCCAAAGAGAAGTGGTCTAAAGAAGGATATGTAGCAAAAATCTAAACTAGCGTGTGGCACAAATAGACACCACAAGCGAATTGTCAATATCTTATGTGGTTGTACTTGTTTTTAATTTTATAAGTGGCTGTATCAGGGAGATACTCCAAATTATAATATTCAGGTCATCTAGGACACAAGGCTATCTGGAGACAAGTTGATATTTATGAGATGTTTATGTTGATATTTATGAGACTTGGACTCATGAAGCATTGGAGTCAACCTTGGGCTATGTAAAGGGGCCCCTGAGCTCCAGTAAGAATGATCCCTGCACATAGAATAGAGAGTAGGGAGGCTCAGCATCTGCTTTTTATTGTGGCCTTCAGCCACTCCTAGGTGGTCAGGGCCAAGGCCCCTGGGCTTCAGAGTGAGGTGAGACCTCTAGTGCTGTTTGCACTGGACTTGTGGAAGGCACAAAGCAGTGACTTATCTGGACACCATTTTTCTCAGCCTGGCATTAAGGCGTCCACATTTCCTAAGTGTTTGCTGGCCAGGGAGATGCAGAAAGAGGCAGTTCAGCTCTGATTGGGTGGGGCCACTCGTGTGTTGGGACTATGACAGACAGAACTGGGGAAGGTCAAGGGGACACTTCAGGTGAAATCATCATATTTTTTGCAGGGATGATCTTGGAGAGTCATGGATTTTTTTCCTGGCCTAGATGAAGAAAGATAATAAACAAATTACATGTGTTTCTCTGTGCAGACAGAATAACTAATGGGGTCCCATGGGCAGTTTTAAGGGTCTTATGAACCCTTTGAATGACATATGCAGAATTGTGAGTTAGCCTGTGCGTGTTCACTTGTATTCTCTGAAGGAGTTACTTCTGGTTTTTCTCATTCTTTGGTGTGGTCTGTTACAGCAGGAAAGGACTCGTTGGTGGTCAGGGAGAGGACATGAATTAGGGAGAGGGGGAGAGAATGAATATCATTTTGCAATAGTTATACAAGAAGTTGCTAGGAAACCATACATTGAGTTTGTAGTGATAAACATTTTCCTCTTGACCCAATATGGAGACCTCGTATCATTCCAAGATGGTGAGAACACAGCTGCTCCTATGTGGGGGAGGGAGTGGGCTAGCGGGGTGGGAGGAGGTTGTGTACAGGGATGGGGAGAACTCTGGGGAAGTTGGATCAGGGATGTGGCTTGCTCTCCTTGAGAAGGTCACAGTTGATCCTGCAGTCACCCCTCAGTGTCCAGGACGATGGCCCCGGACAGGAATGACAGTAACGATAAGGTGACAGGCAGAGCCTGTCATTATTTACCCACTAGAATCTCAGAGTTTTCCCTTCTTTTCAGACCCCCAAATACTGTGTTGAATTCATGTTCCTGAAAAAGAAAAATGAATGTGTGCCTGGATACTTTACTCTTTAGCTTTTGCTTCCTCCATGGAGCTTTGACCTTTAGGGGACAAGTTTTGGTGTCCCTGGGCCTGTCCCATAAGAGCATGCAGACAAGTGATGAGACGTCATGGACTGTAAGGCATTCTGATTTCAAACGCTTGGTTCATGTGCTAGAACATTCTGGTTAGGCTCTTCCCCTTTGAGTATCTTTTCCTCTTGTCCTGGAGGATTTGTCGGTCCCAAGAAGTTGCATCCCCTCTTCTAACAGAAAAATCAGGGACCCCGAGGCTGCAGCTGTGGCTCTCACTTCTCCCGGGTGGGCTCACACTCCATTGCTCTCCCCTGCTGGAGACATTTGCAGTTTCTCTTCTGTGTCTTTCAAGTGGCAAATTCACTCGCCTTAATCCATCCATTCATGTATATTTAAGAAAATTCTCCCAGTGTCCTCTCCAAAGCATTCATGAAGGCCTAGAAGCTACCAGGATCCAGGACAGGGTGCTGAGGATTCAGAAGGAGAACACTTGAGGACTGAGACGTGGTTCAGAGAGCAAACACACACCTTGCGTGCATGCGGGCTGGGTTCCACCCCCAGCAACACACACAGCACATGTACATGCACACATGCACACAACACACAGGTGTATATACACAACACATGCAAACCCACATCCCACATCAGAAATCAAAAGGGAACAACAGAAGTGTTTGCCTCTGCAGTTAGGGCCCAGAGAAGGGCACTGACCAGCGCAGATACAGCTCAGTAGAACAGGCCAAATGCAGAGACCCAAGGCCCTGCAGGAGAGAGAGCCCTTAGAGAAGGGCACTGACCAGCGCAGACACAGCTCAGTAGGACAGGCCAAATGCAGAGACCCAAGGCCCTGCAGAAAGAGCCTTTAGCCCAGCCTGAGGCAATATTTCTAGATTGACAAAAAGGAATCTTGCTGGGCTGTGAAAGATAAGTGAGAGTTTTCCAGTCAGGTGAGGGCGGGGGAGTCCTTCAAAGCGGAGAGAGCCATCTGCACAGTGACCTGGAAAGAATATTAGGGAGGTCTGCCAGGGAAGCTGTCCAACATTTTAGGGAGTATTTAGGGCAGGGAGGTAAGGGGGATAGACACAAGAATGGGAAAGGGGGACGAGGGAGTGACAGGGGCCTTCCCGCATTTCCACATTTGCCCTTTTCTATAGGGCTAGCACAGTGCTCGCTTCGCAATACATACTCTATAGGGATAGCACATAACCCTGGTCCTCAGGGGAGAGGGGTGGGAAGGGGTCAGAGAAAGTAAAGAACAGCTGAGAGGCCTGGAAATGGGGATGAGAGCGACGGGGTCGTGAGGCCACCACGGTTCACTTCCGGACTATGATTGCTCTGTAACTGGACCCATTAGAGCGAGTGACTTTGCTCTAGTGGAGTTTTCCCTCATAGGACTGGGCTGTTGTTCAGTGGTAGCATCTGTAAGCCAAAAGTGAGAGCCCCAGGGTTCAACACCTGGCACTTCGTAAAGAAATCCCAAAACACAAATAACAGATCATTCTCTGCTAGGGCAGTTGCCCTCTCTCTCTCCTTCTCTTTCTCTCCCTCTCTCTCCCCTCTCTTCTCTCCCTCCCCCTCTCTCCCTCTCCCTCTCCCTCTCTTTGTGTGTCTGTTCTCTCTGTGGACATGAGCAATGGAGGTGAGCAATGCATTCAGCAGGTTGGTAGCTGAGACCAAGGCAACATTTTTACCTAGGACAGCATGAGTACTGGAATGACATCTACTTATTTCTTGGATTCTCTGGGGCAAATGAAAGATGGTTGGGTTGGTTCCAAAGTGCCTGAGCAAATTTTAAAGCGGAGAGCTTCCATTCAATTTCCTAGTTTGCTGTATTTCACCACATAATTGTCGCCACTGCAAATCATTGCGCTCTTGGTGTAAAACAGCATATGTAAATGCTCATTACATATGCTCATTATGAAAAACACTGCAATGAAATAGAAATAAATAAATCATTTACCTACTGGTTATACCCAGGTTTTTTTTTTAAATGTTAATAATTGTCTGTGATGATGGTACAATGGAATGTGGCATGGCCATCTGTCTCCTGGGAGGGCAGGGACCCAGAGAGGACAGGCATAGCAGCAGCAGGATGCAAAGCCAGGATCAGAGGAAAACTGATCATCACTGCAACTCAGGTTGGTCCCCTGTTCTTACCTTAGGTCAATTTTGCACCTGAATGAGCCTTTAAACAGTCAGTCACCTCACTTAGCTCCTTAAATCAGGGAAGCTCCTATTTCCTGCAGAGAGTAAAACAGCCTTTCTAGATCCTTCTAGAGAATACTACTGTACCAAATGAATGAATTAAAAAATCAGACCAGGGTTTGAAAAGTCTTCAGTGCTGGGTTGTAGGGTACCTTGGGGAGGAGCAGGTTGTGGCTTTGGGATGGAGTTTTTGGGACAGCCTATTTGAGAGCCTATTTGAGAGCCTATTTGAAGTGCTGAGGGAGCAAGTACGCAGGGATGAGTGGAAAGAGCATGCTGAGCAGAGGGGGAGAGCCAGCAGTAAGGAACTAGCCTTGCATTTGGCCAATACAGATTCCATCCCTGCTCTACATAGGGCCTCCCCAGCACCACCAGGAGTGATCCCTGAAGGAGAACGTGGAGGAAGCCCAGTAGCTGTGTGCACACCAATAGGTATGTCTTTGCTGGGGAATCACATCAGTTCGGAGGCTGAGGCACCGCTTTGTACTTTGCGCCAAAGCACAGCAATGCCCTATATCACAGTATTTTGATAGATGAGAAAGTGTCTGCTCTTTGGAATGACAGTACCATTGCTTTCCCTAGCTCTCATCATCTGGAAGCGAGAAACCACATCTGCTCAGCCCAGTTTTCAACATCCC